>OY718803.1:10568326-10883646 GCA_963070105.1 Litomosoides sigmodontis
GAGCGAAGTGATGAAGAGTATAACTTCTCTTCTACCGAACCTGATTACTGCGTCAGAAGTTTCGACGCCTGAAACTTTCAGTTCTCGAAATTAGAACTGCTGATAATTTGCTTAAAATTATTAAAATTAAACAATTTCTTTATTAAGCAAACAACAAATTTGTAGAATCGGTTCTCTAAAAGGTATGCGAAAAAAGAAAATTAGTGCAATTTATGAAAAACAACAAAACTTTCAAATGTCAAATTACACTATTAAAATTGTTTATTTTTCAAGTTACTTAAAGCCTACATTAATCAATAATTGGTCTTTGACAAAATTCACACGCTCATTACCAGCTCTTTTCTGGCTCTCCTTCCCTCTCTCTCTCTCTCTCTCCCTCTCGCTCTCCTCCCTTCTCTCTCTCGCTCCATATAGCTCCCCATATTCATGACGACGTGCAAATTATGATCTAACGGTGTGTGATCGATGGCAGCAACTTCTATTGCCTCCATTTTCACCACTCAGCTGGTCAAGCCGTCCATTTGCTTGCTGTTAGCTAATTGGTTGAATTACGAATTCTTCTATTACTTATTGTATGTTTGTCTATTACTTAATTATTGATTTTTTTACTTATTCAATTAGGTACTTCGTGTCTTTCATCCCATACGTGTAGGACGTGGACGAGTTACTTGTTACTCTCTTTTCGATGTTTATCACTGGTAAACTGTAAAGTAACTGAATTATGATGCTCAGGCTAATATGGATTTGTTGCCAGTCTTTAGTTGCCAACTTTGGCACATTTGAAGAAACGCCTTAGTGCAGGGCCGCTCAGAGCCGCTACACCTGCCTGTATTGGAGGATTATCTACGAAACGCGGCTCATCTCGTACGTTTATTTTACTTCAGTAATTTATTTATTGAATGCTCAATGAATAGTGAATGAACCAGTGATATCCTTTTTCAGATCAGTGAGCTACACGTGAGACCGGAAGGGAGTGAGCGTGAGGCTCACAAGCGCGTAATTCCTCTTCGCCATATGGAGAACAAATTTCGACGCATGAACGAGACCTGGATCATAATGTGAGCAAAAATGGTGAAACAGTACCTATCAACAACCAGGCTATCAACTCCTCAATCAGCAACCAGCAGGGAAAGGTGAATCAGCACTGACAGTGGTTGAGAGCTGGAAGAAGGAGGAGATGGCGGAGAGGCCACAGGTGCCGTACCGCACGAGCTAATTCTCAACGAGGATAACGTCGACAAGGTGTTGGGAACGTCAGTAGTTGTCGAAGAACACGTGGGACACAATTAGCGAAATCGTACCGTAAGTTTCATACACTTCTTAATCATGTGAATAAGTCAGTTCTATGGCGTCAAGGAATTTGTTATCAATTCTAAGCTTTTCAATTACTTTATAAAATTTTTCTGTGAGAGCAAATGGGAAGAGAAAAACTTAAATTTAAAGCTAGTGTAATAGTATGACAGCGTTAAAAAAACATCTAAATATGTGTTAGGCGTTCTAGAACAGTAGGGGTCTCAATCCCTGCAGTACAATATCAAGCAACACCAGCGATCCAACGATACCAGAACCCTTCCATGTACCGACAGTGGAAGATTTACCGGTACAATATCAAGAAATGTTGGAAACTCCATAAGATGACGCATAGAGAATAATTTGTTTTTATTTTCGTATTTGATTTTTATAAAAAAAAAGAAAAAAAAGAAAAAAGAAAAAAAGAAAAAAGAAAAAAAAGAAAAAAGAAAAAAAAGAAAAAAAAGAAAAAAAAGAAAAAAAAGAAAAAAAAGAAAAAAGAAAAAAAAGAAAAAAGAAAAAAAAGAAAAAAGAAAAAAAAGAAAAAAAGAAAAAAAAGAAAAAAGAAAAAAAAGAAAAAAGAAAAAAAAGAAAAAAGAAAAAAAAGAAAAAAGAAAAAAAAGAAAAAAGAAAAAAAAGAAAAAAGAAAAAAAAGAAAAAAGAAAAAAAAGAAAAAAGAAAAAAAAGAAAAAAGAAAAAAAAGAAAAAAGAAAAAAAAGAAAAAAGAAAAAAAAGAAAAAAGAAAAAAAAGAAAAAAGAAAAAAAAGAAAAAAGAAAAAAAAGAAAAAAGAAAAAAAAGAAAAAAGAAAAAAAAGAAAAAAGAAAAAAAAGAAAAAAGAAAAAAAAGAAAAAAGAAAAAAAAGAAAAAAGAAAAAAGAAAAAAAAGAAAAAAGAAAAAAAAGAAAAAAGAAAAAAAAGAAAAAAGAAAAAAAAGAAAAAAGAAAAAAAAGAAAAAAGAAAAAAAAGAAAAAAGAAAAAAAAGAAAAAAGAAAAAAAAGAAAAAAGAAAAAAAAGAAAAAAGAAAAAAAAGAAAAAAGAAAAAAAAGAAAAAAGAAAAAAAAGAAAAAAGAAAAAAAAGAAAAAAGAAAAAAAAGAAAAAAGAAAAAAAAGAAAAAAGAAAAAAAAGAAAAAAGAAAAAAAAGAAAAAAGAAAAAAAAAGAAAAAAGAAAAAAAAGAAAAAAGAAAAAAAAGAAAAAAGAAAAAAAAGAAAAAAGAAAAAAAAGAAAAAAGAAAAAAAAGAAAAAAGAAAAAAAGAAAAAAGAAAAAAAAGAAAAAAGAAAAAAGAAAAAAAAGAAAAAAGAAAAAAAAGAAAAAAGAAAAAAAAGAAAAAAGAAAAAAAGAAAAAAGAAAAAAAAGCAAAGTTTTTGTTATACGTGTAATTTAGTTTAGCATTCTATTTTTAAGATTACAGCTTAAGAAGAAAAAGGAGAAAAAAAGAAAAGCGAAAAAGGAGAAGAAAGGAAAAAAGCAAAAGAAGAAAGAAAAAAAGAAAAAGAAAAAAGGAAAATAAGGAAAAGGAGAAAATAGGAAAAAGAAAAAGAAGAAAAAAGGAAAAAAGAAAAAGAAGAAAGAAAAAAGAAAGAAAAACGAAAAAGAAGAAAAAGGAAAAAAGAATTTTTTTATATGTGTAATTTAGTTTAGCATTCTATTTTTAAGATTGCAACTTTTATTTACTATTTCCTGCAGTGAATGAGGCGATTGGTTGTGTTTCTGACGGCTGTAGTTTCTAAACTTGTAATTTTTGAAAATGTTTTTTGTAGTAATTCTATTTCTTTATTTTACGAGAAATTTTATTGTTTCCTCTTTCTACTTTTTTTTCAGCTTTTGTTCCATTCGATGTGATGTTTTGCTATTTAGCAATAAGAATGAGTAATAAAAGTTTCTATTTTATGTTAACTTTCTTATGTTTTGTGCATTTAAGTTTTAAGTCTTTTTAAGTCTTGTACAGTCTTGTGCATTATTGTTATTCCGTTACTTCTGTCCTTGTCAACTACTTCACAGTGACTTGTAATTTCAATAGCGCTTACTTGTTTAAAATTTTTTAAAATTTATGTTTGATTTCTTTTCATAGCGTCCTTTTTAGCGGAGACTTTTGCATTTGTTTGTGTAGATCGTTGCTTTTTAATAATTAGAAATTAAAAGTTAATATTTTAACGAAAGTTCAGACATAATCCACCATTCTCTTTTTGATTTTAAAATTTGTCATTTCAGTTTATATTGCTGAGTATCATGTATTCTATAATATGAACGCAATATGAAATTTTAAAATTAAAGTGAGGGATTGCTATTTTTTATATTTCTTTAGCAATGGGGGGATGATTGTTTCATTTATTTATTTTTTTTTTTTTGTAAATGATCATCGAGCAGTGTTGTTGCAGTTTTATATCTGCGACTGAAAAATTTAGTTTTGTGATATGTTGTTGCACTTTCTTGATTTTTCGTGCTTTTTTGTTTCGTTTTTTTACTGTATGAACTTGTATTTCGTTGTGCAAATTTAATTCGTTAAAAAAAAAGTTTACTTTTCAGACAATTATTTCCCAAATTAAATCCTTTTTTGCATTTCATTGTCAATTTAATGTTATTCATATTTTCACTGTTCAGTCCTCACATCCACTTCACTTTCTAAATTTATTTTTTTTCAACGTTTTTTTCAACGGTGCTCACCATTGCCTACCTTTTTTAGTTTTGCTATTAACAAGATTTTTCTGTGCCTTCCTGCTAATTTCGTTTGATTATTCATGTTTTCAATATTAACACAATGTGATAATGTGCTGTACTCATTTCTTTTTTTCTCAAATTCATTTTTTCGCTTCTGTTTGTCACTGCCATTGCTACCTGTGATTGTACATTTTTTATAGAATGGCTTTCTCTCATTAAATTTATTCTCTAATAAATACTTTAGTAAGTGACTGACTTCCTCTACGATTTTTTTCATTTAACACAAATTTATCATTGCACGCTTTTTCTACCTCTGAAATTATGACCAAATTGTCACATACTTTTAATCATTGCATTTCCGCCACTTCACATACTCCTTTTTTTTGCAAATGCTACAAAGAATGTTTTCTTTGCATGATCAGTTTAATGAACTTTACTCTCTCTCATTATGCATGTTATTTCGCTGTTCTACTTTTTTGCATGCTTTCTATGTTAACATTTAAGTATTATTTCAGTAATTTTCAGTTCTTTCATGCTAACTCCTACTCACTTCGTCTACTTCGCTAGTTTCTCACGGCAAAATGCTTTTTGAGATTCGTTTTGTCTTTTTTTTTTTAAATTGTGAAAAAATTTTTAATTTCGCGATTTTCTTCTATTTGCTTTATTCTTCTTTTAAAATAATTAGTGATATTTTTTTGCGACTTAATATATTTATAATTTTTAACAATAATTATTAAACAATATGTGAATTCAACAAATATATAATTTTAATTGTCAATTTAGTAATATATTTTTTCGTTTGTTATTTTGAGGATTTATTGCTAATTTTGGGTTTTCTTTTTCGTGTCTATTTGTTTTTGTATAATTTCGATTTTGCAATTTTTCTTTTATTTTTTGCATGCCTCTGTGTTAGTTTTATTTATCTTGTATTTCTTTTTAAAAGTTTAATTATTGATGTTTCAGGTGAGAACACTTCATGAGCGAGTGCAATTACATGTTGTGCGATGATAACAAAAATGGTTTACTACAGCAATTTCGTGTTGTTCCGAACACAACCAATAATACGATTACCTTTTTTTTGTAAATTAATTTGCGGTATTGCACAAATGTAATTTATCAAAGAGTGGAAAGTTCAAAAATGAGATGCATAAGGCAACAAAAAAAAAAGCGAATTTAGCTTAAACTAACATCAAAAAAGTTTTAAGACTTATTAATTTTTCCTCCTACATGTATGTGATATAAAGTAATGCGTAAAGCTTTTTCGAATTTCAATGAAGATTTTAATCGAAATGAAATATTTTTACTTAATGTGTAAATGATGTGATTGTTAATTTTATTTCGACTATGAAAAGCCTTTAAAATGGGAAGTTTCTCTCTACTTGAAAACTCAATTTGAGGAAGTAATATTGGAATGGATAAATTTTGCAAATGTTACATGGGCTTATCTTTCACTTTGTTTTGTTTAGTGAAATATAGGGCGAGGAAGAGTTTTAATTCTTCTTCATTGAATTTTATTGAGTTTGATCACTTACCGATGGACAGGAATGAAACAGAGAGCGTAGAACTTGCCTTGCTGGAGAAGAAATTAATATGTTTAAATTGGATTGAGACAGCGCAAATTACATGTTGCTGCAGTTAATACAGTCGACGTCTGCAATTTTTAAAATGACAGATTAGCATTTAAAAAAACGACCAATTAGCAGTTGAAAAACGAAAAACGAATTTATGAGCCCTTTACCTTAACAAAAAAAAGTTTTTCTTTTGCTTTTTAACATGCAGCCGAAGGATTAGTTTCCGATCAATTCCTTTCTAAATTTTTAAGAATTTTAGCAAAATGTGCAAGAAGAGAGCATTTTATCTGTTTGTCCTAAACACCCTCTATCTATCTACAGATTTTGCCATTAATCATTTTTTCCCATCCACTATCGTCTCGCTGTTTCACTTTTTCAAATTGTTTCGGAATTTAAATTGTGTGAAGAAAAAAATGGCAAAAAACAATTTGTGAAATGAATGAAATGAAATGAAAAGGTCCGAACGAAACGAGAAAGGGACGGAAAGAACGAGAAAAACAGATATCTAATTTAGTAATTAAAACTTTGATCCATCCGGTTTTATGCCACCATCCTCTCAATTTGAACCTCTTACTGCTGGAGAAGTGAAAATTGTGATAGTCTGATGATAGATATGCATTTAACAGCAAGCTGTCTGATTTATTAAATTATTCGAATCAAAATTGCCGTTCTCGAAATGCGAGCAATTTTGCAGAAGGAAATTTAATTTCTTTTAAAATTTTTTGATAGTAACAACTTGTGTGAGTGTAAAAGGGCAACAAATGGATTTTGCAAAATTCCTTCTTTTTGTTTTGTAAAATAGGAAATTATGGCGTAAAACATAATTTACTTACTGCTCAGTTATAATTTCGATGGATTACTTTGTGGAAAGTAAAAGGATTTAGATGGTTCAAACTAATAGCTAGTTGAGTTAGACTAGTAGTGATGAGTGTGGGGATAGAAGAGGAGAGGAGTGTATGCTGCAATTTAGAAATGATAAACATTTCAAACATCATGCATTTTAGGTTTTTAGCAAAATTAGAATTGATATTGTAATAAATATAGCTAAAAATTTATTTAGTGGAAAATTAAAAATTCGATGCATTTTTTCCAATTTAAAGAATTTTTATAGGTTTGTAACAATTGAGTGGTTGTAATTATAGCCTACGAACAGGTATACTAATTCATTCAATTCGAGATGTTCAAAAATTGGAATTCGTGACGCATATCTATGAACGCGCTAGCTAATCTTCTCACGTCAGTTAGTGCTATCAAGAAAAGCAATAGCAGGAGGAATATCGAATAAATCAAGCCATTACAGGAAATTGATATCCATAAAACTAAGACGGCTGATTTTGTAATTGTTTTCTTTCGTTCATATAACTTAGCTATTGCGGGGAGATTCTCTGAAAGTACTAAAAAATGAAAAAATTAAGAAATTTAATGTATGCTAATTTGCGAGCATTAAGTTAGCTATGAAACTTTCACAGCTTTTTCACTTGATCATGGTGCAGTAAAGAGCACCACTTACATTTTCTCAATTACTTTCCTTCCAACAAAAAAAATGACCGGCAAATTTTTGAAATCTTCTTTCTAGCAAAATTTAATGAATGAAATTATGCTAATTCTTGCAAATACACAATTTATGAACATGTGTGCATGTGTGTGTGCATATGTGTGTGTGTGTGTGTGTGTGTGTGTGTGTGTGTGTGTGTGTGTGTGTGTGTGTGTGTGTGTGTGTGTGTGTGTGTGTGTGTGTGCGATAATTAAATTTGCAACGAAATGAAACTTTTCATTCCACCCAAAAATGCTATCATTATTCTTCTTTTTGTTTAATTTATTTCTCATCAATTAAATTATTTAACGTAGAAGTTTTAATTTTCTCCTCCCTCCCACTCTTCATCCTCCTCCTTCCACTCTTTCTTCACTCACCCACCCTTTCTTCCTTTTCCACTGTAGATTTAAACATTTCATAATTTCAAAAATTTCCATAATTTCCATAATGAAATTGATTGATTGTTTTGCGTGTATCGTTCCACTCCTTCCTATCCCTCAATCACTGCCTACGCAACAAAAATTAAACTGAGCGCAAATTTCATCTACTCATTTCATCCCTTTTCACTACGAAAACCCTTGAAAAACTAGTTAGTTTGTTGGTGGTGAAATGGATGGATAGGAAATGACTTGTTTAGTTTTGTTTATCATAAGGCAGCAATCGTTTGTTTTGCTTTTCCTAAAACCACTCATTTCTTCCACCAACCTCTTTCTTACCTTTTCTACGACGCACACACACACACACACACACACACACATGCATACACACATTATATATATATATATATATATATATATATAGTTCGCATCATGAAACACACACACACACATACATGTGCACATAAGTACACAGTCACGTACAGACGTACACGCACACGCATACGTATGTACAGACAGACAGACACACACACACACACCTGCTTGTATCGGTCCGTTCACCCATCCGTCAATCATTGTATCATAATGATACGAATTAAAAGTGTGATGGGAAATAATTTATTGCAATTTAAGTATTTTCCTTTCTCTATCATCAAATATAAAAAATTAATTATGCAAAGGTGTAATTTTCATTCCCTTCGCACTATCCTGGCATTAAATAGATTATTAGAGTTGAAATTAAATTAAATTACTGCTGGGTAGATTTCTTTAATTTTTTAAAAATTTACGATATGATCAATAAAATAGAATGTTAAAAAGTGTTGAGGATAGGTAGATGACGACGATAAGATAGATGACTTCATAGCGTTTTTTTTTCTTCCCCTCTTTTCTTTCTCTCCCTATCTCTTCGTGTTTCTCTCTCTCTCTCTCTTTGTGTATGTGTACTTGTTACATTTAATGTTATCACTTTTAATAAGAATTTTAAATTGCAATCAATTAACCAACCAATCGATGTTCAATTATAAGTGTCAATCTAAATTTGATATTTCGATTTCTCATTATTGGAACTGTGGAAGCATTATGCGAGGAAATGTATTTCTTTTAAGCGAAAATAAATTTATATTTCTACCATTAATTGGATTATTTCAAAAACTTGTTGGCTTATTTCATAAATTTAATTTTCCACTATCAATCATTTTTCTATTTCCTTGGTTTATTTGTCTTCCTTTCATTTCCACTGCTTGCCTCATTTTTCTGAGGAAAATATTGTAAGGAATGAAGATTTGGTGTTCAATTTTAAAAGCTAAGATTGAATTTGCATTTAGATTATGTAAATTTTACGCCTCATTGCACTGCAATACTTTTGACAGACACATTTAACGGAATAGGAGAGGAAATGAGTTTCATACCGTATCCGTTAATATGAGTATCGTATAACCTGCAACGAAAATTCAAAAAAAATGTTCCAACACGAAATTGTCCAATGTCATCGCTTTTGAATGAATCATATCTGCTTGAACTAAATTAGAATTGAAAAATAAAAAACGCTTTTTTTTCCTCTCAATTCTGCAGTTTTTGCAATTTTAAAATTTTGTTTTCTCTTTTCGCGACAAAAAATTCAAATTCAAATAACAATTAAATTTTTTTCTACAAGGCATGAATTTTGAACGTGTCGTATTTATTATTTAACTTATTATAATTGATATATTAATTTTATTATACACTTCTCTTCCTTCTTATTTCTTTTCTTTTAGATCAAGTCTCATTTTCCTGCTATTTTTGTTGTCGAATTAAATTAAAATTTCATTTTTAATTGCACTAGAAAAATTCTAAAATAAACACTTTTAGTCCAAATTTTCTTTTTTTTACTATTTAAAATATATACCACAAATTTGTGTTTTCCGTTTTTTTACAATTAACAAAATATATGCAACAAATAGAGTGACAAAGGTGGAGAGAGAGAGGTAGGGCGATGAAGAGAGAGGGAGAGAGAGAAGTCTTGTGCAAATAGTATCGATGAACATTTAACCGAAGACCGGAGGAATGACATTGAGGTGATGATAATACGATGATATTTAGCACAAGTCGGGAACGGAACTTGTTCTCGTCCTCCCTATCCGCCCCATCACATTCATACCCTTTTTTTCCTTCGTTCATCATCATTTCCTCTTTTCTTTTTTTCTCTTCCTCTTCCTCTCACTCAATCATTTTCAACTCTTCCATTCATTCATTCTTCATTCTTTTAAATCTTCATAAATCTTTTAAATCTTCATAAATCTTTTAAATCTTCATAAATGTTGATTTTAAGAAAAAAACAAAGCTGCTGCATTCTTATCGTTAAGCTATCAACCAATAAGGATTACTTCATGACGCCACGTTTTATTCAGTTTCCGGATCTTTCAGGATTGTATCCTTTTCAGCACTGCATTTAATTATTCCAAAGAACTAGTTTAATTTCTGACGAGATATGTTAAGTTTCGGTTTTATCGATTCGCATATATTTGTCTTTTCATTTTGTTTTAAATTATAGCCTGTTTTTGGCTAAATTCAATTTGTTACTAAAATCTCACATTAAATTGAAGTATGACATTATACGCTATTTTATTACCATATGTTTTGCTATAAACTTTGATTTTAATAAAATCATAAAATTAAGTTTAACATTAAACTTTCGTTATCTTTTCCATTTGCAAATGCAAATATGTGATGTTAAAATTATTCTTTTTTCATTGCTAAATGAAAAAATGTATATTTAAATCTGTTGAATAAATAAGAACATATATAAGTAGTTTGTCCTGTTTTTTACTTCATTTCGTTTAACGTCCATCGCACTATTTGATTTCGAATTAAATTTGGCTCTTAAATTTCAGTGTTTTTACACGAATGCTCCTTTTGACAATGTTATTTTAACAAATTATTGTTATTATCGAGACGATTATGGCCAAATGTTTGTTTGCCCTTTTTTCTTAAAAAAAGTTTTTTAAATTAAAAGTTGCAGAGAAAGGAAGTAAAACAGAGACAGAGGGAGAGTGAGAGTGCCGGATGATTGAATGAATTCAAAATTGGAATTACTACTGTTTGATTGTTTAAATAAACTTATAGGAAGCAATGTTCGAATAATAAACAATAATAATAAAAGCGATAGTGATAATAATAAAAATAATAATTTAAATTCCAGGTGGCTTTAAATGGTGGTATATTTTTCATCCTCAAGAATTAACGAAATCAAATGATAGGAATGATCGGGAACAGGAGTGTCGTAACAATTTGGTTGAATCATTTGTTGAGCATCATTTAACAGTTGAACAAATTAGAGAAATTTACATCGATTCGAATATTCATTCTCGATTTCCAGAGCGAAGTGGTGGCTTAAGCTCAATTGAAGCACGGTAAGCAAGAAAATTTAATAATTTCTAATAATTAATCTTTTCATATGAAAGTAGTTTCTCCTGAAATGTTAATTAGCATCATTCATTGGATACGTTTGGATCATTTTGATTTTGAAAGTAATAATAGTTTTACTGTCCAATACCGTCCCCTTTATTACCGTTCTTTCTGCATTTTTAAAACTTTTAAACTTCACCTATGTTTAAAATTTTTTAAACAATCTAGCGAAAATGACGAGAAAATTGTTGTTTTTTTAAAGTTTAATTTCAATTAGCTCAAAAACAAAAATTGGAAAGTTTGAGATAAAACTGTTTGTTGTGAAGTGTTTGCAATTATCACTCTTAACAGACGGAAAAGATAGATGAAACTTTGCTTTGCTAAGTTATATTGTGCAATTTTAAGCAAACGTTTACGTGACGGTGGCGCTAATGTTATCGAATGTCCACGTAAAATCAGTAATGTAAAATTGTTTCTGCGTCAATTTTTATATCGATTATGGTTGTTACTTATTGGTTAGTGATTATACATAGAATAATGGCTTATTTTCTAAAATCAAAAAAAGTGGAATACAGTAAATTATTCCATTTTTAATTTGTGTACAAGTGAATTTTTGGAAGTAATTTTAAAAAACTTTAATTTTTGCTACAGCTAGAATATATAAATAATTGTCAAATTTATTTGAAAAAAAATTTGTTCTTTTCGTTCACCTTAAATGCTGATTTATAAGAAATTTAAATCTTGATAATTTTTGTGAATTCAAAAAGGAAGAAAAAGCCGGGTCTTAATTTTCCTTTGTTTTCCTACTAATGGTTGCTAGCACCATTATTAACATTGTAATGTAATTACGAAAGCTGGAAAGCAATTAAGTTTATCTGTATTAACTTATTTACCTTAGCTTGTACTGAGAATTTTCATATTAATATAATTAATGGAATTCAAATATTTATTGTTAATTAATTTCAGGTGCTGCTATGCTTAGTTTAGCAACTTACATAATTCACCTGATGCGTGGTAATAATGAACCTGTTAATCTTTATTGTACATTAATTCTTATCCTAATCGTCATTCTTATGTGTTTTATGACATTTTATCAGGAAAAACGAACTCTTCAAGTAAGAAAAACAAACTGTTCCATAATTATTTTAATTCGAGTTCAATTAATTAGTGTATTAAATAGTCGAACACTCTAGCGACAGTTTAATAAATGACCATAAATCTAAAGATTGATTGATTAATGTACCGTGAAAATTTATAGAAACGGTTTTTTGACCAATTATTCTCTCTTTTATTTGTGCTGAGTGACACAATTTAAAATTGTAACTTTTATTAAAGTGAAATTTTTTCAAAATTATAGGTAACAAGTGATTTAAAAGCAGTTCTTCCAACATCATGTATCGTTATTCGAGACTGTAAGAAACAGCAAATACGAGAGGAGGAATTGGTTACTGGTGATTTAGTTATAATAACTGCTGGTGCTGTAATACCAGCTGATATGCGAATTTTGCAATCGAATGGTCTGAAGATTGAAACATCTGCTGTAACAGGTTTATCTGATCTTTTCCTTTAATATGGCTGGAATGATGATGTCGATGACACATTTAGTTTGCTTATATGAGAGGAATGAAATTTGATACTAAAATCCATTTGATTTTTGATTTGGTATTAAAATTTACTTGATTCGGCTAAAATACTTTTCGAAGTTAGTCTATTGGTACTAAATCTGGCTCGTGAAAATGTTATCACAAGTTTTCATCATATGCTGAACAGTATCAGAAGAAACGATTGGTTAAACTACCTGAATACGGTTGCAGTAATTCTTTTGAAAAATTTTGTTTTAAAGGTGATAAGGAAGTTTATGATTATATACATGAAGCTGTCACTACATATCCATCAGTATTTGATGCACGAAATGTTGCATTTAAAGGATCATTTTGTCTTGAAGGTGATGGAATAGGAATTGTTGTACGAACTGGAAAATATACGGTAATTTTAAGCCTGTTTTACTTCTTTCCTTCTTTTCTCTGTTTACTGTGAAAAAGAGCAATTTCATTTTTATCGTCCATTTTAATTAGACATTTTTTTATTCTTTTCTTTTTCAGGTTCTCGGCTATATTATAAACATTCATCAGCAAGTTAGCAAAACACAAAGTAAATTAAAAATGGAAATTGATGAATTTGTCAATTTTATATCAATTTTAGCCTTGGTTATGGCAACAGTATTCTTCATGTTTGGTAGTATCATAAATAAGTTCGTCGGTTTCCCTTTGTTTTGCTTTTTTTTTTTGAAATTTCTTAGCAAAATTTACGAATTAAAAGTCGAAAGCAGAAAAGAATGTGCTTAAATAATGCTAATGATTTGCTTGTAATTATTTCTGCGATATCATTCGTGTAAAACATTACGAAAAAAGTATGCGAGAAGCAACTGTATATGAGTATTAAAAATTTAAATTTATAAATTTACAATAAACTTATAATATTAAAGATTTAGCTATAATAACAAAATATTAGTGGTTGCAATCAAAAATCGAACATTTTTTGATAGTTATATATGAGATTTCTATGACCTAGATTTTAGTTATTGAATTTATTTAATTAACCGAACAATCATTCTAATAAATTTTTCGATCAATGTATGCTACGTCTTCGTTTTATTTCAGCTTTCAAAATGTTTTGGATCATTTTATCATTGGCTTTTTGATTATCATCATAGCAAACGTTCCACAAGGTTTACCAGCAATGGTTATATCGCAATTAGCAATTATTGGTCGACGACTGGCTAGTAAGAATGTTTACGTGAAAAAGTTGGATATTATCAATGAGCTTGGTGCTACTACTGTAGTTGCAACTGATAAAACTGGTACGCTTACAAAGAATGTAATGGTACTCACTGATTTATGGTACAGTCGAAAGCATCAGTCAAGTAAATTTGCCTTTATTTTGAAGTTACTTTTTAAGCATTTTAATTTTTGTTAAAATTAAATCGATAAAAACGAATTTTCCGTACAATTTTTTATAAATCTGCAATAATGCTTGTCGTTCTTAATTTGTCATCCGCAGCAAAACTAGTCATGCTTAAGTTCAAATTAAAAAAAATTGCCTAATTCAAAGAATAACAAAATTTTTTTCCTCTTTCTTTGCACATTGCATGAAAATTTTTGCAACATTTCTTACAATATTACAATTTATTAGATATTTTTTCTATTAAGGTTGTTTTATCACTTTTTATTTAATAATTTTGTGGCAAATTTTCAGATCATAACTGTATGACTAATCAAACAATTCTTCACGTAAATTATCCAAGACCGGTAATTGCATATGAACAACCGTTGTGCGATATATTTGTCGTAATGAGTGTTTGTAATAGGGCGCATTTCGAATGTGTTCCTAAGTTATCATATGCATTGGAGAGGGAAACGTCATCACAGGTTTCAGCAAAGATGTTAAATATGCGTCAAGTCAGCAAACGATTTACTGTCCTGTTAGTTAATAGTTGAATAAAAAAATGAAAAGCGAAGCAAGAATTTTTGGAAAATTTTATAAATTGGAAAAAAATTGAAGTTAGATTTTTTTTTGGTAATTTGCTAATTTTGCAGAAAAATAAAGCAGTTTGCGAGGTTTAGTCTGAAATAATGGTCAAATGTATATTCGGGAACCGTTAAAGTCTTAATTTTTATTTGTAAAATTATATATAATTTACTGATATTATTTGTGATTATTATTATTAAGTAACATTATTACTCTCATTTGTTTATAGACATGGTTATTTGAAATAAACTTGATATTTTAGAAATTCCGTTACTGGAAAGCCATCAATGGTATTTGCAATGCATAATAATATGGTGGAAACAAAAGATGTTTGCAGTACTGATAATACTCAAGGGGTTAATGAAACACAACGATCAGAGGTCAGCGTTTAAATTGCAATCATCTAAAGAATAGTAGGATTTGTATAGCTGAAATGATGTTAAATCTTTCCATATTTTAGTAATTTAACTGAGATTTTAATCTATATAGTTTTGAAATTGTTGCTTAAATAAGTAAGCATAAAATGAGATGTTATACATAGAAATGTAAAATTTAAATGAGAACGGACTGATTTAGGATAGTAAATAAGTTGTGACAATAATTTTGTAAAAAACAAAGCAGCCGCTACGAAATACTATTATAACTCTCGCTGCATTTATAGTGAAATGAAAAAAGAGAGAGAAACATAATGATTATAATAGCTTAATAAAATCATCAGGGTGAAACATTGAAAATATCCGAATGTGAAGATTTCGCCTATAAATTATTTACTTTTCAGTAATTTACCAAAATTATTTTAGTGTAAGTTAGCGGACGTACTAATTGCGACTAAAATATGGCAAAATAACTGATCGAATTCAATATCCATATGTCAAAATATAGATCGGAATTGGTTGAAAAGCAAAATCGAACTTTTTAACGAGTGCATTTTGTGAATGACGAATTTACAAAATTTACATTTTTTCCCTTCAACGAACACTGGTAATCATTTTAGTGCCAACAAAAGAATGATGCATTTGAAGGAGATCACATTTACGGTTCGCCATCCGATGTTGCACTACTTCGCTACGTGGAAATGTTTTCATCGGTAGAGAGAATTCGAATGAATTACATTGTATGTGAAATATTAATCTTATTTTACAGAAAAGAAGGGAAGAAATTTCGAAGACTTTTTTTTAATTGAAATGATAGAAATATCACAAAGTTACAAGTGATATGTGTAAATATTTGAGAAAATAAGTTACATTCTAACAAAATAATTTCTAATTTCCTCCACTTCTACATGATATACGCAATAATGAATACTTTGTTAACTTTTATAAATTAGTGATTGTCGATAATTTGTAAAATGTTATAAATTACGAGGTGTGTGTGAAAATGTTTTGGAAAACAAAATTTTTTTTATTGCAGTAACATCACTTTCTTATAAATAATATTTACAGGAATTAATATTTCAGGAATTTATATAATTAACAAAATTTTCAAGAAATAGTTGTAATAGAAAAAATTATTTCAACGTAATTACTCAAAATACTTTTTTTCAAGGAAATTGGCATTTTGTTTCTTTTTTGCCTCTTGTTTGCAGACAGTTCTTGATATGCCATTTAATTCGGATCGTCGATACCATTTGGTGATAGCACGTGATGTCACGAAATTGTTGGAAATGCAAAATGATGAGAAAGCAACGAATGAATCAAACGATGGTGCTATTTTTGTAATGATGATGAAAGGGGCACCGGAAGTTGTCCTGAAATATTGCAATTATTTACAAGTCGATAAGGATTGTTTACCAATTGATGGAAAACTTCGACAAGAATGTCAGGTGAACGCTCAAACGTAAGTATGTAAACAACAAACGTTAAGTTTAAAAAAAAAAAGGCTTTTGAAGTTTATCAAAAAGCCTGTTTGTCGTTCTTCTTTCTTTCAACTTTATGATTTTACGATTAAGGGAAAGAAAAGAAAAGAAATGTTAAAAAAATTATCTCACCATAAACCACTACAGAACCGTAAAACATCTGATTGTAGTTAAATTAAAATTGGTTGAAATATAGCATTTTAGTAAATAATTTCAAAAAAGACTGAAAAAAATTGTAAAATTTTGTATAATTCCATACCTATGGATTGATTAACTTGCATTCCAATCGACGAACAATGATAGCTTACTAATGTTTGCTTAGCAAAAAAAGTTATTCTCAGGTAGCTTGGGAGCATTTTGGAAATGAAGGAAAGAGAGTATTTGCATTTGCAATGAAGCGTTTTTTCAACAATGACGCAAATGCTAAATTTACGTCTTCGGATATCGTGTTGGAAAATTTAACATTTTTAGGAATGACAGCGCTTATTGATCCACCGAGGTGGTTTTTTCTTTGTTAAAATTTTTCTATTAAATATGCGAAATTATCCGCTGCTTCAGTGTGAAATTGTCGTTTTTTTAATTAAATTATTGAGAAAAGTATTCAGCAATAATTCTTTTTTCAGGGATGATGCGGCAAGTGCGATAAAGCAATGTAAGGAGGCTGGTATTAAGGTTTATATGATTACGGGTATGACATTTTACTTAATAAATTATCTGTTGCCCTATTAAAGCTTTATATAAGTAATGTTCTCAAAGTTCCAGTCCCTCCATTTTTAGTCTTCAAAATTATTGTCTGCTTGCGCATTATATTAATTCGTAGTATTACTGGGTAAATCAAGAATTTCTCGATAAAATGTCAGTAAATGTTACGTATACTGATCCGTTAGTCCATGTGTTATTGAAGGTAGCTTTTTTTAATTGAATCAATCATTTAATTATTTTAAGTCCTTGTTTAGAGTTATGCTTCTAATTAATTTAATTAATCTGTAAACTACATCTGTGAACTATCTAATTTCAATTTATAGTATTTCAGTTTTATTTAATTGTTATCAATCAGTTATAAAAATTCGTTATTTTTTTGATTATTTCAAAGCATCACATGAATTATGTAAAACAAGGAGAAGATAGGTAATTTTAATTAACGTCACAGGCGATCATCCGACAACTGCGGTAGCAGTAGCTCGAAAGATTGGTCTTATTGGTATTGGTGATGAAATGGTATGAATTACATTTGCAAAATGATTTAAATAAATTACTTTGCTTTTCCACATCACTGCTAATGGTAACAGAAATAATCACATTACTTAAATTCAACTTTTAAATGATTATTGTAGTCGAAGTGAACATTTCATGGCTTAAATAATGTTGATGAGAAAAACATTAAAGCAGAAATATTTTACTCTAAATTGTTTATTTTAAATCAATTCATTCGGCGTGCTACTAAAATAAAAGGAAAAATTTGTGATTGAATTCGAAACCCTTAAATTTTACGTTTGACCATTTTTACGTTTCTTTGTGCTTTTTTTTATCTTCGCTTTATATGTGGTATTTTGAATTATGACTATAAATTCCATTCATATTCTTAACAATTTTTTCACTTTTTTCCATTCGGTAATCGTTAATCAAATGATAGGAAGATTTCACTATCACAATGATAAAGCACGTTTAATTGATAGTCAACAAATATTTAATTGATTAATTAATATGCCAGATTATAGGTTGAGCCAATCGGTCGTGATAATTTAAAATTAAGTGTAATTGGTGCTAAGCAAATAAACTGGGGCATTGCAATAGGCGATGATTTGGATCGTTTGGATGAATGTGGATGGACCGAATTACTCAAAAAAAAATATATCGTCTTTGCAAGGTAAAAAAAATTTGCAACAAAAGTGTGAAAGCCCAAGTGGTAGAAGTAAGGGAAAGAAAAAAGAAAAAAAAAGCTAAAAAAAAAGAAAAATATCGAATTTCCATGTATCTTTTAAATTATAAAATTTAATTGAAATTTAGGATAAATCCATATCAAAAATTTCGAATTATCGAGGAGTGCCAAAAACGCGGTGAAATAGTCGCTGTTACCGGCCAAGGTGTTAGCGATACCCAAGCTCTTGCATGCGCTAATATTGGTATTGCTATGGGTATTGCAGGTAATGAATGCTTTTGCATCACTTATTAAAAGATCAGAACTTTAATTATGCTATTAATTAATTAGATGTATTAGAAGAATGAAATTAAACTCTCATATATGTGAGTTCTGTTACTTTTAGTACTGCTTTAACGTAAAATAAAATTGCATTTTCCGTGGTACTTTTGTGTACTAGAAGAGCAAATCATCTAATTTATGTTAGCTGTTTACTTAACTACATGAATTAAATTTAGTTGGAATGCATACTACTTGTAATAGTACTGCAGGAAACACAAAAAATGGCATTCACGAAAAAGACGGAATTCGTCAATTTCTAATTTTGATACTTCTTAAATTTTATTTTTCGGTACACAAAACTATGAAAAGTTGAAATAATTTACGAAATGTATCATTTGCTTTTTTATTCTTAATGATTTTAATGAATTATTGAATGATACGAAGTAATGATTGGAAAGTAATAAATAATGAAATAGATAGTTCACAGCTAGTAATTAATTACGATAAAACGGTGAAATTATAGATGAAAATATGTTAATTGATCAGTGTTTTGTGTGTTTGAAAATATAAGTCAGTTTTTTGCATTTTTAATTTAGGTAGTGATATAGCAAAACAGGCAGCTGATATCATTCTCACCGATGATAATTTTGCTTCAATCGTTAGGGGTATAGAGGAAGGACGTTTGTTATTTGATAATTTACGCCTTTCAATTGCTTATACATTAGCTCATCTGTGGCCAGAAATATTTCCAATTGTCTTACAATTTACGCTTGGTTTACCACTGGGATTATCAGCTTTACAGGTTATCACCGCTATTACTGTTAATTTTTTGTCAATATGTTTCCCTGATCAATCAACACTTTTATTTCATTATATTTAAAATTATTTTAATGTTTTATCGCTGAAACATCCAAAATTTTCTTCCACTCTTCCTCTCTGCCTCTATCGAAGTTATACTTAGTATTAAGAGAATTATGTCGTTTTCATTTATATTTCAATATTTTAAACATCCTTTTCGTATCTTTCTGTTTTTTTCAATAATTTCTAAATTTAGCTTAACAAAACAAAAACAAGTAAATACCTAATGAGGAATGCAAATGAATGATCAATATTTGTGAAATTGCACCTCTTATTTTTCAGAAGAAATGTCTATTTCAGATTTTAAGTGTTGATTTAGCAAGTGAATTACCGCCGTCGATCTCGTTAGCGTATCAATCACCAGAAAGTGATATAATGCGAATTCCACCACGGCATCGCAATGATCGCTTGGTTTCCCGATCTCTTCTCATTTATTCATATGCTTTCATTGGTACAATCATTACGGCTGGATGTATTGTGTCATTCCTTTTTGTTTATCAGTAAGTATTTGAAGCTATATTTGCGGTTGCATTCGCAAATTCTTAATTAATTGCATTCTTAGATAATTATCTTTTTTGTTTTGATTAATTGTGTGCTGTCATGATTACATTTTGATATGCTTCCTTAATTGTTAATGTGAATGGTTTCTCTTTTCTATATAATTTAGGTACCATAATATTGGATTGAATAATTTGCTCTATACCGCTGATAATTATTGGTCTCGAGAATCGGAAAATTTAACAATCAATAATGGAAATGTATTAACCTCAACTGAGCAGGTGCGTATTAAAGGTCAAGCAGCAGCGGCATGGCAGATTACATTAGTTATTTCTCAGGTGAATTTTTTTTACTAACGTTTGATTGGAATTTGAAATTAACTAATAATTTGCTTATGCTTTATTTTTGTGATACTTTGCAATTAAACAATTACTGCGATAATTTCACTTTTAGGTTTTTCACTTATATATGTGTACAACACGTGGAACATCATTTTTGCGTCACGGTGCTGTAAATTTAGTTTCAATCTTTGCAGTCATTATTGAAATTTTATTGGTCAATTTGTTCATTTATACACCATTTGCGCAATCACTCATGGAAACACAGTCACCGCCGAATGAGGTAGGAGTGTTATTTTTTTGAGATCGACAAACAAAAATTTGACTTAAAATTAAAAAAAGGAAAATACAATTAAAAAAAATATTCTTTCTTTTTACACCTAAAAGAAAAGGTGAAAAGAAATGAAGGAGTGAATTACTAAATAAGTAAAGCTGCAATGGGACATTTACATTGTTATAATTGGTGAATTTTGGAATGTTTGTTAAGTGTTATTAATTGCTGTAATTTGCGCTAGTGATTCTTAGAAACTTAAGTATTTTGACGCAGCAAAAATTATTGAATGTATGTTTTAGCTATTTCATACGCATAATAATTTTAATTTAATTTTATTTTTTTTCGGTTTGGTTATGTGCTGGATTTTTTGGTTTAATATTGTTAGTATCCAATGAATTGCGAAAATTTTGCGTACGACGGTGGCCAACAAATTTTTTTGTAAAGCTTATTAATTTTTAAAAGGTTATTTGTTCTTTACTTTCATATCTTTCGCTTTAATCTCCCTCCATTGTCCTCTTCTTTTATTTGTTTTATTGCACATTTGTATTTGAATTTGTTGATTTTTTTATTTATTAGCAAATTTTTTGCCATGTCAATTGAAAATTACGTTAATGAGACCCATTTGCTCAAATATAAGTGAAGCTATGGAAAATGAAATTAATTTGAACAATGACGATGTTTGCTTGATGATAGAACTCCTTATCATATCAGAACTTTGTTCATGGGAATCATTTTTCGATGTTGTACAGTGACAAGAACGTATTGGATATCATTCATTTTGATTTGATTCAATGTAGTCTTTCGTTTCAATTGTTTACACTATAATTTGTTCAATGATAAAAGAAATTCCAAGAAATAAGGCAATTAGTGGAATGGGGAAGACAGCGAGGGAGAGAGAGAAAGAGAGGGACAGAAAAGAGAAATTGAAAAATTAAAATATTAAATCTTACCTTTAATTTATAAAATAGAAAAGTGAAAATAGATATGTTTGGAAGAAGATATGAAATGAATAAAATTGTTTCAGTGATGGAGAGAAAAATGATTAAAGTTTGTGGATCATTTCAATAATTTCGAACAAGAGCTGACTCAAAAAATTGTGCGAGAGAGGTATTCGTGCTCATCGATTAAACTATGAAATGCTTTTAAAGCTTATAAATTTATGGATTTTTATGAATAATGATTGCGCAAAACGATCTTTATTAGCAGATAGCGCTAAATTCAAAAGTTTTTTTTTCACAAGTTTCACTTTCAATTGCAGATTATTAGACTCGTGGAACAAAATTTTTCTTCAAATTTTCAAATCCCCTAAATATGTATATTTCAAATTATGATTTTTTTCGCTTGCCTTATTCGTAGTTATTGTGCGTAGAAATTGTTGTCGCCATATTCACATTTATGTGATTAAGTAATCATATTTATTTACTGATAACTGATAAAGTGATTGTTCTTTATTAGGAAGAGAATTTTGTTTTGTCTTTTTCTATCGAAATGGAAAAATCAGAATGATCCCACACTATTTCTTTTAATACGCTAGATAATTTAAAACCAGTGATTCATTTAAATTAATTTCAATTTCCTGTAACTACCACTGATCCATTTAATGCTTTGTTGTTATGAATGATGCATATTATTGCAAAATGAATTAAATGATGCATGTTTTTGCAATGAAAATTTAATTGTCGTTCTACTATGTCTTTCTTTAAATGACAATCGTTAATTTAAATTTAATAAAGTCGTTTTTCTTTCCGTCACCGAAATGAGAAAATTATAATAACTCATGTAAAATATCCTCAAAATGAGCCACTTTAAATTTACTTTAAATTTATAAATCTTTTGTTTTTGATCTTTACTGCTTTTTCTATATCTTTCGAAATGGACGAAGAGAAAAGCTAAAGCGAGACAATTAACGAAGCTGTAATCGATAAAATTAATAACAGAACTAATTAAAAAGACCATTTCAGCATCAGTTAACAATCAAATAGGAGTGAAACGGAATAGAAAAGAGGGAAGCAGTTTGAAGTTCAACGAACGAAAGAAAACTTATTGAAATGAATCAAAATTGGATCTGATTTCAGTGCATGTGGTCAATTAATTATATGATTTTTGACTGCACGCCATTGTGTCCACTTACTGTCCATTTTCACTTTCTTGCTATCTGCCGCGTATTGTACAAATTGCATAAGAGGCTTAACGCAGAATTTAATTAGTAGTCACTAAACGGCGCTATTAAGCGAAAGGCTTTACTCTTATTCGATAGGAATGGTTGCAAAAGAAAATAAGTCGGTAACTTATAAAAGATTCTGTTTCTTGTAATAACGATATGCATATAAACGAATAAATAGGAAATAAACGAAGAAAAACGTTGAAATAATACTTGATTATACAGTTGTATAAAAAATAAATTTATTTGTTTATTACTTGACTATTTAATAATTGCTGAAAATATGCATTCAACTTGGAGATGGTAGAAGAATACGTATTTAATTAATGATTGTTAAAAATATGCATGTTTAAGAAATAGTGAGTATTTTATTAATTACTGAAAGTACATGGAACAAATAGAAATTGTAAAAATTTACTTATAACTGTTTAAAAATAAATAATTAAAATCTATGTAATTATTAAAGAGGAAAATCCTAAGTTGACGTATGCAATCGCTCACTCATAAAGGAAGCGATCGAAATTCGCCAGTCATCAAGTGATGAAAGACGGGGTCATTTTGAACAGTTTCAATTTCGGTTATTTATTTCATCACAAATTTCTCGACATCGTATACGTAGAAATTATTGTCAACAAAGGAAAACGGAAAAACGGTAATAAACTTTGCGAATGGTAATTTATTAAGTAATTGAGTAAATGTGAAAATAAAAAGTTATAAAAAATTTTTAATAGGAATAGCACGAAATTATTCATTTTTTTTCCAATAAAATTCACCTTTTGTTTTTGACAAAACAAAAAAGACAGAGAGAAAAAGGTTGTTGAGATACTGAAAGGTTTTGCGCATATTAAACGATCCTATTACTATCATCAGTGATAACTTTTAACTCTTACTGTTTGAGGAATAACTCCGATTTGTATTCATAATTATGTTATTCTTTAATTTTTTAAATTTGCAATTCTATAATCAAAAAATTTTCTAAACACCTTCTACACTTTTTTATATATATGTATTCGAATATAGAAAAATCAAATTGTTTTAAGCAAATAACACCAGAAAATTAAATTAAACGAATTTTTAAATCTTGGGAAAAAAATTCGAGGAAAAAATACTACCGGAATTTTTGTACCGCAACGTAATTTAGTGTCTGTTCAAAATGAACAGTTTTTTTTCCTAGTCATTTTCATTTTTTTATTTAAAATTCTTGAAACAATTTTGAGCAAATGCGTAGCACTTTTGTGATCAGCTCAATGAGATGGAAGAAAAAAGAGGAATTTCATTAAAGTAACAAGGTTAATTTTCAACATTTTGTGTGAATTTTTTTCATCCTTTTCCTTTTCACTCCATTTTTTTCACGGTTCAAGTTAACCTAAAATTTTCTTTTGTAATTTCCCCTCAATTAATCATTTATTTCTTGGTCATCTCACTACAGTGTTTTTGTTTGCACCAAATAAATATCAGGCAAACGTGAAAATATTCACATAAACGACAATAAAAGAGTTGAGCGCTTCAGTCCAGAATCGTTTGCAAAGGCGCAATTGTCTATTCCTATTATAGCGCCATCAGCAATTTCTTCCTCTCTTCAACATGTCTCGAATTCAGGTAATGCATGTTGAATAGTCGAAGTTGAAATAGCTGAGAACTTCATTTCACTTACCCGTACGTGTATTGTACGTGCATGCGAATGAGATTTTTATATTTATGCTATATTATGTTTTATAACATAATTAAAGACTGAAATGTAAATTCATTCGGGAATTTTAAAGTTTTTAATAATCGACGAGTTTAAGTAACACGATGATCATGGCGAATGATAATCATTCATGCTCATTTCAAATCAATTAAATTATAAAATTTAATTTTGTGCAGTTTAAATTTGTAGCTGTATCAAATGAATATGAAAGCATCGTTCAGGTGCTATGCATCGTACTGCTACTTCTATTTGCGCGAATAAGTTACGCATGTTTGGGTGGCGCGTGCTGCAACAACCAACAATGCAGAGGTGCACATGCAGGATGCTTGACTTTTTAAATTTTGCGTGGGAGAGTATAGCCCATGAATACTGTATTGGAAATGATGGAGGCAGTATTGTACCGGAAATGAAGTGATAGGAATCGAGCAGTGAAAGGAGAGAATTGGTTAATTTGTCATTTGCATAAATTTCGCTCATCAATGAATGTAAACATAATCACGTGCTATTCTAAGTGAATTCTTGAATAGTTGAAAGTTAGTAAATCAAATCAAATTAGTCATAAAATTCAGACAAGACAGAAATATTCGAAAAATGAATTAATTAATTAACTGATAAATGCAGTGGCCAAATATGTTATCTCGTTTAAAATTGATTAATTCTGAGCATTTTCAACATATCTCATTGGCATTTCGCTTTCCTTTCTTTTCTGTTGTGTAAATGAAAGATCATTAATGAAACGATCAGTTAAACATTGCCAAAAATAATCATAAAATACTTAAATGATTAAAATATTAATTTGAAATTTTAAAAATTTTAAATTTTAGGGAAGGAATACCATTTGGTTATCCGTTATTTGCTGGTCGCTAAAATAGCTAAGCTGAAATGAACGATGAAAAGTGCCGCAAGAGAAACGACGATATCCGTTCTAAGATGATCCGTCCGTTTGCACACTCGCACAACTCTCTCAATTTTCCTTTTAAATTTGCATTTATAGTAGTTTATAATAGTTGAATTCTCTGTCAAAGACATGTGTCGCTTCCTCAGCTAATTTATACTTTTCCTTTTCTTTTCATTTTCGTTTAATTTATGTCTTTTTTTCGTTTTAATTTAAAGTTAAATTTAATTCATCCAGAAGACAGGAATCGAATAAACGAAATTTCCTCGTTTATCGTTTGCATGTTTAATCTAATTTTTTATCAAATAAATTATTGCTGCACGAATTGACTTCATATGAAATAAATATTTCTTGACTATTAGCTGCTAGCAAGCTTTTTAACACCAAAATTTGCTTTTGCAAATGCAATTGGATTGAATGTAATACGGTATGTTGCGCAAATGTCATGCATCCCAAATTTCATTTCACTTTAAATTTCGTTTCATTTCAAATTCTTTTTAGCTATAGAAAAATTTCGTTAAGATTTGTGTTATACGAAAATGTACAATTTATGCAGCACGCGGAACTATTATCTATTTCTAGGAGTTTCATACTGAGGCTGAATGAGTGAAGTGGAATGACCACTCATTGAAATTACCCAAATTAGCATATTTTACATAATTTTCAATTTAATAATTAACGTTGATAATTTAAATGAGTGAAAATTATGGCTTTCTATTTCGACAATTTAATAAAAATATTTGGTTATGCATTTTACTTTTACTGATTTGAAACGCATTCGTAATTTATGAATGAGCTGAGCTGTTTGGTTTCAAATCGATCGATCAAATCACAACACTCATTTATAGCAAACAGTAATGAACGTTAATTTTTGATGGAAATTTTATAGTGAAAAATTTTTACAAAAAAACCTTCATGAAAATACATTAAAATGGGCAATGAATTGCGAATATCAATGGAAAATGTTTTATATTCAAATTTATCGGAAATTTTTTGACAATTTGAAATAATTAAAGTTTAATGATTGGATGAAATAAGAATTGAATGAAATTTGATGAATCACTGAGGAAATCAAAAATTTTTATCTTACAATAAAAGTTAAAGCAAATTTCATTGGCGTCTCATTCAAAGTTAGCTCCAAGCTATTTCGTTCGGCAATGCTCTCACTCACTCGTATTTTGCAATTAACGGAAGGCAAAAGTGAACTTACGTTATTTCCGTAATATTTATCGCTGAACAAATTCTAATCCTCCTTTTCAATCCGATAATTTAATTTCATTTCTTTTACGATATAAAAAATGATGGAGCGAAATTTTTGTTTGCCACTTAAAAATTATTCGCATGGTCTTTTTTTTAAGTGAATTTTAAATTTGTCATTGAAATTTGCGTGTATTTTTTAGAGCTGCATTTTTTGCATGCATTTTTTTTTGAAAATTAGAACGCAAAATGCAGAGCTGTTTTTTATTTTAAATGTTACATTGCAAATTATTTTGAGCATACTAAGTGCTTCCTGCTAGATTGCTTTTGCTTCTCTGCTTAGATATTTTTAATATTGCTATTTCATGCATAATTGTCCTTTAACCATTCTTTCAGTCATGAATTCTCCACTTGTACCTTAAAAGGAATGAGTGAGCAAAGTTGAAAGTTGAAATTTATGCGATTTTTGTTATCCATTTTAAATGCCACTCAAAATCTGTTACTATTGCTGAATGAATTGTAATTCATAAGTGCTATAATTTCGAGTTCTAATTTCATCGCTTCACTACTTAATGAGCAGCGCTGAGTAGTTAAATCACTTTGCCGATATCACAATCGTCGATTTCATAGCGGAAATTAGCAAATGATAGCAAATTTTCCGCAGTCATACAAGCGAAATTTAAATTTCAAAAATTAATTGCAACTTACTTTAACTAAAAGGCAACAGTTAACTTAATTTCCGATCATCTAATGTTGCAATCAATTAATATCTTCATTAATAACTTTTACAAGAATCGGCCATGCAAGTACAAAAAGAATTAAAAGAAAGCTGTTATTGACAATTAATTTATTCATTTTTGTCACATTTATTGTTTTTTTTTAATTAACAAATAAAGTTTTACGTTTCTCATTTCGCACTCGTTTTTTTGCAAGTGAAAGAAAACAATGAAGTGAATTGCACAATTTAAAATTTAACAAATTTTCATCGCCAATTACAAATTCCATTTAATTTAGCAAATTTTTGCCACCACAATAATTTGATTCATTTTGCGGAGTTTAGGTAAAATTTCACATTTGAAATGCAAATTTTGTTAATTTTTGCCGTACACTTGCTGTCTTCCTCATTTGCGCTTCGCCTGGGCATTCGTGGACAGCTAATGTGTGGAATGAAACCTTTGCATAACGCTCAGATTAAAATTTGTAATAAAAATACATTTGGTAAGTAACGAAAGTTTAAAGCTCAATTTTTTGTTCTTTTTTTTTTTGTTTCGAATATTTTGGTGTCATAAAAATAGAGCAAAGTAATATAAAGGGAGGTGTGGAGGAATAGCTGCCAAATGCCACCATCGAGCGAGAGCAGTAATTTATCAATAAAATTTAACTCAATTTAGTTAAATTCAATCTAGCATTTGCAATGGTTTGTCACAGAAATGTAATTTCAGGTCAGCACAAGCAAGTGATCTGTACAGCAACAAATGCTACAGGCCATTTTCAGGCTTTCGAAAGGATTCACTCGTTAATTCACATTGTGCCAACTCTCAGAATTTACCACAACTGCGATGGCACAGTTAATTTGCTTGGAGTGCCAATGAAAAAAGTTAACAATTTTTTGGAATAATTTTTTAATTGAATTTTCTTTCACTCTGAAATTTATTTAAATTACAACGAAACGAAAGTGATCAAAAGGATTTCACGGTAGTGTTGCTAGCTACAAATTATCAAAACGATGCAACAAATTTCACCTTCTTTAAAAGAATTTTGAATTTTTTAGCTATTTGCGTGTTGTGAGGCTTTTTTTTCAAAAAACTTTCAAACGATTAGTAGAAGGCCATGAGGATAAAAATTGCTACTGCTCTCAGAGTAGGTTAAGAAGTGTGCTTCAATTATCAGGTCGTCCTGTGATAATTAAAATTTCATTTCAGAATTTCAACTCCTTTTTTTGTTGGTAATAAACGTATGAAAATGATTTTTGAAGTAGTTTCAATTTAATCAGTTAAACCCGTTGCTACCACAATTACTAATTATAAAATAGCTCATTTGCAGCCATGTAGTCGTGTGGTTCGTTTAACAATTCCTCCTAGATTTGTCGCACGTTCAACGAAAATTGCTGAATATTTTGATATTGGCCGTATAAATATGCAAATTATCTTTCCTGGAGAAGAGAGAAAATGTTTTCATGCAAAATATTTTTTTTGCTAAAATGAACTACTCTTTTTTCCTTTAACTAATTTTTCATCATCTGCATGAATTTCATAGAGAATTTAAAATTAATTTAATTCCATGGAAACAAAACTTTATGAATGAATCCCATACAAAAAAAAAATTGAATTAAAAGCTATTAGATTTTTTTTTCAAATTATTTTCTTAAATTTCCTTGTTATGTATGATTTTTTTTTTATATTTTAAATGTTTATACTTGCAAAAGTTGACTGCTTTATTTCTGTGATGTGAAATTCTCTTTCTAAAATGATTCCATTTTTATCATTTACGTATAATATAAAGTTAAATAAATTGAAAGTGTAATGTTTCCAGTCGACATAACTTCAATTAATTAATTATTCTTCAATCTTTTGACCCGAGTTTGAAAGAGATAGGTTTAATGTGTCGAAATGTCATATGAAAGTGATTGTCTCATTGTCGGCAAAATCTCTT
The DNA here is from genome assembly GCA_963070105.1 of Litomosoides sigmodontis. Classification (NCBI taxonomy): domain Eukaryota; kingdom Metazoa; phylum Nematoda; class Chromadorea; order Rhabditida; family Onchocercidae; genus Litomosoides; species Litomosoides sigmodontis. Next base: position 10,597,227 of record OY718803.1, read on the forward strand.
TCCTTTCAATCTTTTGTTTCATTTTCCTTCGTTGCAAATGGACCAGTTCTTTTGTTGAACATGTCACTAATGTCACTTGTTCACCTCTTTTTTTGAACTATCAACATTTAATTGACTGATTAATTTAATAATTACTGGATTGTCTCTAATATTGAAGTAAATTTTTCGGCTTCCTTTGTTTTTTCCATTTAATCATTCATTACTGCTGAAAGCATATTCATTTATTAATGCACATTTTGTGATTAAGTGAAATTCCTTGTGCAACATTTCCCTAGCAACAATTAATGATATAACTAAAAAAAAATGAATTGAAATAAAAATCTGATGCAAACGAGGAGGACGAAGAGAGAGAGAGGGAGAGAGAGAGGACGATTGGGAGGAAGAAAGATGAAGAAATTAAAAAAAATTGATGAGTGAAGAGGAGCAGGTTAAACCTTAATTGCACAAAAATATAAAAGCATAAATATTCTAATCTTTGATTCTCAGATCACATCATATCACTAACATTTATCACTAGCATTATCACCTCTCGGATAGTAACGTAAAATGGGACGAATGAGAGGTGACCGCATGCAACGAATGATATGTTTGACGTCACATTTGGTACAATTCCGGAAATTAAATGTGTGATTATAGCTTCAGGGTTTAATTTTAAATTTCTCTTAATTTAGGATGTCAAGCTTAGAGATCATGCACCAAACGCCCATCCGATACGAATTTATAGAAATGATAGAGTGGAAAAGTTTAACAAATGGGTGGACAGAGGTGGATGATCAGAGATGATAATTTTGGTGTCGCTGATCTCACAGCGATCACCTCAAGCTGCAGTATATAATGGACATAATTTTTGTTCCAATTGCCAGTTTTATCATATTTCAAATTCATCTCATTCCGCAACAATCATCTAACTCAAAGTGTTAGTTGTAAGGTTACCTTCCGCTTAGCTAATTTCCTGTGATCTGTTGTGGCTTGCTTAGTGGTCAAAAAAAAAACAATTGGTCACTTCATCGTCTTCCTTATAAACGACAAGTTGCATTTTGTCAGGTGACGACAGAGAGAGAGAGAGAAAAGATATTTGAGAAGACAACAAGCAAAAAAAAAAAGATCGAGCACAATTCTGCAATGGTAAGTCAAAATTTCACATCCGTCTTACAGTAAACAAAAATAACGAAAATTTTGCTAATTTTTAATTTAAATATCAGCTAATAGCAATTGTGAAATGAAATTTTTTTTTAAACTCTTAGTATGTTACAAAGGGTATGACTAGAAGAGATTAATATTTTTTTTTAATAATCGCAGATATATGCAACTGAATAATAGCAATAAAATTAATTGATCGCTAATTAATTTGCATACATTTACGTTACGCGTGTACAGATCCGTTGTCGATGACTTGCTTTTTTAGAGGGGAAAAGAAGGCGAGAAAAAAAATTGAGGTAAATATTACGGAGTGTATTAGGTTGGAGAAGAGGAGCCAAGAATAGGTACCGAACTATTTCAAACTGAGTGAAATTTGCCTGGGTGTATTACTATCTTAAGCAATCGTTGTTTAATTAGGATTATAGGAAGGATTTAAATTGCAGTCTTTTCTAACCGCAATTGTATCACTTATATTTAGTACTATTGGTACCACCACCACTGATAATAATCAAAATTTACGCAGCCCAGTTAAATTAATGAAATGACCAGGAGAACAAGTAATTATATAATTTGGGATAAATTTGCATCTCACCCACAGGACAAAGCAATGATTTAATTGCGCGTGATGAAAATAATTAAAATGAAGAATTCAAGGTTCGGTGTGACTAAATTATGCCAAGGCAGTCTGGTACGCTTTACATTGCCATCGCTGATGATAATACTATTGACGAAAAATGAAGTGTACAAATTATTTTACGTAATGAATATTTATGTGAAGAGAAAATTTCTGCTTCGAAAGATCAAATTACTAAAATTGATGTGTCGCAAGAAATACTTAATTGCATATTAGCTCACTAAACCAGTCTAGCGTATTAAGCGCTTAATACCCATTAGTTCATATTTCACCGACACGCATATTACTTACGTATTCGCAATTAGCAATGTTATGATTAACAATAGCAATTTTCAATATAACGATTAATAATAGTAACAGTAATAGCACTTGCAGATTATTTGATATGATATGATTTGCAATTAAGAAAATTCTAAAAAAATTTTTTTCATGTTTGAATTAACAATTTTTAATCGATGTAGTTTTTGAATGTGACAGATGACATTGGAAAAGTATTTCGCTTTAAATCACTTTCCATCCAAACTTTTTGAATTAATTGTATTTCGTTTACTTTTATTAATATAAAAGTTAAGGTGAGAATTGATTGCTTTTTTCATAATTCTTTTAAAATTTATTTGCGAGACTGCTGCAAGCTTTCTTCAATGCGCAACTTTAAAATCGAAGTGATAGTCGTTTTCCTTCACACTCCCTCTTTTCTCTTTTTGTGAAACGTAGCTAAAATTAACAAATGATAGTAATGCTTAGGCATTTGAAACATTGCAACATAAATGATGAAATTTTACTTTCATAAAAAGAATCGGTAAGTTGTGGTCTTGTGGAATCATTTGTTTCGTGTGAATTTTATGAGATGGGATTTAAGTGTTAATTTGCAAATAACTTTTCTAACTTACTCGACAAAATTCAATTCTCCTTTTCTTCATTTTGAAATGCTAATAGCGCAAAGGATGATAACCAATTTATGATAAAACTTTTGCCGCACAGTGCGATTGTTAGCTATCGTTCGTTTAATAGCAATTAACCATTCGATAATTTAATGATTAGTGCTAATCACTTTATCACTACAAATCTATAGATAGTTTCAACAATGGTAGCAGCATGTTGTAAGCGTTAATCAAAATTGCAGTATTTTTTCTTAGCAAGCAGAAATTAAGCTAACTTCAGGAATTCGTGCTAATACCAATCCTGCTAGCTTACCCGGTATCAGCATGTCTTGGCGGTCCTGGTGGAGCAGGATGCTGTCAACCACAAGCGCAACCAGCGTGCGCCCCATCGCAATGTAGCAGTCAAGCACCTAGATCGGGACAGTAAGTAAAGTCTAACTTTTTTTACTTTATATTGTCAAACGACGTAACAAAAGAAAAGAGTGGAAAAAACATTGGACAAAAAAAAGCGTAAAAATCTTCATTTTTTCCTAATTTCTGAAAATTGAAAACTCAGTGAAAATTTTCAATGATAAGAATTACAGCAACAAAAGTGTTTAATTTAATGCTATGAATGATTTCTAAAGTGAATTAAATGGTAAAGTTAGAAGTAAACATACTTAGCAAACACCCAACCTGTAAACAATGATCACATCACCTTAATAGAGACAATTTCAATTTCATAATTACTAAGCATTAGAGTATGTGCATATCAGCAAGCATTTAATTTTAATTTGAAAAAAAATTTCTCAGATATAAGGCTGCACCAGTGAGCTTTGGTAGAGGAGGTTACGCAGCAGCACCGACAATTACTCATGCACCGTTCAGCGCACCTCAACCATTCTACGCTCCTGCGTCACCCTATGACGCATCACCACCGCCATCATCTTACGGTGCTCGGGTACAATACAAAGATTCCACTTTGGGTAATGCGCAATCACCTGTGCTACCACCGGAAAACGCACCAGTACCAGGACGATTTGCGGAAGCTGCGGAGCACACTGCTCTTCGTGATGGTAAAAAGTCGCTGCTTCATTTAATTTTCTCTATGCAAGCTGTGAAGGGACGGTTCTTCAGTTAGATGTTACATGAATGTACACATGTTGTGGAACATTTACTACATTTTGTCGAGGTCGATTAACATTGGTAGAGTATAAGTTAATTAGTATTAATCCTAATTTATTGTTGATAAGTTCCAGCGCTCAACACTTCACTATTCATTGAAGTGAATCGAAAAAACAGATTTATTGATAAAACGTAATTTCAATAAATCATTTTAGCACCTATCCGTAATGCCATTCATGTCCCTATTTTCAGCATTTATTTACGTAACGTAGCAAATAAGAAATTCTTAATTCCTTGCTGCATAATTAATTCCTCATTTTACAATTAATTACTTGTATTATTTACGTACTAAAATTGAGCATATAAATTAGCATTTTTGATTTTCTATTTTTGTGTTTAAGGTGCCGCAATTGATCTTTCAGGCATTTTAGCGCCCATTGTTGATGCGGTCGGTGATGGAAATCAAGACGCTGCGCCACAAAACACTGCAACAGTTGCAACGTCGCAAGGAATTTCAGATATTCCAAAAACGAACATACGACATTTGCAAAATTAATTGACAGAAAAAAAGAAATTACACACACACACACACACATAGACTGACAGATTATTTCATTGAGATTTTAAATAAATTGTTAAATAATTAAACGACTAGAATTTATTATGATTTTTTTTTATTTTTATAGGATCATTAACTTATGCTTATTACTGCAATATTCAGTTGATTCTCTCTCTACCTATTCATGAGTAATTCGATTATACAGTAATTATCAGTTATTTCATTTTAATCTCATTAAAACTATAGTACGAAAACGTAGCAGAAAAAAAGTGAATTCTATAAATTTTAAGTTTGGGATTTTTGATTTCATCAGATTTCTTCCTTCCTACATTTGCCATCAATAATTCAAGGGAAAATTTCGTTTTTTTTTTCTTTTTTTTTGCTATTATTTTGTTAGATTGTAACTCTCAGCTCCTCTCATTGCTTCTATCGTTACGTATGTATTTTTAGCGTTTTCTCACGTCATCTCTCCTCAATACAGTACGATCGCAGGAGAGGGGCAAAGCTAATTTATCATCAATTGTTCCGCTAAAATGTATCCATCATTCATTCGATGTGTTATAGTCTTTCTTTTTGGAAAATAAAAAAACTTCATTTTTTCTAAATTTTACATGCCTCACAAATTATTTCACATTGTATCACCAAAGAATAGCTACGGATGGATATTTGAGATGAATCCTGGACTACAGCTTGTAAATGTAAAATTTTTGACTACAGCTTGTAAATGTAAAATTGACTGATAATTAATTCCTTCATCAATGTTGCGCAAAACCGTTGAGGTTAATTTTTGAGCAAAATTTATTGTTAAATTTACAAGAAAAGAACGAAGAAAAACCGACAATATATCATAATTTATTAGGTAATTTCTAACGAAAATTCTTAGAATACAAATGCAAAAATAAAACCAAAAGCTGTAATGAAAACCATCTAATTAACTAATATTATGAGACGGATTATTTGCATATCAACTAAAATATTTATTTAAAAAAAAATCAAATATAGTAATTTTTTTTAATTCAAATATAGTTAATAGTTAGAAGTTAATAAATCGTCTTTTTAACTAATTATTTTTAAAAAAGAAAAAATTTTCATCAAATGAGGCGCACTTATCTGGAAGAGCAATCGTACAGGACAAGTAAAATTAGAATAACTGCTTCTGTGAATTATCGAAATTAGCTGATTTTGCAGTAATTAAAATTATAAAATTTAGCTAATTATATAGCACTAAAATCAGTGCTACTATTATGAGACGGATTATTTGCATATCAACTAGAATATTTATTTAAAAAAAAAATTTAAACATTTATCGGATATTCTTTTCGTAATTAATTGACTGAAAATGTTTAATTTCCTGAGGCATTATTGTTTCATTGCTATTGAAGGAAAACCGATGTTTTGTAAGCTAAGCACAACACGCACGATGAGTTCCGACTCTTTCCTGCAAAACACGTAAATAAGTCAGAAATGTCAAGCGTATTACTGAAACATGTCCACTACATTTAGCGCCTGGTTTCCCAATAATTACATTTCATTAAAACAATTATTATATTTTATCAAAAATGACCAATGAGCGACTCATCTAATTTGACGAAGCAGTAGACGTGTGTGTGTGTGTGTGTGTGTGTGTGTGTGTGTGTGTATGTGTGTGTGTGTGTGTGTGTGTGTGTGTGTGTGTGTGTGTGCTTCCCTAGTGGTAGCTGCACTTTGTGATGACCACAGTTAATTTAGTGATGAAAGCGTAAACAGTGTAACGTAGAATTGATGATAAGTGCAGTGATGGCGGTTTGTGTTGCGGCATGGCAAAATGCTTTAAAATATAATTAACAGGGATTAATAGCAAAAGACAGTTTAAAAAATTTTAACTCTAACAAAGAGCACTCAACGAAGAAGCAGCATGCTACACTTTTGCTACACATTTCATTTTATTCATGCCGTTTATGCATAATCTGATTACTTTTTCAGCACTAAAATTCATTCCGTTTAAAAACTTTGATTATTTTTCATCGTTTTAATTTGACGAGAATTATTAGTTGGAAGAGCTTTCGCAAATATCAACAAAATTTAATTAGAGTAGCTTGTACAAAAAATTTGATAATAATAATACCTTGGAAATTAAAATTTCACTTATAATTTAACAAAATTTGTTAAAAATAGCTTGGTGAAAGTGTATGATGCATTTTAGCAAAAATTCGATGATAATATCTCGGAAAATAACTTTTAATTCCTTTTTTTTATGATTTTCGGCCAATTTTACGCATAAATGAAATGGAATTCAAGAATTCAAAAATTGATCGAAAAAAACAACTGCCATTTCTAAATGTTTCATACATTTCAGGAGTTCAGCAAAAAAATTTTTTGCATTAATTTCTTCATTTTTCAAATTCATCACGCTGCAGCTGTAAATTAATGCAATTTAAAAGTTTAAAATGTTGGTCACAATTCACTGTTCGTAGTTCCTGCCCAATTAGCTTTTACAATTATCAAAGCGAACAGAACATACCATCACACAGAACGCATAGTACGTGAAGTGAAGTGAGGAAAGTGTACTGATTTAAAATCAGTTTTTCTTTCCTTTCTTCCTCTGAAATGATAACTGCGCGTCTCGTAGAGACAATTCCGCTCGAACCTGCGGGCAGTAAAATGCAAAACAACGAGACGAACGGCTGGAATTCCTTTCCAACCGAAATGCCACGCTTGCATTTCATTCAGTATTGGGAATGATTTGAACTGCCGCACTTCACGTCAAATGACAAGTTCCGCTACTAATTTTGCTAACCGTTGCTGTTCGTACGTCATCCTCTCATCCCGCCCACACACACACGCACACACTTCTCTAGTTCAAACAACACTTCTCGTGCTCTCCTCGAAACCATTGTATTTCTCACAACGAAAACAGTGCGCCGCTGTCGATGGCTCTTAGGACATAGTAGAAAGAATCCTCCTAATTGTAAAAGAATTCCCACGATCACCGTTGTCTTGTTATTGTTTTCCGCTTTTCCGGCTTTTCTGTCCGGTTTAATGTCGTTTCCCATCTCGGTTGTTCAAATTCCTTTGTACAATTTCTTTCCGAACAGATTGCTACCATGGGAACTTGCTAGCTATTCAAGCTTCTTAGTCAAATGATTTTCTCGGTTAAGCGTAGGCAATGTACACTTGTTCTAATGGGGGACAAGAATTCCTTGTTCAATCGCACACACCGTAACGAGGGTGTTTCCGGATTTGCTGAAAAAGGTTTATGATGCTAAATATCGGATTACTTCGTTTATCAGGATCTTCCCATGATTTCAGGTTTTGTTACGCCTGTTAAATTTACGGCTTAATTTGCCCAGGAAAACAACATTACCAGTAACCTAGACTAAATGATACATGAAGGATTTGTGTTGCCTGAAAATGGGAATAGCGCTGAAGTGAGCGATTAGCTAATTTACGTGCTAGTACAAGTGAAGATCTTTTCTTGCTTCAGATCACAATTTAAAATGTTGAACCGCCATGTGCAAATTTGGCGCACGTTATGCAGATTTACGGGGGTTATCAGTAAGGACATGCGAAACTGTACGACAAGTGCATCTGACGAAGCAGAAAAAAGCAAAAAAAAACGTATGCAAAATTTGGTGTCTTATTATTTTCGAAATAGCCAACTCTAATGCAACGTATCAATACCGGATTTTGTATCCAAATATTAATGGCTTTTACGCTTACTTTTTCGAACTTTATGTTGGATGATTTCTAAATTTGAAGCAAAATTTCCTTCCATTTAGCAACAATTTGGAAAATTGACGATATAAAGCGCGAGAAATTAGCTAAATTTGGTCGATATTGTGCGGAGTGTTTACCGAAATTTGTACAAAGAGTGCAGGTACTCTTTCCATTTCTCATCTTCAAGATGAATATCATAATGACCGTTGGCGTTTGGTTGTTTGTAAATAGCTTTAGTTAAGCATTAAACTTTTCCTTAATGAGCTGACGTTACAGATATCCTTCAGAAATCTGATATTTCATTAGACTCGCCTATGATTTCAATTCCAATAAGGGACAAATTTCGCCAAATGTTAGGTCATTTTGTCATTTAAAACTTTGAAATCTCATCAAATAAGATGAACGATTCCACCCTTGCATTTTTTCGGCTAAATTATTTTTGTCTTACAGTTTGCCGCTGGAGATGAATTAGAACTATTGATTCATCCAAGTGGAGTTGTACCTGTGATAGCATTTCTAAAAGGAAATCATGTAGCTCAATTCACTAATATCGTATTTGTTACTGGAATGGATGTTCCTTCACGCATATTCCGTTTTGAGGTTTCTTTATTTCTGCTTACCATTAGTTTGAAAGCTATTTACAGACCTCAAGAAATAAACTTACTGTAAGTTATTATTACGTTGAATATTTCATCCGCTTAGCAACCTGTTTTCTGTGATGGGTAAGTTGGACAGTGAATTATTAGCACAATAAAGCAAGTTTCCACAGTTCAACTTGCACTATGCATTTTCCATTAACTGGAAACAACGCTATGAGGGAGTATTTGAACAGTATTTTGTATTAAATACTGAAATCTTGTTTGTATACAGTGTACAGTGCAGTAGGAATACCTTAGAACTATTTTAAATATTTTAAATGGCATTTTTCTTCCCCTTTGATCTTTCATTAATAGGGTGGTTGTATTGTTACAATAACTTCAGGTCATCTATGCTCTTCTTTCAACACGATTTAATGCACGTATCCGGGTGCGCACATACACTGATGAAATTGCACCGCTGGAATCAATAACATCGGTTTTCAAAGGAGCAAACTGGTAAATTAAATTTGAAGCTCTGAGTTTTAAATTAAATTCAAAGCTCTCAGTTCCAGTCGGTCCTTTAAATACAAACTTCAACTTTTTCTAGGTATGAAAGAGAAGTCTATGACATGTACGGTGTTTGGTTCAACAATCATCCAGATTTACGACGCATCCTTACCGATTACGGTTTTGAAGGGCATCCGTTCAGGAAAGATTTCCCCTTGTCTGGTTATGTCGAGGTATATTTTCTAAACTGCCGAATACAGGAAATTTATAATAATTGCGATGAGGTGTTCGCATACTTTGTTAAATGTGGCTTTCAGCTGCGATATGATTCGGAGCTCGGTCGCTGCGTATATGAACCAACTGAACTTGCACAGGAATTCCGGAAATTTGATCTGAAAACTCCATGGGAATCGATGCCCAACTTTCGCGAAGAATCTATGATGTCACGCTATGAACAAATAAGTTTGGAGGAGCCTAAAGAACAAACGGAGGAGGATAAGAAATAATTTATTTAATTTAATGTAAAGAGTGTACATAACAAATTTGCTATGCAGAGAGCTGCAAGTACCTAAAAAATGTGGTCAAATCCCCTCATAGATAAATAGGAAGAAAACTCGCAGATCAAGTGAGTAAGGGCAAAGATATCACTTGAGATGTGAAAGCAAGTAATTTTCTGTCACTTTTAATCATTTGGTGCATATTTTAGAGTAAATACTCCTCATGATATTAACTTTTTTATTCAATAAATGCATCACCATAGAACTGTCTACCGCTCATTTCAAATAACACACGTGCTTCATTTTTATTCACTGATACACGTTGTCTGTCCAGCTTTTGTTGCACTTTAGTATCCACTACTTCCTTGCATTTTGCTCCGATTGACCATATTTCAACTTTTTTCATTTTAAACGTCATTTCACCGGCCAACCAGCATTTTTCAAATGTACTTATTCCGGAAGTGGAACTACCATTGCTAAAATCGTCATGTAGAAAGAAGGACCAATTATCACCTTGACCACCCATACCCTGAAAAATTCTTGCCATTCGATGAAAATTTCATTGAAATTTAACCGAATGAAACTAAGGTGAGATAGTTTGTATATAAGTTAGATTAAACGTAAGGTATTTGCTTAATCACACTAATCTAGAAGGGATCAGTAGAAATTGGATGGATTAGTTAAAAACTATTGTTATCGGAATTTCGTTCGCACTAACTGAGTTGCTATGAGATAAGTAATTTTGGAAATCTCAAAATGAAAACGTACGATTCCATTTGGCAACGACGTCTGGCCAGAATTGAGATAGCCAAAATTCTTATTGTAACCCGTAGCGCTGTAAATGTGCAGTTTTTGTCGATCTTCAAACAGGAAGCATTGATTATCACCGGTATGTCGCGGACCACAAACAAAGCCCTGACTAGCGAATGCACCAAAGACACGATCTGATGTTGTTTCTACGGCTATTAAACATGGACCTGCTCGATCCACAGTTTTCACTAATTTCATGAAACTTTCACCGTGTTTTTCACTGCAATTAGCAATATAAGGCAGTCATATGTGTTTGAATTACACTAAACTAAATGTTCAATATAGGCCAATAGCGTTGGTACTGATGATTATTCGGGAATACGACATGTAAATCGATAACTAATGAAAGTCGCAACATTTCATCTCCAAAATTAATGGGAAATTGGGTTTTTGCATTTTTTTTTCAATCGAATTAAACTTGCAGCATCGAACCTTGAAAATAATAGTTTCCATCGATCTTTTAGTTCTTCGGGTAAATTCGCATACACAAGACACAGTGCAGCAGGAGTAAGCAAGGAGTTTTTGCTAACCTGTTGCAAAAGTCTCGCATTGTTTTGTCGTCCGATAAAAACCAATTCACTGATGTGTGTGATTATGGTTGGTAAGATAGTTCGGCTTTGGATGAAATTACTTAAGGTGAAGAGATCTAGCTGAAGTGGAATGCTTTCCATGATAAAATCAACAAGAAGTGCCATACTTTGTAGGTCCAATTGTTCACATTTGAAAAATGACGAAATCATAGCTTCTATAATCTAAAATATGGAAGACATATTAATCCAATTAATCGATTAATTCTAATGATTCTGATATTTACTAGAAATTAGAACCTGCTTGATGGGTTGCTTAAACTGTAAGAGAGCTTCCGCTTGTTGATTGAAATCACCAAGTATCATTTCGGCAAACTGTACAAAACGTTGCACAGTAATCTAAAATCTTTGTTATTACAATTTCCAGGTAATAAATTATCAAGCTGATTGATATCCTGACAAATTAAATTGTAAATTACTGATTGACATTACTGGTACTATGCGTCCTGATAGGAAGGATAGTGGCCAACCGATAAATCTACCTTTAGATCTAAGAACTTACAACATTCTCCGGTCTACTTAATGCATCATACATGAACGATTGCAACTGAGGGCTAATTCTTTCTTCCGTATATTCCTGGAAAAATAGCAAATGCAGGAAGTCAACTTTGTATGGATACATATACTGTATTTTAAATTTTACAACTGGAAGAAATTATGGAAAAGCTTACAAAGAAGACGGCTTTGTCAATGAATGTTTCCTCATTAGCTATTTCACAGAAGTGATTTCTTAGCACTACTTGAAATTCGTTTGTTTCGTTCGCTTTATCTTGAAAGCGGTTTTTTGTTTTGCTTCCAGCCTTACCCATTAATTCGTGAATTCTATAAAATAGCGTAAAATTTCAAATGTAAAGTGATAGAAAAGTGGATTTCAAAAATCGGAATGAAAGTGGAAGACAATCATTTGCAAAATCTAAAATCAAAATTGCAATTAAACTTTGGAATTGCGCAGGAGGAAAAGTAGAAGGAAAAAAGAATAAGCACAAAATTATTTTACGTTATGGCGAAATGCCAAACAATTAGAGAAAAATTAAAAAATGCGATGAATGAAGAAAGAGTTTTGAGAAGATTGAAAGGCAAACCTTTGTTCGACATTAGATCACTTATCTCAGATAGCAGCAGCAATAACGGAGTTATTTATCAGGAACAGGTTTTAAAAATCAAACGCAACTGACACTCCGCCACCATCAACAAAAAGGAAATGTCACCTGAACTACGGCGACAATTTGCGCGGAGATTGTTCACGCAATGCGTCATAACAAAACTTCCTTGTCTCATAAATGAAATGTTACGCTTCGCATGTTTCAAAGATTGTAAATGAAAATATCACTGTAATTAGCATCATTCGAGAGTGATGTTCGACTTGTCGAAATTTCCTTTTTGCGATTACAATAGTTGAAATTTTAGAATTACAAAAAAGAAAGTTGCTTACACCTTTTGGACATCCCCAAACACGTGATGTTTGGTAGGTAGGAGTTTTACTCTACAACAGACAGCATATTTGCTGGAGTAAATGATAACGATTACTTAAAGAGAGAGGAAAAAAGAAGAGAAAACCTTTTACTTATATAATACAAATGATTAATAACTAGAGAATTTATGAAATATCATGTCGTCATCTATCATTCTAATGATAAAGTGTGAAATGTACTGATAACAATCACTCCCAATGAGTGTGATAGTAAATAAATACGAATGAATAAGTCATAGGTACTTATTTGATGGCACAACTCATAAAATTTAATAATTAAATTTGAGCAAAGCTATCCTATTATGATCGTTATGTAGTTCACGTGAAAATATCAAGCGTTACCATGCATACGAGAAATAAACAATCAGAAAAATGAGATGCTCCCACACCAACTGATGCATACAAAAACAGCTACGACTTCGCCGAACCTTAATGCCAGTATTTACTTGTTACAACCAAGAAGCGGTAGGTAATACTAGTTTCTTTCAATATGATTTCTGGAAGCGAAAAATATCAACAAGTAAAAACCGATTTAAAAATTTAATTTAAGCTTGAGATATGAGTTCATAGTTCACGAACACATAGTATCATTATGATAAGGACCTCAAATCAGCATTCAAATCAATTATCCGCACGTAATTATAATGTATAGGAATATTTATGGAAAGAAATAATACTTCCTCATCCAACAAATATCAGTCCAAATTACTGTCGCGTAATAAACTGATAGTTCTGTCACAAATCCTAAAATAAGTAAAAAAAAAAGGGGAAATCTGAACAAATAAAATTGAACCCGTGGCAGGAAAATGAAAGATTTCAACATGTGGGCAACAGAAACTCAATTTACAAGACTTATTGCCTAAAATTTAAAAATCAAGCACGGCTAACATGAACGTTCCTTGCAAATAGCAATCATTTTAGGAATCTGTACGCAAGCATTCCAGCTTTAGAAAAGTGATAACTAGAAATTTAAGTACTTAATTTTAATAATAGTAAATGATCATTTATTTATAAAATGAACATAATACAAAAATATGAAAAGCCATTAAATAAAGATCATGCTATGTTCTGGTTAATCGCTTGTTTCAGAAAAGCACCAGATGAGCTAACAAAGCTTGCATTAACCGAAAAAAGTACTTGCAAGAAACAGGAATTATGTATTTAATAAAATATCGTCTACTAGAATACATCGGTTGGTAATACATCGCTCACGCCACCCTATGTAGCGAGCTCTAAAGAAAAGACTATGATGCCAAACATCAATATTGCGGTTAATGAACCTATTGCGAGCATGTTAGTTGACAGCGTAAAGCAGAATAATGAATGCGAACTTCGATTTTTTAATTAAATGTTCAAATGGTCCATGTTCAAAAAAAGGGACTATGGCTTGCTAGTTTGAAACATTGTTCAATGGTTTAACATTGAGTCAAGCTGCTCAAAGTAGGCTTCTCTATAATTTCTATCCCTGCCACATTTCCTAATAATTTCAAACTGCTTGTTATTATTCACAATAATAAATGTCAAACTTTACACTAGATTGATATTGTAGATAGCGACAAGCAATAACAATTCAACCATAAACAAAACATTAATCATAAATAATTCACTATGGTTCCGGCTCAACCCCAGCTTGCGCCATTAGATCGGTTATGTTCTTTTCCAGTTCATCGATACGTCTTGTCATATCATCTATTCTTCCAATAATTTGATCAGACATGCGTTGAAAACGATCCTGCGTTTGTTGCAATACTCCTTGTATCTGAAATACATTATGAAAAGTATTCCTATGAAATCCTCGGAAGAAAAAAATCTCCGCTGTTCCTCGCATCATCAATTTAGATATAGTTTTTGCGCTGCTAAACTTTCCACCTCGTTAAATAGCTTCTCTCCTACATGCTAAACTGATTACCACAAGGAATAAAAATGCATTGATAACATGACATTGTGAAATAGAAAAAAAGTTACACTAACTACTTAAATTCCCCTTTAAAGGTAAGATAACTGGAAAGGAAAGAAAAACTAACCAGCGAAGTTAACTCTTGCAAGCTTTGATCACCAGATCTCGCCTCCTGCAAAACTAGAGGATCATTTTCATTAGTCTTTCTTGTCACTTCCTCACTATTTTTTTCCGTACTAGATTGCTGCTCGCTTGCCATTTTGCAATTTTTTCCTTCGATAATGCTGAAATTAAATAATAAAATTGGAACGAATTCACCAATATAGGTCTCATTCCTCTTTAGTTATACCCAAAATGATAGTGAAAAAGGACTATCAAAGAACAAACACAATGTGGATTAAACAAAAACAATGTACGTTAAAGTAATGCAAAAGTGAGAAGTAAGAACTGAGAACGAATACTTCAGATATCTTTAATCAAATCAATAGTACAAAGATTTTATATTGATACTTGATAATTCCGAAAAAATATCCATAAAAATTATCCAAATTAAAACATTCGAATGACAAATTTAACTTCAATGAACCACAACTGCATTATAGTATAAACAGCGAACAAAACCACTTGCAACCAAATGAAAATTGCAAAAATAAAATAAAAAGTGCAGCTTTAAGCCATAACAAATCACCTAGTACACCGAACACTGGGTATAATTCAACATAAATATGATACTAAGAAATAAGCTGAGAATGAGATCTTTCAAGTGGTTCTTTAGACGTCATGGTTTTTTTTTGATTCCCCATAACTTACTGTTTCTAAGTGATAAAAAGGAAATCATAACGTGGTAACTCATATCACAATCAAATAATATATTTTCAAACAAATTACTGCTAAAATCAATTGTACTAACAGTTAAAGATATTTACGTACATAAACATGTACATACGTAGACGTACAAAACAAACAAACAAACAAACAAACAAACAAACACACACACACACACACATATGCACTCACTCACTAATACGCACGTAGCACATGCTTAACATCATAACGTCCGCTCAGTTTCATCGTCTCCAGTAGCCAACGGAAAACCATATAAACGGCTAATTTCTTTATCCACAAAAGCTGGAATATCGGGTTCTCGGATAAACTCTGAATCCTTAATTATCCGATGAACGGCTATAACTTCCACGACATTTACGCCCTTAATCCAAATTCGCCCATTAATGCCACTCGTTATTTCGAATTTTATATCTTTACCAATCAGTGACAGCAACCTTGAAGTTGGTGAAAGGATTCGACGCACAAGATTTAGGCTTGTTTTAAAAAGGAATCCACCAGATGGCAGTGGACCCATACCACGCGCTCGACCTTCACCATCAACACATGTAAGCTGAAAATTATTGAGCTTTTAACACGACTTGGTATTTCCTGTTTGCACGATATTAATTACCTTTGTTTTATTTTCATGAATTTTTAACCATTCCTTCAGATTTTATTATATTTAAAGCCTCGATAACTGAATGTACCTCTGGTTCAAGATGCTTTGTTGCGCTGACGATTGATGCATAAATCAAATCACCAACTTTTAAGTTTGGATGATTACGTCTTGTAGCACCTAAAAAATAAATGATAAATGAACAGATATATATCGTACGCAATCGAAACAAACCAGAATAATAGGCGAGTGGGATGGAAAGTATCAATCATACAGTTTTAGAATGACGCATATCGTTGAAAATATTTAATAAATTTTATTTATAGGGTTTCGACCTTAGAACTTTTTAATGGAAAAAAACTTGAGCAAGAAGGAATTTTAATGTATCAAGTCCATCTCATTTGTGAATTTTTTTCTAAAACCCAATAAAGTATAATCATTATTACTTCGTCAGTTATGCAAAAACTGCTATGTTGAACAAACTAAAGTTTAAACGTAGTGAACCTTCAAAAGAAAGGAAACTAATAAAAGCGATGTCAGCGGCGCCGATATCAACTTTAAACGTTTCACCATGTGCAGAGGTAACAATTCCAATTACACGATCACCTTTTTGTGGGATATATCTGAAATTCGTTTTACAATAAACGACTTTTACTTTCATTTCCCTTAAATTTTTCAAACCTGAAACAATATCTAATCAGCAGCATTTTCGAAATTATACCTTCCAAAAAAAAACATAACCTTCGTGAATGAACTGCCATCCACTGTTTACCGTGTGATATACGTCGTATTCCCGGCTGCACGACTAAAAGCTGATCAGGGTCATTTATTATTCGTTCCAGGCCACAACCAATTACCTAGAACGCGTTTGTTTTGCTAAAAGCTAATTAAAACATGAAGATACATACGACAAATACACCTTGCAACAAATGATGAAACAAAAATGTCAATGTTAAAAAACCAACTTCTGTTCGTTTTTCTCCAGAAACCACCAAAGGCACGATATCACCTGGGAGATGAATCTCAGCCATTTATTTCGCTTTAGAAGCTCATAAATTCAAATGATTAAAACTGAAATTGACTGATAACTTCAACATATAATCCTTGAATAACTTTTTACACGTGAATTCAAATGTTTGTTCATAGATAGATCAGGCAAATGAAATTGCGTGCGTTCACTTGACAATTTGTCGTCACATTAGAGTAGAAACTTTGCATAAATTTAGCACAGAAGATATCAAGATACAGCAAAGCAAAGACATTTTTAATTTACAAGTTTACAGATTGCGAGTATAATATTTATTCAGCACATGCAATATACAACATCATTTCAAGCAAAATTTGTAAGAATCCGGCAGCAGTTCTTCAATTTTCCTACGAAACTTGTTGCTAAATTGAAATCTTACGGTGCTGCTCGTAATTAAGTTTGCTTTAAGTATATCAATCACTTCTTCCGGGTTCGCTTCGAGCAAACTGCAATCAGCCAATAAAACTGTTGTGAATGGCATCTGAAATAAAACTGGAACTTGTAAGTAGAATAAAAAGATTACAAAATTCCCGACACTACCTATGCACGAGTAAGCAGTTAAATTTTACCTTTTGCGGCACTAGGCGCAAAACACATTTTAGAAATACATGCAAACGTTTAAAGCTGATACCTTAGCAGCTTTAATCTTCAGACAAATTCCAACGATTGAAGGAACAGCTGTTGTTGCAGATAAATCTAGAAGAAGCATATTTGGGCAGTACTTTAATGACCATTCCGTCACACATTCCAGATTGTCCAAGATATTGAGGGATAATTTCAAGACTTCTAATTTTATCTCTAGTTCAGGCTGAAATTTGGAAAAATTTATTATTAATACCTTGCCCGTTCTAAAGAGAGACACATTCAACATATAACGCAAAAATGCAACGCATCAAATGAAAATGCAACGAAGAGATTAAAGAGCTAAATTGGATTTTAACACGCCGTAGGGAGTAAGCCAACATTTGTCGTAATAAAATTATTTAGAACACAGTTCGTTGATTAAACGTAAAAATGAATTAAAAAAATTGAAGAGAACAATTTCTCCCCTTACCATATTTTTCATTTCAGATACAGCTGTACATGACAGATCTAAATATTTTAAGCTCTTCGAGGTTTGAATGATTTCTGATGCATGTTCTGAACTGATTTCTGAATTGAAACTTAAATCCAGCACTTCCAACGAAATTATTTCTGTAAAAAATTGCAGTAACATGACAGAATAGCTTAACAGTTTACTTCAGAATTAAACACATTGATCATCAATGAATCACATTAATGAAAATAGAGAGAACAGTTGGAAATAACACGCTACACATGATACGTGCAAAAAAGTGCATATTCTATGTTAGCAAATGTAGTCCGCAACTAATGAAAAGTGAATATACTTACCATTTCTTATATACAACGAAATTTTCACCCTTTAAAATTCTTAAAGTTACCTTTAATTCGTTGTATTAAACAACTCGTGATGCTTCGGCTTATATTACATGAAGCAAGTTTAAGATCTACAAGATTGGGACACAAGCTCAATAAAGTGACCAGATAATCGGAACCATTATCGCCGAGATTATTATAACTTAAATTTAGCTTAGTCAGTGCATTACAGGCAGAATAATCACCAATCAGCTGTCGAAGGCACGTACTGAAATACTAATTGTTTTACAGTGCTTAACAAAATTAGCAAAACTCACAAAACTACAGTGAAAAGTCATGATTCCCAATTTACGACAAGATTGATCAGTACAGATTTTTTGGAACAAGAAATTCATTTAGCTCGAAATCAAATTAAATGGTGAAAATGGTGAAGTGTATCTTAACAATTCAGGAATTTAAAAAAGAAAAAGACACTGTTTAGTCCACTCCACAGAACCTTGTAACAGTACTAAAAAGCGAACTTTCCAAATCCCAAGAACTTGAATGCACACTACAGGATATTCATTCCTCACTTCTAAAAGAAACAACTGATAACTTGTTATAAACCACATAAACCACCCTATCAAAGAAAAAATTTCAACAAAACAGATCATACCTTCTCAATGCGCAACAAGGTAAGCTTAGTAAAGTGAGATGTCGAAGCATTTTTGCAATTAAACCAATATATAAGGTTGAAAGTGAATTGCCATCTAGATAAAGCTCCAGCAGATTTGGTTGCAAGACTTCAACAGCTGCGCAGACTGCATCATCATGACCAATATTCATTTCACGCAAATCCAATGAACCATTTGTACTTTCCACAAACTTTTGTAACACGTTCACCATTAATCCTATGAAGTGACATAGCACCATATTCAATGTTAATTTGATGTCAAAATATTGAATCGAATAACATAAATTAAGTAAAATGCTTTTCACGATAATACGCCAAAAGTAATATTTCCTGAATCCTCAATATGCAGTTACTTTCTTCTATGCCGGATTCATTTCCTTAGCGTATCGCTGTAACGATTACAGCACCATAACTTTTCAAAGAATATTTTAAAAACATACTTTTCGTCCGTTTTGCATAAATTTGAGCAGCCGATGGCTTTGCGCAACCGCTTATGATGCATTTTAGAATTTTCTCATTTACCAGCACCAACTCAACCGGTGTATCATCCGACACTTCACAATCATCGCAGCATATTGTCATTGATGAATACTCCACATCACCTTTCAACTCCTCTTCACACCGTTTTCGGATATCGCCTATTAAGCAAGTACTGAAAAGTAATGATAAAAATGATGTCCAACTAACGCTGGAAAGCTTCCGGAATGACGAGATATTAATTACTAAAGATTCATTTACAAAAATAAATTTTATATAACGGACATAAATTCGTACTTGAGTAATACAACAATAGAAGTGGAAGTTTCAGCAATAAAACACAATAACATTTAGCATTAAAAACTACAGTAAACCTTTCAAAAGGCATTCCTTTCGTTTTTAGGTGTGTACCATCGTTCTTCATCATGATAATTTTGATAAAAATTTGTTTTTTAACATTTGACGCGGAGGAGGACGACGATGAAGGAATGTTGTATTGTCGCAAACTACTGATAATCGCTGAGTTTGTCATATTGGAGAGTTCGAAGGATTGCGATTCAGCATTTGAAGTACTTCCACTTTGTGTGCTTCGAGATACTGGACGTGAAACTATTATATCGTCACCCAAATCCTCTTCGATATCTCTAAAAGTGATTTTTTTCACATTTAAAATATAACTTAATCAAAAGCAAATCATTTGGTTTATAAAACAAGCAATAACGTCCGGCAGACTGATTATAGTACAGAAAGTGGTATATTCTAGGTGTCCTAGAGAAATATTCACAATAAAATGCAAACCTCTTTACGTTCAATCTGCTTCTTTTGCTTCGACTGGATTCCTCAACAACAAAAGATTGAGGTAACGTAGTAGAACCAGAACTAGATGGCAACTCATCACAAAAATCAGCCGAAAGTTTATGCTTCACTTGAACGGTTTTTTGCGCTGAAACCGATTTCAAGTCTCTCAAACACGATTTCCAATTTCGTAGTTGTGCAAAACAAACGATTAGCATAAAAAAACATTGAAATATAATTTTAAAACAGACCGCTTTCGGTTACAGCAATTCCTTGCCTGTTCACTAATGAACGCACAGATTTTGAGGATGAAGTAACACTATAAGAAGGAAATGGAGTAAAATCATCAATGCCCAAAAGGACCTCGTCCGATTGCGATAAATGTGTTGTATGCTTTTCATTTTCACCCTAAAATATCGCATTCGATGTGAAAAGACGTTCATAGCAGATGGAACAGTTCCACCTAAATTTCACTACAACACTACACAGCTAAAAGGATACAACTCAAGCGGGATATCAAAACATCTGAAGCAGCCAACAATAAATACCTCGTACAAAAGGTAGGCAGCATATCCCCAACATTTACAAAGCTAGCTAACGAAATTAAGTTGTAGTGATTTCGAAAGATATCTGTAAGATATTCCAAAATACAAATCACACGTCATATTAATATATCTCGACAAGGAATAATGGACAATAACCTCATCAAATGGAACATCATCAGTACCATCAAATAGAACATTTATTCGATCATGTGTTGTCCCACGTCCTACAGCACTCATCGTTTTCCGATATTCACGCAAATTCGACACATTTGGGTCGACGTTTTTTCCAGATACAGCGCTTGAATGTATAGTTGATTTTGCCTTATCATTCAATTTGAGTTTTTTCGGTGGTGGTTCAGCATTTACGACTACGTTAACTGAAATGATTATAAACTTTTATAATTATAAATTGTAATTATGAAACCAAAAAAACCAAAAAACGAAATCAAAAGACAAATTATGAGACCTTCTTTTAGCCTCATTTCCATAATTGATTCCAGCTGCTTAGCTTTTTCCATAACTTCATCTTCAACCATTTCCATTTTTATTGCGTTTCGAAAAAAGTCCAGCGCGGTCCAATTATCGCGATTTTTGACAGCGACGTTCGCTCCAAACTTTAATAACAAATCAACAATTGCTGTAGCACCTCGATCACACGCTTCCATTAGTGGAGTTAAACCACCACTATCCTGGAAAACACTCGCAATGCTTTAGAAATAATTTTCTAGTTTCAATTATGATGAAATTTTTTTCGAATGCTGAACAGAAATCAGCCCGAAAAAATTATTAAAAAGATGTTCGACAGTAAGCCAGGCCGAATTTCACTTACAACTCTAAATTAACAATTTTTATCATAAAAACTAGTCACCAAAAGAACCGGTGGACAATGTGAACAAAATTTAACAAACAGAAAACTAAACACACCGTTCGTTCGCCATCAGCTGATAGTGTTCCTTCATTTGACTGCAAATTAAGATTTGCACCAAGTTCAATCAAAATTCGAACATTTTCTAATTTTAAAGCTCCCACAGCTTCATGTAACGGTGTCCACCCACCTTCATCGCATGCGTCTATGTTGTATCCCTAAAAAACCAAATGCATACATGCCTAACTATAATAGCAATCAAAAAAGAAAATGAATGGATTCAAAAACTAAACCATTAGAGATACCGTATCTGACAACTGCAACGGAGAAAAGATTTTCAATAAAACCTTCAACGCAGCATCTCTCCTGGGAAACCGATTACAGAAATTGTACGAGTAATCAGATACAGATACTAAAGTAAGCCCTTCACGAAATGCATCGGCAAAAACATAAAAAGAGAAAGAAGTATAATAAACCATTTCGACAAGCATTCTCAAATACTGGGTGTCACTACTGCGAGCAGCTTCATGCATTCGTGTTTCACCATACAAATTGATTTTCTTATCTTTCTCGGACCGGATACGTTCCTCTATACTACGACGGCTCGCTTCTTCTAAAATTTAAAAATTTTAGAGCTTTGAAATCAAAAAAAGCACTTGTTATAATTTAATCCGTCAAAGCTTCTACGTAACGCAGGTGTTAGTTGCAAGTACATGTGATACGTTAAATAATTACAAGTCAGCAACCACAAAGTTTTCAAATGCATAGAAGTTACTGCAGCCAAGCCTAGCATTAATTGTGGGCTATCCGAATCAAAGTAACGGTTATATATTACTTTAACACATGTCATGCCTTGGCCTTATCCCATGTATAGCACGTAACGTAGTTATTTCAAAGACTATGTCTGTGTTTATCATTCTGAAAACTGTTAATGGCATATCCACATTTGCATAAAGCAGAATGAAAAATCATACCAACCATAACAATGTGCTAACACTTCTGTATCGCTCAACTTATCCCATTCGTCAATGAAAACTTCGTCTTTTATCTTCTCATTTTCCGATTCTCCGTCTCTGACCTCTACATCATTGCCGACACTTTCAAGTTTGGCTTCAATTTCTGCACACAAATTCTTATCTATGTCATTGTCGTTCATATATGCCAGCATGTTTTCATACAAAGTTTTCTAAAAAATCAAATTATTTGACGTCAGCCTGCATTCCATTTAAGCTACTTTTTGCGTCGAAATCTTTATACCAGAATGTCAATTAATACAATTTTTACTCATGTGTGAAAATATGACACTTAAATTAGGACACAAATTTGTTGGATACTGAATAAAAATTACTTTCTGATGGTTGTAGACGACAAGACGTTCGCATTTCCGGAAGAAATCCAGAACCTCCTTAGGTGTGAAAGAATCAATATTAGCGGCAACATTAGCAATGCAAAGACTTGTATCAGCTTTCTAAATGTAGTGCAATTTTCATTAATCATGATCTAATAACGACGCTAATTAATATCAAAAGTGCTATCTGCTCAATTCTTTGTGCGCTCGCTTTACTGCACAGTTTCCTAATTCGGTTTAGATATTTTTTATCCAAGATTAATCTTACGAAGTCTACATTTCCTAACAAGGAAAAACATACTAAGATATAGCCTCGACTCCCTAAGTATAAGTCATAAAATTACTGAATTTAAGTTCCTCCATAGAAATACATACCTTCGTATCGCATATATTTAAAGTGCTTTCAAGTTTTTCAACCTCAACAAAACAAGTAAATGCCTCGTCGTAACGATCTAACTCCTTAGCTGTTTCCGCTATAGACACTAAAGCCTTAATTTTATCTTCCGTTTGGCAAGCATAAGTTAACATCTGCTTGTAATACTCGAGTGATATTTCACAAAATCCTGCCTGCAAATGAAAATTGTTACGAAACTGAGACAACTTTGTATTCTTAATTTAGACATTTCCATAAATGAATACAGGTTTACTGACAGCAAAAAATAAAAAGACAAGAAATAAAGTATACCTCATACAAGTTGTCTGCAACTTTCTCACTGATTTTCATTTTAACGTGTTTATCGAAACTTTCTAGCACTTTTAACCGCTCAATCGTTTTGTAGGCTAAAATCATGCACTCATAAAATGTACAAGAAAACGCAAGAGCGCTTGCAATGTCTCATTCTTTTCTAAACAACTTAAAAATTCGCTAAACTAAATGCTTACTAAAAGCATTTTTGGAACATTGCTGATTATTCCCGACTCTCAACTATCGACATTTAAAGTGTCCTAATCAAAATTAGACGAACAGAAATTTTTTGTTCGCTATCAACAAATAAAACTTTAAATTTGAGGGATAACACACTAACCAAACTTCAGTCCAAATATTTTCATCCTATCAGCCAAAAACAACTCGTGGAAGATGAAATCAAGATGAAATTACAGGAGTGAAATTATGAAAGTCCAACTATAAGTGTGTACTAGTAATAAGAATTTCGCATAGCGTGATAGTCAACGCCCAAATGAATGAAATAACCGGAAATTACAAAGCATTGCAATGAAGGGAAGAAAGACCGATTAATCTCATCCGGAAATAAAAATTCCTGTACTTGAGCTTTCTATTAAGAAATAGATTACCTGTTATTAGTGTTTGATAGAACAATCTTTGCTCCTCAGCGTCCAATTTTTCATTTCCTTTGGAAGCTAACATTGAAATAAGATCCCACTTTGCACCGACGAAATCCTTCGCTCTAAATTTTTCCTTAAAAATAATAACATTATATAAAAAAGAGGCAATGAATTTTAAAGTAATAAAATTAGATTATGTAAACTGAAATGATTTAGACCTGTGCTAATATGAATCTCGCTTCATATAATGCTTGCTGATCTAAATTAGCAGCTACGTGGACCAGCTCGAT
This sequence comes from Litomosoides sigmodontis, assembly GCA_963070105.1. Classification (NCBI taxonomy): domain Eukaryota; kingdom Metazoa; phylum Nematoda; class Chromadorea; order Rhabditida; family Onchocercidae; genus Litomosoides; species Litomosoides sigmodontis. Next base: position 10,621,710 of record OY718803.1, read on the forward strand.
AGCTGTTTTCAAACGTTGATCACCGCAAAAATTCATCTTTGAAAGTAAGCAGCGATACTGCAAATCGTGATCACCTGCCCGCCTAAAAAGATTTCGCTTCCTTACCTTGCACGTCCACATTATGGTATCTAAGAATCTAACCCTATACCACAGCAGCATAAAATCATGTTGTGACATTTATGGGACATTCATACTGTTAGTTTTGCTTCAAAGAATGGATCGTTGCCATCAGACGTGTAGATCACAAACTTTCAACAATTCTAATTTTCAATTAATTTAATATATGTAACAGCGGGTAAGAACTTAACGTAACATACACTGCATAAGTCATTGCTGCATTGTGATAACGTACTGATAAAGTCTGTAATTTCATTTTATCACATATCTGTGAGAGAACTTGCTGTAATCGAGCCTTTCTCGACCTGGAGTCTTGTCCCATTTGTACGGCACTAAATCAAGTAAAGTAGTCCTCCTAACTTTATACAATAAAATCAAAAAAATAACTCTAAAGAAAGAGCATAATCATAGAAAATAGTAGTCAGTCCCATGATGTCAGCATATTGTGTTCCGTATAAAAGCAAAAAACCCATGTGCACTGAAAATTACAGACATTAACAGTGTGATCCCCCATGGACATGCTAAACTTGTTAATAACAGAGTAACAACATATGGACTGTGGTAAAAAAAGCAAAATATCCTTACTCTTTGTCACAGTCGATATCTATGGCATGATTTGATAAATAAATAAGACTTCTTTCACACCACTGTTTAGCCTAAAAGCGTGCTAAATACTACCAAATTATATTTGGATATCTGGCATAATTTTGGCAGGATTATGAAAATCAAATAAAAATCTTTTTTATGCAAAACTTTGACATTAATATACCCGAAAACAGAGAAAAAACACGTTACTTCTTCTAGTAAGGAACAAAAGGCATTACTTTTTCTAGTAACGAATCCCGCTTCGCATTTGAATTGAGATAGATTTGGAAGTGAAGCCAACCAATCACATGATATGCAAGTTGGATAAAATGGACTTTTCCAGACTTGTTCGCTGCATCCAAATACTTCTCTCCGTGCTCTAAAGCCTTGATATTTTCTTGAATACCTGAATCACAAAATTTTAAGAAAGATAGCTTATGCACAAACATATCATTCTGGAAAAGCTTTAAACCAACATAATAACTACATTTTACTGCACTTTCCACCTTTTTTTGATACCAATCACCAGCTTCTTAAAGAGTAAAATCTGCATCAAACAACAACAGCAACGTATCCTTCTCAAGTAAAAGTAAAAAGTAGAAGTAAAAAATTAGCGTACACAGCTACCGTACAGCGGCTACATTATCAGGAAATTAAATATAGATATAGATAACCGGATAGGCAAAGCATAACTATGTCATTTAAATTATTAATATAAGCAAAATAGCCTCTACACAATTGGTATGAAGTAATATAAAAGTAATTTTCTTAAATATACCTGGATCAACAAGAATTTCCGCGATGGCTCGATGAGCAAAAACAGCATTTTCATAAATGTTTAATTTTTCAGCAAGTTCCACACCTTTCCGATAATAACTTAATGCTTTGTACAGATCACCGATTCGTCGATATTCATCGCCAATTTCTACACAAAAATCGCACACTTTTCGGTTATCTTTTTGTTTCTCAGATTTATGCAACTGCCTTTCCAATTCTGCAACTGAAAAAAGTTACAAAAAAAGAGAACAAAATATCGTAAACGTGTAAAAACTTCGTTACTTATAATTAAAATAACTTAGTATCTTATGTCTTTGTATAAGTATCAATTCTGCGGACATATACAATGTATTCTGTATATATATATATACATATATATACCTTGAACAAATTCATTTCCTCTTCGTTTCGTCTTTGGCATGATCAGCTGACAAGTTGTGCTCCAATTTCAAACATAATTGATGATTAGATGAAAATTTTCGAATCTATCCAACATTTCACTAGCATTATACATTGTATTTATAATCTAAAAATAATATCGCAAAATTTTCATAGAATTCCATTGACTTTTAGAATTGTATTGGTATACATAAATGAGACAAATAAAATTGAAAATAATGCCTTCTAATAAACTGTTGTAAAATATTTTTAAAGGTAAAAAACTAAAAGCAAAAACATGAAAATCGTTATAAACGTTCAAATGTGCAAAAAGACACGAAAAATGAGTTAATGCATTTCTTAGTTGCCCAAATTAAAATAAAATACATTCCGTAACTTTGTGGCAAAAAATAGTTTAAATTTAATAACGAAATGCTATGTGACTGTACATTTGTGACACATAAATATTTACACATAACTCATAATTTAAAATGACAAGGTGAAGGAACAGAATGGAAAGAGCAATATATAACACACTTCAGCAAAATAGCGTGAAAACACGTGTACACTGTCGAAATGAAATGTGTCAGCCGTCATTTACCAACCTGACAATGGTCGGGTCCTAAAATCGTGTCTGCGATTCATTTCATTTTTATAAGCCGATGGTGCGCGTCAGGAATTTTCGTGTTTTATGTCGGACGTTATTCTTATCTTACTTGTGCAATGACCCTAATGCGCATTTTTAAAGAAACAGTCCTTGATCTACCTAGTTGAGTCTTAATTGAATTTGATTGACCAATAATAGAGTGAATGCAGCAGAACTAAGTGCTTCACAGGAGATGCTTGTATAATTAAGTTGTTGATTGTGCAATTATGTGTCAAAGTTGCGAACGATTGAAGTTGAATTGATGTCTGTTAATTCTCTGTTTTGTCAAGCGCAAACCATTTGTATTAATACCCATTGGTGTATTGCTTATTATGGTTTTAAGGTATCTAACCATTGCAATTGTTATTTACATAGCTACAATTATTGAAATATTTTTTTGATAATATTTTTTTAATAATAATTTTTTTTAATAATGCGGTGGATTCCATAAATAAGAGCACAAGAAATGGGTAGAGAAGTACTGACCAGTGGGTATTACGGTTGCTACGGATGCTTTGAGGCCGGTTGGTGGTACATAATTGAAATTGACGTTGTGTTTGGCAGTTTATTTCTTATGTCCTCTCTCTTGATAATTTAAATCTTGCAAACAGTCTCCAATATATCCAAATGTTTTAAACGTAGTAGCTCTACATCAGTTCCATTTCGTCCATGTATGGACCGGGAGAAGGTGTGGAGCACGAATTAGAATAAACAAATGGAGATGAGGGTTAGTTCTTATTCTTCTACTTCCAACAGGTAGCGAATTGTTATCGGTTCAAAAAAGCCATTAATAGTGACAATGGATGAAGTCGGTAAATACGACACTGTCCTTCTCAGCCTGGCTCAACAAATGGAAGGCGGTGTTCCCCAGCTTTTAGATATATTATTCGGGTAATTCATCCACTTCTTATCATCAATTTCGAAACAAAATTTCCCTTTCAACTTTTAATTCGTGGAGCTTTCAGTATCATCAAAGTTACAGTGTTTCCACTGACATAATTGGTGTTGATAACACAAATTTTTTTCTTTGCTTGTTTTATTATTAAAATTAACATTTTACAAGTTTTTCCCAGAAATTCACGTGGTTTTTTACTTTCATTATTATTAATTTTCAGTTTTCTTTCACGGAAGACGGATTTTTACACTGGGGCGGATATCACGAAGGCTAGAGAAATGGTCTTGAAAGCATTTGATAAACATAGTGAATCCGCGAAACGGGTAAAATGGAAAAAATGCAAATTTTAATTTTGATTTCTTTCTTTTATTGGATTTGATGTAAAAAGTTTTGACGTTGATTCGAATTTATCGAATGAATTTTACTAATTTTAAAGATTGTTGAAGAAAACAGGAAACGACGTGCTGAAGAACAAAAACGTTTGGAAGAGCGGCGAGCAGCGCAGAAAGCAAGAGAGGTATTGGTTCGTTTAGTTACTTGAAATAAAGAGCTGGACGAGGAATAGAAAAAAAGGGAGTGTACTTACTTTCCTTGTGATCGAATATGGTTTTGGATATGTGAAGCCTTTATTCAGTCTTTGTCCTGGAAGAACCTGGAATACCTATGTGCATTAATTGCATTTCCGGAGGATTTTATGGGAAATGAATAGGTAGATTCAGTCGCATAAGATCTGGTTATTATAACACACTTTTTGCAGGAAGCTGAGATGAACGAGCCACGGATTCGTGAAATCACTGATGAAGAAGCTGCGGAATTTGAAAAGAATGGAAGCGTTAAAACTTCATCATCTGAAGGTATATCGGATTTCTGTTCGTCTTGTTCTCCAAGTTTATGACACTGGAGTAAAACGTTCTGTTTATAAAAAGTAATAATAACATTCCTATTTGTCGTACACTGAATTAGCGCTAGAATAAATGTTGCAGAAAATACCAAAAATAAGGCTAAAGGTGAAGAAGAAGACGAGGAAGATTCCGAAGATAGAGGAAAGCTGAAACCAAATGCTGGTAATGGTTGTGATTTGGAGAAGTATCAGTGGACCCAAACATTAAGTGAAGTTGAGGTCACTTTTTAATCGTGGTTCCAATAGCTTCTGTGCCATTGATTTCATGCATAAGTAAACAATAGGGGCTCTTGGTTATGTACTGTTCTCACGTAGAATTTTTCCAGCCTTTTTACTCTACTGACAGGAATTAGCAGTTATATAAGCGGAAAAAGTGGAGCTGAAAGGAAAAAGAGAGCCGTAATATTGAATTCTTCTTTATAGGTTCGCGTTCCTCTAAAAGTTGGTTTTCTCTTGAAAGCAAAAGATGTTATTGTAGAATTCAGCAAGGAAAAGCTGAAAGTTGGTCTGAAGGTAGGCCTTTTTAATTCACGTTTGCATTTCCACATCTTTAACACCAATAATATATTCATGTACCCATATATTGCTTTAGAATTTATCAAATGGAATGTATATTACGTGACATTTTGCTTAATTGGAAATAAATAGGTGAATTAATTACTATATTTGCAGATCTTTGTTTTGGTTGTATCTGTTAACATTTTTTAGGGTCATGAGCCGATAATCGATGGCTTTCTGCGTGCTGCTATTAAGGTCGAAAGTGCAACATGGGTTCTAGAAGACCGGAAGATTGTTGTGATTACTTTAGAAAAGGTGACTTTTGTCTCACTTTTTTTTTGGTTTTATATAAAAGCGTAAATGTCAAGACACTGCAGGCATATAAAGTACAAATGCCTAAGCTATTAGAAATAACAACTTAATACTAAATTAAGAAATTGGAAATTTTAGATGAATGGCATGGAGTGGTGGAATCGGTTGATGACAACAGATCCGGAAATGAATACCAAAAAGGTGCAGCCCGAAAACTCGAAGCTTTCTGATTTAGATGGCGAGACAAGACAAATGGTTGAAAAGGTAATCTGAAATGTTTTTAAACTGATGCTAATGGATTTTAACTGTTGAAGGAATCTTTGAAAACAAATAAAGGCTTTAGTGTGCATTGGAAAAAATTAGTTTCTTTTTCAGATGATGTATGACCAAAGGCAGAAAGAATTGGGGTTACCTACATCAGAAGAAAAGAAAAAGCGAGATTTGCTGAAAACGTGAGTTTCTTCAAATATATCATAGATACTTCGAGTTTGCTGTGCAGTAGGGTTGTCATTTCATGTTTGAAGGTAAGGAAACATTAGTAGAGTCCTAATTTTAAGTTTTGATTAGGTTATTTGATCGAATATGTTTGAGGACTTATTAAAATTGTTTAATATCCAGAGGTGAATTTCTTGAAAAATAAGCTTAATTCCAGATTTATGCAACAGCACCCAGAGATGGACTTTTCGCAAGCAAAGTTCTCGTGAATGTAATTTTTTTGTTGCTATGTGTATTGGAGGTCTCCGAAAATGAAATCTGACGAAAGAAAGTGATCCCCGATTCCTTTTGATCAACTTAGCTTACCAACCAACTTTTCGGCCTAATTTTTTCATGAGATCACGGGCACATATTTAGTGAAACTTGATCTCATCATCAATGAATTGAAATCGAATATTGCAAAATTGGTGAAAGTAGACCTTAGAACCAAACTTCAGCTTTCATTGATACTATTCCTATTGAACTTCATTTTACTATATTTTCAATCTTTTATCCTTGTTAATTTTGTATGCGTATTTTATGTAAAAGATTTGGAATACAGCAGTAAAAACCTTTCTTGTCCACCCGCAGTCTGATTTGATGGAAAAGATATGCAAGGTCAGTGTACTGATGTTTTCACCTATAGGTGCACTCACACAATATAAATGATGGCTCTTAACATTTAAACGGAAAACCCATTCAGTCATGCATGAAAGCAGGGGAAACTCATTATTGGCTAGTAAATGGTTTTGGTGGCGAAACATAACGCAGTGCGGACAAAAATCGTGCCGACTCCTACAAGTAAAATTGGGTAGCGGGGGTCGAGGAGTGCCGTGATCTGGTGCTGTACCACTGTTCAAATATTTTTAAACTTGGGAAGTGTCCAATCATGGTAGCAAATTTAAAGTTTCCGCAATTCTTTACATTTCCCAAGGTTACTTTCAATACTGGTCGGTGAATATGACCTGCCGCAAATGTTTCTCGGAGATTCGGAAGCTTAAAATCTACAGATGTTATCACTCATCTAGATATTCTTTCCTCATATGGCCGTCTCACATCAAGCTCCCTGTCGCTCTGTAAAATTACTTCCCTTCCCTGGGAAACAGCCTGGGACAACTGTAACCTTTACTTGTATAAATGATTTGATAAGACCCATAAAATCACTAAGTGCTATTTAACAAAATGGCAATGAATTTTCACTAATTTGGTCATGTAAATGCAATCCAAAGTGACTCTGTGCATATTTACTACATGCTTTATAAACACTAATGTCCTCACCGGTAACTAAAAAACTTTATTTGTTACGCAAAAACAAACAATATCAAAGTGGATTTCCCAAACTGCATAATAAGGTGGTAACACACTTTTCACAACTTCAGCTTTGTTCTGCGCCAATGTCGTCTTTTCGCATTGTAACGAATCTTACTTCCCGTCTTCATACGAGCCCACTGAGGCAACGGTCTAAAACAAATCAAGCTGAAGCAAGGAAACGCCACAGTTCGTGAGATGCTTTGTAGAAATCCCTTCTCATAATGAATTTGTTACGAGACCCTATTCACGAATCTTGAATATGCATATTCGCTATTAATAATGCACATTACAAAACTAACTACATGCCGTAGTAAAAATAGTATACCTACCTGTTTTGCTTCGCCTTCTTGGCCAATTTACGCTTAATGATGAATGTTTTGTGTGCTGCCATTACAAGAATACACCTACAAGAAATACAAATGCTGGAACTCGAAAACGTTTTGTCTACATTTACAAAGCGCGAGAACAAGTCACACATAATAAGACATTTCACTAAATATAATTTATTTTTCCTTTTTCGTTTTTCTACCGCATGGGAACAACTTACAACTAAAAGCGATGAAATATCCGCTCATTTGTGGCTGAACATTAAAGTTGGAATAGAAACGTGAACGTAGACTTATACTACAGAATGCACGTGGGATTTTTTAGTCAAAAAAATGAAAGAAAAACCATTAACGCCACACTCACACGACCGCGTAAATGACACATACCAGTGTCCCCAAAATATTGATCAGAAAACTGTTGCCACCAACTGCTAGCAGAATAAGTGAGATATTTAGTGGACTGAATGTTTCGTTTCTTGTTGGCGTATGTTTTCAAACGTATGCCGGGCAATCATTGTCGCTCCCCGTTGGCATGGCCGATTTTTTTAATTTCTTTAGTAAATTATTATAAATCAAGTTTTTGTGGAATTACCACGGAGTAGGTTCTGCACACTTTTCAGAGAAAAGATGAGTAACAGATGAACAGTACGCGAAATCATTAGCGGAAAAAGGTCGGAAAAAAGCTATTCGAAAGAATGATTAAGGCTGTTTTAGTGTTCAATAATCATGGCAAGCCACGTCTGCTGAAATTTTACGTCCATTATGTAAGTTGAAAAAATATCTTAGTACTGAATATGGGATTTTGCAAGCTGTTGATTATGGGGGATGTAAGTCACACATCAGTAATAATAATGAAAAATCCTCTCATTCTCCCTTCTGTTGATCGGCTTAATAGAAGCCGATTTTATAGAAGCCATATATTGAAATGTGGTCGGGTGATTTCGCTGATTATACTACGTGACGTTCTGGTAAAACCAGAAAGAATACGAGAACTGGAATAATGTGTTCGTCAGCTTGCGAAAGAGTTAAAAAATAATGATAGTAATGGTGTTTCTGTGAAAACTTAGCCGGGATGATTTCTTGAATTTATTGGCAGAATGAGACTTGACAAAATTATTGGATGTATCTGAATTCTGAATTGCTCTCCAGCTACAGTAGTGGGAAAAGTCATGTTTCATCGAATACATTGACCACATGCAGCATATTTAAAGTATTTGTTTGAAATTACAGCCTGAAGAAGAACAACAACATATTATACGCGAAACATTCCAGTTAGTTTCGAAACGAGATGATAATGTTTGCAATTTCCTGGAAGGTGGCTCATTAATTGGTGGATCCGATTACAAATTGATATATCGACATTATGCAACACTATATTTTGTATTTTGTGTGGATTCATCGGAAAGTGAACTTGGCATTCTTGATCTGATACAGGTAATGCGAAAATTCGAATTGACGTTAACACAAATATGAACACCTGCAAATCATCCGTCATTTAATTAGCAAAAGCCTTTGACATGTTTGTCCTTTGCTATACATTCGCGATCCATTTATTATTGTACATTGTTGTATTGCAAAAAGTATTCTTTCTTACATTCTAAACTAATTCTGACATTACCCACCAATATTTACGGTTCGCTTCTTCAATAAAAAATCATCAATAGACCAAGGTTATTCCCTATATTGATCAATTTTTCTTCGGTGTATGATGATGTTGATTATAAAACAAGAATACATGTGAAAGCTTCTTTTTTCACCGTATATTACCCCTAATTATTAATAAGAAAAGCATTTTCTGTAGGTATTTGTTGAAACGTTGGATCGATGTTTCGAGAACGTTTGTGAACTGGATCTAATCTTTCACGTAGATAAAGTGCGTTTTTGTCAAAGTTCTTATTGAGATGAAGAGGTACAATTATTGAGTTGTCAAACTGCCTTCACTTTGGTGAAAGGTTTTACTTATTGTTTAATTAATTTCGTAAACTTATAGGTACATCACATACTTGATGAATTAGTTATGGGAGGAATGGTGCTGGAAACAAATATGAACGAAATTCTTTTACGGATACAAGAACAAGAAAAGATGGAAAAAGAGGAGGTTCGCATTCATTTTCATATACTTTATCTAAAACTGGGAACCGATCGTGTTTCTTCTAAGCTTTGGAAGGAAGTAGTGTGGATCGGAAAAAGTTCAATAGTGCTATTTTCCATTAATTAGAAATGTTCGTTATTTATAAGAACTTCATAAAAAGTTTTCTAGGCTGGAATTGCAGCGGCTCCTGCTCGTGCTGTTAATGCTGTGAAAAGCATGAACATATCCCAACATATCAAGGATTTCAAGCTTACTGATATCAATTTATCTAATATAAAAAAGCCGTTCTGAGAAATATGTTATATCATGCCATTGCCGTGTATAACATTTTATAGTTAGGGACTGTCCGAACTGTGTGTTTGTTGTGCACAGTGCTTTTTTGGAGACGGGTGACCAAACATGAGCGTTTGAATGTTGTTCCCAATAAAGCAGTTTAGGTTTCTGTTCGTTAGAAATGTACACATATAAATGGGCCAAACTCTACTGTGTTAGGTTCCAGGTACTTTCTGAATTTTTCAAATAATTTGCAGACTTCAAATTTGTAATATATTCGGGAGATCGTTGGGTATCTCATTGTTTACTTCCTGCATATGTTCAGTTTTCATTGCTTTTCAACATTGTGCAGCATTGTAATAAAGTGTTCGTTTTAATCCTACATATTTGTGCTACATCTAATATTTTCCAAGAATTGAGAGAAATTTGCTTTTTTTTCGAATTAAAATGAGTGAACGGAATGGATCGAACATCTGTTTGTTTAAACATGTGAATAAAAAAGCATTTCGCGCGTCGATAAGCTGAACAGGCATTTTACCTCTTCTATAGTTGAACATAGATGACTTTTTAAGGCAGTTTTCAGAGAAAGCTTATTTCCATAAGAAAAGTTAGTAGTGATTGACGTACAAATAAATATTTGATCTTATTAAGTATTTATTCGTTTTGGCTCCTGACGTCACCCATACGCATTTATTTGCTTAAAATATGGTGGTATGCATACACAATCGGGCTAATTTGAAAAACTTTAAATATTTCTGTCGCTTTTTGAATTGTCGAAATTCATAGATTGGCTAAATTTTCAAGTTTAGTTATTGGCCCTCAAATTGCAGAGTTATGAACCCTAAAGAAGGAGCGTTTCTTTGCTAATTTCAAATACTGTCGAAGCTACATTAGACTTTAAGTCCTAAAGTAGGAGCTAATCTCAATATTTTTGAGGATATTAATCCATGCATGTGCTGAACACTAATCTCCTTCTGCTGACTGGATCAGTAGTTTTTGCGAAACTTCACTTTTCCGCTGAACGTCATCTGAGCAACATTCGTCAGCTAACATTTGGGGGACAAAATGCCGAAGGATATTTTAGGTTAACCTATTTCATTTACTACGTAATTCCGTTAAATGCCTAATATATAGATCTTTTTGAAAACCGGTCCACGTTTAAGACACGTTTAAGACATCCAATGGTTTGGAACTTTAGTGTAGGAGAATTTTGCGATTTTTTTTCTTTTAAATTCATGTTTTTTTCTTTTAAAAGTTGAATTTTACCGTTACACAGGTATTTTAAGTTTTGATGGAAATTGGCTGACATTTCAAGCAGCTGGGAAAGCGCAGTATGGCACATTTTGTGACCAGGTGTTTGTTTATTAATTTAAAATTAAGTTTTAGACCAAACTTTTAAAAATCCTACTCGTTTCTAACTCCGGTCACCTCAGACAATTCATTTAACAGAATAAAACTATTGCAGAAAAAATAAATACCTGTTCCGTGAAATCGAGTTATTATTATTTATGAAGTTACAGATTTATAAGCTTGATCTAACTGTTCCACCTGAAAAACAACTTCCACAAAGAATAAGCACAGGTGAAATTTTAACAACAGCTAACTTTCCGGTTTCATTTACTGGGAATTTTCTGCTATTTGCTCTATTTGTAATACAAAACCTGTTCAAAAGAAAACTTTTTTGTAATACAAAACTTTTTCAAACTCACTAAAAAATTTCAATTGTTAAACTTCGTTCCAGGTATCGGAGCCTGCACTTGTTCTTACTTTTATCCAGACAATCGTCATATGATCTATGCGGGAACATTTCAACACTCAAATTTCACGTCATCAATTAATATTGAAAGTTGCCCGACCAAAACATGCCAAACAGAGCGTGCTAAAACCGATCCACGTTTAAGACATCTTTGTAAGTAATGATGATTTTTCCATTTTGAACTGCAAATTCCCTTATATATATATATATTTGATTTCAATTCGATTTCTATATATAAAACATTTTGTATATATATGTATATATATAATGAATAATATAGTAATATAAAATAATATAATAATAATATAATATAATATAATATAATATAATATAATATAATATAATATAATATAATATAATATAATATAATATAATATAATATAATATAATATAATATAATATAATATAATATAATATAATATAATATAATATAATATAATATAATATAATATAATAAATACTATGATGTGATATCATTAATATCCGCGGAATGAAATTCGAATTGAAACCAAAAATTTTTATTGAAAGTGACAAATTAACCTAAAAGAGATTAGTAATGCGGAAAATAGGTGCAAGTAAAATTAACCACTTACACAAAAGCTTATAAATTAACTGTTATATTAAAATATATCCGATCTTATCCTTTTTTTTACTAAATACAGATTTCTTTTGGCTTTGAACATAAGATTCGTGGTTGTAATATGCTAATATAAACTGTAACACTTTTTCTTACAGGTAACACAAGCTACACGTGGGATCTGTTTCCGGAATACGATATTTTTAAGGTTTTTCTCGAAAGCTTTTAAATACAAGAAAGCGAAATTTTCACTTTCAGATTAATTTTTCTACGATTCTTTAATAAAGATTTCAATATATTTCGAAAATATGCAAAATTTTTCACAGAAGTTTTTAATTACTTGCAAATTATAGGTGAACGAGTTTGGGGCAGTTGTGCGTCGTTTGACCGATACGGTAGGATACGATGCAGAAGGAGCAGTCTCACCGGACGGTCGGAAAATAGTTTTTACTTCCTTGAGAACTGGTGATCCAGAAATTTGGATTATGAATTCCGACGGAACAGAACCAAAGCAGGTTTAATGATGCCTTTTTCCACTGGCCAATGATAATCGAATATTGTGTCGATTTTCCAAAATCCTAGATTGATTAATTAATTCTCATTGCTTAAGGAAGTAAATTTCGCTTAATTTTTTTTAAATTATTGTAGTATCGATTTTGTAATAAAACTCTATAACTCCTAACCCAATTTATTTCAGTTAACGAATGAACTTGGCTATGACGGCGGTCCATTTTTCAGTCCTGATGGTTCTAAAATTGTTTTCCGTGCATCGAGACCGAATACCACTGAGGAAATCGAAACGTACAAAGATTTATTGTCGTATGTTGAACTTGCCGTTATCTGTTTTAACTGTTCGTTTAAAATGTGTATTACGCTTGTTAATTACGCATTGTTTTCATAGAAAATAAATACTTGTATTCCATCTGGCACATTCTTGAATGATGCATATCGGAAAGGATCAAGCATTAATTTTGATAAACACTCACCATGTCGTATTTTAAATCAACTGTCTATTTCATTTCATCCGATTTTTTTTAATTATATTAATTTTACATTTTTTTCAGTTACAACTTAGTGTCACCGCTTGAAATGGAACTTTATACAATTAATATTGATGGCAGTAATTTAAGAAAAGTTACTTCTCTTGGCGGTTCCAATTGGTCTCCATTTTATATGCCAGATAATCGTCACATTATCTTCAGTTCAAATTTCAATGAAACTGGTGGACATTTTGGAGCATTTAATTTGTACATTACTGATGAAGCGGGTGAAAATGTTGAGCGGGTAAAGATTTTTTGCATAGTTTAATGCATTTCAAGAAAAAATGTTTATCAATTCAGGACGTGGCATTTCTGGCAATGTTGCAATCGCCATTGTTAAAAACAATTTATTGCTCTTTGAAAGCTCATTAAACTTTTTACTTTTTAGGCATAACTAATTAATTATATTTGAAATTTGTTCAATCTATGCTCATATCAGAAATGTTCAAAAAGAAGAACAACTTTTATTACAGATAACGTTCAATGAAGGTGGGTTTGATGCTTTCCCGATGTTTGACCGAACTGGTCAACGGTTGGTTTGGGGCAGTAGCCGAAATGGGCGAAGTCGAAGTGAACTAAATCTATTTATTGCTGATTGGCGCGATACTTATACGATTAGAAATGAGATAAAGGTGCTAACATTTCTTCTTTTCAGACATACGAAGATAATTCGATTTTTGAAATAATTTAATAGCATTTTTAATTTGTGGATAAATTACAAATGCATATTCTGTTTTCAACTATTATAATCAGTTTCCTTTGAATATGCTTCGTGATATAACTCAACTGAATGGTTGAGAAAGTAATTTATTGTAATTAATTATATCTCCTCTATTAATTTTCATTAGCCTTTTATTGAATTCAATGGTTTAGTATCGTGTCTTTTCCTTTTTCCGGAAGAAAATTTGAGTTTTTCCAATTTTCGTTCTGCGGCGATGGAAAAAATTCATCCAATGAAAGTCAAACAACTCACCAAAGATGACATTAACATAGAAGGTTCTTTCAGGTAAATTTGCACTCACATACAAAAACGTTTATAATTTGAATCTTTAAAGATACAATAGCATTTTCAAAAATCGTCATTATCTGCCCTACACAAAAATGTGGTAATTTAAGTTGCATTTCATTGAAAAGTATCGGTAACGGGCGGCGATCCAAATTTTCTGAGGATAGTTCATTTATTATGGAAAAATAATTTTCAATTTGTAATGTTTAACTGCAATGTTTGATTCGCAAAAATTCTTTTGTCCTTCTGACGAATTTTTTATTTTGTGGTTTTGACGATAAAAGAGTGATTTATGAAGGATATGGTACTCATCTTTATGGCGCAATATGTGAACAGGTTTCTTTTCGATTGAATTAAATGGGGTTTTAGTTCGATCATATATATAATCTCAATACTTTTATTTTTCATAATTCATCAAGCATCATTTTATATAGGTATTCGATTTAGACCTTACAAATACATCAAGAAGAATCCGACGTCTGAGCACAGGTAACTGTTTTGCTAAATTTTGTTGCAATTCCGATCTAATTTCAGTTTTCTAACCTAATGCCAGATACTTTATTACTGATCTTGATACTCGACTCATTTTTCTTTATAGGGGAACTGATAATAGAAAATGTTTTAGGTATCGGAGCTACCCGCTCACCGTTATATATGCCTTATGGCGACATGATAATATATGCTAGTGATGTTCTCACTGCTAATCGTTCTACCTTAAATAGCTGTCCACGACGTGCATGTGCTGATGCCAGACAATCATGGATAAAAGAAATTTGTAAATTTTTAAAATTTGGTTTTTATATTTCTGCAATTAAACCATGAATGGATTGGTTTGTTGTTTAGGCTTTTGTATAATTTATCCGGCATCGTGTGCGTTTTGTATATCTTACCAATGTTTTATTGTTATGGACATTTGAATAACATAAACGAGACGCTAATGCTCATTGTTTTTAACAGGAATTTTTAAAATATTAGCATTAAAAATTTTTTAAATGTAAGATTTTATTTGTCATTTTCTTGTTTTTCCCTGTTCTCTCCCAATAATATCTTTTTTTTCAGGCAGTTTATCACGTGTTGTCGATTTATATCCGGACTTTGAATTGATAAAAGTGAACAAGTACGGCAATCTCATTGAACGTCTAACAAACACATCAGGTTACCCAGTCTTTATCAAACGACTATTACTACAATATAAAGCTAATAATATACCTTACGCGGCGTGCGTAACATTTTTATGCACTTTTTTTCTCTCTACAAGCCTTAATTTATCAATTTTTATAGCTGCTCATTGATGCTATCATCATGCTGTTTTATAGTTTTTACGTGAAATCAGTTTACGAAGTAATTGTACGTCTTTTACGAACAGATTCATGTAAGAAAATTATGGTGATATCAATAGTGAACTCCAATGAATAAGTTGAAATTAGCCTAACCGCTGAATTTCAGGTTATGATGGTGAAGCAAGTATATCTTCAGATGGAAGATATATTATCTTTACTTCAAGAAGGAATGGTGATCCTGATTTGTGGATGACGGATATACATGGAAAGAACGCTAAACAGGTATTAGTTTTAGTTGTAACAAATTTATCTGATGAGTAGAACACGAATGATTGCATTTAGTTGTGGACTTGCTCTTCCATGTTTGCCTTATTTCTGTCGATATCTGATTACTGCAGTGGACATGTCTGATTTTATATGATTGATTTCTCGTATTTCCATCAAAATCAACAAGACATCCTAAAGAAATGTTGGTTTTGCAGATCCTTAGCATATGGGAAGATTTTGAGTGAGTGCCTTTGTTGCAGAAAAACATCCTATTGCTTTCCTACATGCATTGTTTCCCTTTGCAGTTGACAAGGACCACCGGTTATGAAGGTGGTGCGAAATTAAGTCCCGATGGACGATTCATTGCTTTCCACGCTTCGCGTCCAACATCACCCATTCAGCTTACCAAATATGAGTGGTTATTGCGGCAGTGTGTTTCATTTTTTTTCCCCTGAAAATTGTGTTGCATTGAGAATTGTACTGTTTTTCATTTTCAAGTATTTGTAGCGGTAAACTAGTTCGGTTTCTTGCAGGCATTATGAATTAAAAATCTATTCATCCGATGTAGTTTTGCAGGTATAATGCTGTTGAATTGGCTGACACCCAGATATTTTTTATGCATAGTGACGGAAGTGGTTTGAGGCAGTTGACAAAAAATGGAACGAATTTATGGCCCACATTTCTAAGTAACAAACGAATTTTGTTTACCTCTAATGGTATTTCTTCAAATGGCACATATAACATTTTTGCCGTTAACATTGATGGAAGTGAGTTGGAACAGGTGCGAATTGCAATAAAGATTTGTTCAAAAGAGTTTTTTGCATGCTGAAACTTTGCTAAAATTCAAAAATTATATTTTCTTAGGCAACATTTCTATTGTAAGATTATAAACTTATGTGTTGCTATTCTAGATTACCAGCGATCGTGATCATAACAATTTTCATCCAGCAATTTCTCATGACGGCCTGAAATTGCTGTGGAGCCGAAACACTACCAGTGCCCTACAGTCGAATTTGTATATGGCTGCAATTGGCAGAATTTGAAACTGACAGACAAATTATTAAATTAATACATCGTCTTTTGCTAATGAATTCTTGCTGTTAGGAACACATGATTAGCACATAATGAATTGGCTTTTGAATTTTTATGGATTTGTAAGTGCGTCAAAGGGCTTCAATTGTAAGTATTACGATGATGAGATGACAGTTTCCTGGTCAGTTCATTGAACCAGTTCCAAGAGTGGTGTCGACTTCATATAATTGGAAAGAATTTATTCTTGTCGAAAGAAATAACGAGCAATAATGACATTGATATTTAGCATGTTTTTCATGCTTCGCTTTTCATTTCAATAAAGGACAATAATCAGTTAGAACAGATAAAGGAAGAATAAAATGCTGCGGAAAAAAAAACTGTGTGTAGTATTTTAGATTAAATCGAATTCCATCAAACATTGAATTAAAAAAAAAACGGTTTATAAATCCGATAAAACAGCCTTAAAATGGGACAAATTTTTGCTTTGACTTGGAATGGTTAGAAAAATCCTCAAAATTCCTCTCAAATTTGGAATTATTAGCATAAAGATTATACGCACTGTTAGGAAGAGCAAAAGACTTTTAATAAGACACCAAAAATAATATGAAGAAAAATGATAGCTGTAAATAAGAGTTTTAGAGAATATTTTCTCTAAAAATTTAAAAATTATATTGAAAACATTTGGGTAAATTCTTGTCAAATAAACGAACGTTTGGGACATTAGCGTTGATTTGTTGTAGAAATTTAGCAATTTCAATTCATCCCACAGGATACTCTAACAGCTTTACGGTGGTACTACCTTCTTCTAAGTACCATTATATTAAGTGAGGAATTTTAGTAAAGGAAAATACCAATGAATAATCCGTGCAGGCATCGTTATTATTTTATACGTGCAAAAATGTAGTTTTCTCTCCTTTCCGCCTGCTCTGAGCAATTCTTCACCTTCGTCTGCCGCCGACGGAAGATGCCTTGTAGGTATGTCGTGGGGCTGAGTCGTATCCTGGTGGTGGTAGCGATGGTGGCGGCGGCGGTGGTGGTGGTGGTGGTGGTGGTGGTGATTTCTGTGGTGCTGGAGGTGGTGGTGCCTGATATGGTGGTGGAGGTGGTGGTGCCTGATATTGTGGTGGAGGTGGTGGTGCCTGATATTGTGGTGGAGGTGGTGGTGCCTGATATTGTGGTGGAGGTGGTGGTGCCTGATATTGTGGCGGAGGTGGATCATATACGGGCGGCGGGGGAGGTGGTGGCAACGCATACACGGGCGGTTCTGGTGGAGGATCACTAGAATGAACAGAAATTATAAATAATGTAATTGTAATTTAAAAATTAAGTTGTGAAAAGTAAGAAAAACAAAAATTTCGTTTGTGATATCTTGGTTTTAGTAATAATTTCATGAACTTGCAAATTGCATTAAAAAGCATTTGAAAGAACGGGTAAAAATTGCTCAATGATGATGAAAACAGGTGTCGTTTGAGTTGTTTTGAATTTGTTAATTCTAAATGCAATTGTGGATTTTTCGAATTTTCAATTTCGAAGTTATCAGATAATTAGATTTAAAATGGAATTAACAGATTCACTGCACTTGTCGTACTCGTTTGAACCTTCGACAACTGCGCACTTACCATTTTTTGCACTTGCAACAAGCACAGCCGCAACAGCAGGCATCGTCCCTCGGAGGAGGTGGTGGTGGCGGTGGTGGTGGTGGTGGTGGTGGTTGATATGGTGCTGGAGGTGGTGGTGCCTGATATTGTGGTGGAGGTGGATCATATACGGGCGGTGGGGGAGGTGGTGGCAACGCATACACGGGCGGTTCTGGTGGAGGACCACTAGAATGAACAGAAATTATAAATAATGTAAACTTAATTTAAAAATTAAGTTTTGAAAGGTAAGAAAAACAAAAATTTCGTTTGTGATATCTTGGTTTTAGTAATAATTTCATGAACTTGCAAATTGCATTAAAAAGCATTTGAAAGAACGGATAAAGATTTTTCGAATTTTCAATTTCGAAGTTATCAGATAATTAGATTTAAAATGGAATTAACAGATTCACTGCACCTGTCGCACTCGTTTGAGCCTTCGACAACTGCGCACTTACCATTTTTTGCACTCGCAACAAGCACAGCCGCAACAGCAGGCATCGTCCCTCGGAGGAGGTGGTGGTGGCGGTGGTGGCGGTGGTGGTGGTGGTGGTGGCGCGCAGCATGAAAACAGTGGAGCTATTGGGAATAATCCTCCAACTGGTGGCAAGGTATAAGTGGGTAATTGGAAGAATGGAAGTTGTGGCGCTGGTGGCGCTGGTGGCGCTGGTGGCGCTGGTGGCGCTTCTAATCCCGACGATTTGCAGCAGCAACAGCCAGCAAAAGCTTGCAAACTCTGATCAAATATTACTATCAATAATATCTGAAAAAGATCAGTGAACTAATGTTTTGCTATCTCTCAAACTTCTTGAAATTACCGCATTTCATCATCAAATGATGAAAATTTTAACAATTCTCTTTTTTTCAAAAAAAAAAGAAAATGGAAAGATTAAAAGGTGAAAGGGGAATTGCACGCGCTGAAATGCGAAAGAGATGGATGATAGTTTTGTGAGTGGCAAATTATCCTTCACCTTTCCAGCTATCTCTCACTCAAAAATTCCATGCAAATGTGCGGAAAAAAAGCTTTCCAACTATACTTATCATTTCAAGAAACGTTTGGCTCAATAATTACGCAAACAAAAAAAAAAAAAAAGGCAAAGAAGAAATGAAATGAAAAAAAAAAATTAAAGCGAATGTAAAATAGCACATACCGCTAATTTGATTAGCATGTTGAGTTTGCGACGAAGGCAACAGGGAAGAGAACGATCGCTCGAAGATCGCAATTTTTTTGAATAGATAATTCGAGATGGTGGAGTAGTTGTTAAAAAGAGGAGTTTAAGAGTTTAAGTACTTCTATGAAGGAATCTAAATGCCTCGAAGGTATGAAAAACCCACACCATGTAGTGAAAAAAAAAAACGAGAAAGTTCTCCTTGATGACACTGTGTAACTTGTTTATCAGTAATTACAATATATTTCTGGTCAGTGAAGATTTGTAAAAATTTTGTACAAAAAAAAAATAGCAAAAAAAAAGAAAGAGAAACGAGGGAGTGATACGTTTGATGCAATACTTTACCCGACAAAGACGAGCTATTTTAGCCGGTGAATCGCAAATTTAACAAAATTTTAGTAAAATTTTTAACCGTTTAGATCTATGAAAGTAAGTTAATTAATAGAAAGCGAAAATTAACAAGCAATGTATCATTGAAATAAATGATGCGTGCGAGATGAAATAGGCAATCCTTGCTTTTTTCCTCTCTCTCTCTCTCACTCTTCTTTCATTCATTTCCCTCATTTTAATTTCGATTTAATTATTTTAACAAACATTTTGCGTTTATTTTTTTTTACTACGATACCGCTAATCAAACCATTTTGTGCATAAGACAGTAAATAACAAAAATTGTTAATATTAATAATAGTAATAGTTGTGAAAATAATATTAGCATCTCTCTTTCTTTTTTTTCTTTTTCCGCCTCTTGGAAACGGCAAGGTAATGAAATAAATTTGAAGTGAAAATAAATTTGTATTATTAAAATAACGAATTAGCACTTAATGGAATGTTTGCTGTGTGTATGAATAAATCAGTTGTGAATGTCATGAATAAACTAGCCGTTGCATTGGTAATTTTAATTTTCTAATTACATTTTATTGAGCGAACATTTCCATCGCTATTATCATTCAAATACAAATCATCTAAATAAATTAATATTCGTAATTTTAGGTATATGTCTAACGATTTCCTAATTTATTAATAACATCAAGCATAAGTTTGTACTTTAGCTAATTTAAAATTCAAACTTCCACCACACTATGACAGTGTATATTTCACTTGCAAAGCAATCCCTTTCCTTTCACTCTCTGTCGTTAAACGTTTATTAATAACAAAGCTTACGCCATGTCCGACTTTGCAGCTTTTTTTTTTTAATTTTTCAATTATTTCAATATTATTTTTTTTGATTATGTCTAAAAAAATAACTGAAATTACGTGTTAAACGTTTGCTGATTCACATTAGCTTGCACATATAATTGTCCGAAGTTCCTAATTCAATAGAAGAAAATGATATTCAATTTATTTTAAGATGTTTTACTCGTGCAATTAATTAACCGTTCATCCTTCCTTTATCCTACTATTTTTTTTTGAAAAATTAATGAGAAATATGGAATGTAGGCGAAATAGTAATTATTTAAAAAATGAAACGGATAAATTGATAAATTGATGAGGGAAAGAAAAGCATTTCAGTAATTTACAAAACGATATAATTGAATGAGTTCTTATCATCATTTACGAAAAATTTATTTTGATTAACTCGATGTAATTTCCCAAAAGATAATTTTCCCAAAAGTTGGAGCGGTACAATTTATAATTTAAGCACTTTCAACTAACGGTTAAAAGAGCTTTTTTTTTTTTATTTTTGTCTTCTTATATCACCTAATGCACAGTTTTCTTTAACTTTTTAATTGCAAAAATGCTCTAATTTTTCTTGTACATTTTTTGCTGCAAAATATGTCTTTTTTTCCTTTCAAAATTTGCATTTGTTACAATAATTGCAAAAATTTATCATTTGTTGTTTTTTATAAATTAAATTTTAGAGGTATAACTCAAATTTGTGCTCCTTATCTGGTTACTGTTTATTTACTTATCGATTGATTGATTAATTTGCTTTTTTTGAATTATTTCAAATTAATTGGACGAATTTGGACGGCAATCTGACAGGACGTAATAGTGTGATGATACATACATACATCGTTATTTCTCATTTTAAACATTTTTTCCATCAACTGTTCACTCCATCGTGTAATTTTTAATCCAGCAGTGACTGAAATGAAAAATCAGTCATTTATCAACAGAAAAAGGAAACAGCAAATCTCTTCATCTCTCATTTCATTTAAAAAAAACTACACAAAACAAATACGAACAATCATTATTCAAATTTCCGCTATTAGAATAGAAGATGAACAAGAAAGGGGAAAAAAGCGAAACATAAATTACTTCAAAATTGCGACGAAAGTGCTATGTTTAAAAAAGGAAGATAACACTTGAAGGTTTTCGTGAGGCAAAAAAAAGAAAAGGGCAAGTGGAAATGGAAAGAGCAGAGCAGCCGACTTCATTTAATTGAATTTTGCATTTCGAATACTATCATAGCTTTTTTTTTAACTCCAAAAATTTGTAATACACCACCATTGCTGTGATAAATTTCGTGCTAAATTATTAGTCTTAAATAAAACGTAGACATTTATTGCCTAACTTAAAAAGTATTTTTAGAATTTTTTAGTTTTAATAAAACATATGCAGTTGAAATATGAAAATTACGCACATTTTACCATTTATGATTTTCTGAACTTTGAAATTATCTTCCACGTTAATTCATCACAACTGCTAGTGCTGCTGATAAATAATACAAAATATCATTTATATATTTAATAATATAAAATATTTTGTAATGCTTTGTATTATTTATCAACAATCTAAGTTTGTGTATTCAAATTTGTCTATTACTACATGGGCTAATGATAATTCAAGTTATAGAGAAGTTAATTTAAGTAGTTTCTCTCGTTTCATAACATCACATCCTATCATCCCAAGTGATGTATTCGAAATATCCTAAACTTGCATTATCCTGTAACAATTTTGTCATTCAAAGTTTTAATTTTCTTAATTTTGCTATTCAAACTGTAGTAAAAGTTAATAGTTTTTTTCCGCCACGAAAAATTTTAAAATTAAAAAACATGAAGTTTTTCATTTATGAATACTGAGTGCTGAGTAATGGGTCCTACTGCATATCAGTTTCCATCGGGACATCAATGGTTTTTTGTATTTTTTTGTGAATAAGAAAAATGATTTTAACTGCTTTTTTTTGTACTCGCACTTTTTGTAAAACAATGTTTTACGAGCAGAACGATTTCTCGTGAAGATTCTCGCACATTTGCCATTTAATTTCCGCAACAACAAAACAACAACAACAGCAACAACGACAACAATAACGACAATAGCGACAACAGCGCATATGATGGAATTCTGATGCCGAGAAATATGAGAAAAATGGGTAACAAATTAACTAAAGAATTATTGCCTTTCTCTCTAGTGTTGCATTCTTTCAAAGGATTATCCAATTTCAATAACACATTCAGGTTATCAACTAGGAGATAACTACAGGCTATAAATTAAGACATACGTGGCCTAATTAAGCGAGACAAGGTACACAGACTATCAATCAAGCAATAATGTAGGATATTGATAGAGTTAAGCAATAAAGAAGTGTACGTGCAAGATATTAAATATTGAATTATTAAAGTTTCTTCAAAACTTCGTAGAAAGTTGTTGCATTGACAGGTTTGAAGAATGAATAAAGACCAACAGCGGTAAATTCCTAAAAGTAAAAGCTGTAAAATACATTAGATGAAATATTTTAAGTAATAAAAGTTGGCTGCTAAAAGGCTGTTAGAAGTAGAGAATAAATAAAAACTGAAAATGACATGAAAACAAAAAGGAAATGATATGTGAAGTTGAAGAACAACAACAATATCGGTAAGTTATAATATATGCAATCGCTTAGCGAGCCCGCCCCATTATCTTATAAGACTTCAGATCTGAAAATAGTATTTCAATTTCAAATTAATTCCACTCTAACCCTTATTTTATTTTCTAGCACTTTCATCGTTGCGTTGTTGCAACTTTGTAACGTTGTTGACTGATGGAAAATTGCACTAATGCAGAAATTTAACCTTTTTATATTGGTAAGGTTTTTCGCAATTTGTCATTGAATTTCACTCACAGCTGCTAAATGTACGCCGAAGTTTGAAGAAATGTAAAGAACTGCAGCGGAAAATCATCCCATTAACTGACCGTTTCCTTAATTTTATCAGAAACAAGTCTGCACGAATCTGAAATTGGGTGATTAGAATTGTTGCGATTGTCTAATTTAATTTCCTACTATTCGCTACTACTAATCAAACAATAACTATATAACTCGTCGTAGAAACTCTTACAATTATTTTGTTTCAACTTTTTTTTTTCAATAGTAGTGATGCTTCCGAAATGTGTGTGCATCATGTTTCAACCGTCTGTGAATTGACCGCATGAAATTTGACAAATCTGTAACACACCAAAAATTAGACTTCGCATATTCTCTATTTTACACAACACAGTTAGTAACATAATAGTTAATTATTGTGATTTCAAACTATGTAAAATGCACGCAGCGACAGTAAGTTAATTGCAAAAAGTACGTAAACAAAAGCATGCAATAGCTAGAATTATGCAAACGTAAAACAAAAAAAATCAATGTGAGAAAATGTGCTGAAGAAGTAAATGTCAGTGAACGGACATATTGCTTTAGTGTGAAAGTAAAATTAAAAAGGAAAGGCTTTATAGAATAAATAAAATGAAAAACTCAAAGATGTATGAGGAAATAGAGTTAGCAATAAATGGATGAAAATAATTTGCGTACGAAGTAAAACAAAAAAAAGCAATAAGTGAAAAACGTAGAGTAGCATGCAATTGCATGGAACATGCAAAAATGAAAGAAATACGCATGTGACACTAAGGTTAAAATCCAATGAGTAATAATTAAATAACAAAATTAGGTTATTAAAAGTCGTTAAATTATTCAATAAAATTTTGCAAAGAAATAAATTATGAAGACATGTAGGAAATTAGAATGCAATGCAAGAAAAATGTTAATCAGTTAACCAAATAAAATATGCCAATCGCTTCGTGAATGTCAAATTAAATTAGAAGGAAAGCCGGTAAACCTTAACATTGGAATACTTCAAAATAAATTAACAAACTTTAGTGAAACAAAAGATTAAAAACATTCAATTCAAAACAAAAATATCAGAAAAATACGAAATTAAAGTAATACATTAGTCCAACACCAAAATTGCAACAAATGTTATGCACACAGAAGGCGGCCACTATGATAAAGAAAACTAAGCAATTGAATTCAAACCGAAGAATTTCTAATTTTGCGGCATCACTGCGCCCCAATCTTCAATCACGGATGATGAATCCAATTGCTTCTGCATTGAAAAATTAGGAAAAAATTACGAAACATCACTTCCTTTTCTTTTTTTTCCTCTTTTTTCCTTCCTTGCGTGTTCTCAAATTTTATTTTGTACTTTTTCGTTTTTTAATTTTCTACCTCATTTTTTCATTTTTTTGCCTTCTATTACTTCTTTAACTTTTTATTTTTCCATTTTTCGTCTTTTAAATTTCACTTCATTTTTTCCTTTTCTATATAGTTTGCTTTTCCTTTTCCAACTTTTTCATTTCACTTCTTTGGTCTTCTTTTATTTACGTTTTATTTTTCCACTTTTTTTCTTCTTTTTTTATTTTTTTCTTTTTTATTTTTTTCTTTTTTATTTTTTTCTTTTTTATTTTTTTCTTTTTTATTTTTTTCTTTTTCATTTTTTTCTTTTTTATTTTTTTCTTTTTTATTTTTTTCTTTTTTATTTTTTTCTTTTTTATTTTTTTCTTTTTTATTTTTTTCTTTTTTATTTTTTTCTTTTTTATTTTTTTCTTTTTTATTTTTTTCTTTTTTATTTCTTTCTTTTTTATTTTTTTCTTTTTTATTTTTTTCTTTTTTATTTTTTTCTTTTTTATTTTTTTCTTTTTTATTTTTTTCTTTTTTATTTTTTTCTTTTTTATTTTTTTCTTTTTTATTTTTTTCTTTTTTATTTTTTTCTTTTTTATTTTTTTCTTTTTTATTTTTTTCTTTTTTATTTTTTTCTTTTTTATTTTTTTCTTTTTTATTTTTTTCTTTTTTATTTTTTTCTTTTTTATTTTTTTCTTTTTTATTTTTTTCTTTTTTATTTTTTTCTTTTTTATTTTTTTCTTTTTTATTTTTTTCTTTTTTATTTTTTTCTTTTTTATTTTTTTCTTTTTTATTTTTTTCTTTTTTATTTTTTTCTTTTTTATTTTTTTCTTTTTTATTTTTTTCTTTTTTATTTTTTTCTTTTTTATTTTTTTCTTTTTTATTTTTTTCTTTTTTATTTTTTTCTTTTTTATTTTTTTCTTTTTTATTTTTTTCTTTTTTATTTTTTTCTTTTTTATTTTTTTCTTTTTTATTTTTTTCTTTTTTATTTTTTTCTTTTTTATTTTTTTCTTTTTTATTTTTTTCTTTTTTATTTTTTTCTTTTTTATTTTTTTCTTTTTTATTTTTTTCTTTTTTATTTTTTTCTTTTTTATTTTTTTCTTTTTTATTTTTTTCTTTTTATTTTTTTTCATTTTTTTCTTTTTTACTTTTTTTTTATTTTTTTACTTTGTTTTTTTGCTTTTTTTAAAAATTTTTTCACTTTTTTCAACTTTTCAAATTTATCTACACAATTTACTAACCGCCTGGCTGACTTCACTGAATAGAAGGCGCAGAACTGGATCAGGCAACAACAGACCTGATCCATGAAAAACAGCATGCGCTATTGGCCTGAAACAGGAATCACAGTTTAGAACAGCCCATTTAATTCATAAGTGTTTTATGCGCCGAAACTTTGCTCCTTTGTCTCCAAAATTTACTCTAATGACCGGCAAAAAATTTCTTACCTGGAATGGTGAGGTCCTGCACAACCTCTTCCTTACCCAACCAGGTCCAATCTGCGGTGCTCTGCCTACCTTCCGCTCATTATGGTGCACGTCTTCGGGCGCCAGTTGAGGGCATACAGTCCTATTGCCGCAGTCTTCTGCGTGGTCGTGAATTGGGGCGGCAGCAGGAGGTAATGACCACATCGGGCGCAAAATCCTGAAATACATATAATCGATAATTGCACCAGCCTTCCCAGAAAGCAAGCACAGAAACGTTCCTAAAATTTAAGTGGAAATTAGAAATCAGCTTCGGCTCAAGAACTTACCATCCTGCTTCACACCCCTCCAGTGTTTCGATGTTACTACCGCACATATTGCATAGTGAAAAATACAAATTTTGTCAGGAAACATTATATGAAGCAACCGTTTTCCAACAGACAATTTGAAACTTCCGTTGTTTGTTCCTTTGTTTTAGGTGAAAGTAAAAGTATAGTGAATCCTACCGTAAGACCACGGATATATAGTCCTTTATAAAATTATAAAATTCAAAAATTACCAATGTTAGAAATTCCCTTTTCCCGAACCACCGTGTATGGCTTCATCCGAGGCACTCAAACCTCGAAGTTGGTGTGGGACGAAGAGCTTCTGGTGTTTGCAGCCAATTTAGTGTGCGTGGCAGGAATCGGAAGTCTGATCATCTTTGATCTTCTGAAATGACATTTAAATTTAGCCAAAATCATCACCATCACCCCAATATGACTGTTGAAATTATGACCTCCCTTTGCGTGGTCTCCCTCCCATTCATTGAAGTGCCAGACTTGGAAAACGACTTGATCGATCGCTTCTTCCAGTTCTGCTGCCACTTGCCTCTACTGGAGCTCGAGGCTCGAGGCTCGAGGCTCGAGGCTTTCGTCGTCACCATCTATCAAATTTCACTGCACAAATTATGAAGCATAAGAGCGCGAAACAACCAGAACTGAGCAAGCGTCGTTGTCGAACCATTCTAACCCACGTAAAATAAGTGATAATTAGCAAATGAGTAATTAAAGGAGGGCAACCATCGAATGGCTAACGTCAACCTCCCAGTGAACAAACATCGCTTGGGAGAACGGTGTGCAAATCCACAAATACCACTTAGTCAATGGTTACATTCACGAGTGCCCGTGCTGATCTTCTTCTCTTCACACAGTAACAGCAATCTTTGTTGTCACTTTCTAATACAAAAGCCACGAACTTTCTCTCCTTCTCTCTCCGCCTGCACTCTCCGATTCTTTCTCATTCCCACCGCACACACTCTCTCCATCTTTACATTTCATCCATGCCGTTTTGCTTCTTTCGTATTCCGTCGAAATCTGTAATTTTCTTGCATTCTCAATCACTTCTATCTTATACTGTACTTCGTATACTATACTATTTTATACTGTACTCTTACACTGTACTTTCGTAAAGATGGCGTTCATTTTATTTATTTAAACAATTAACGATTAATCGCTTACGCATGCTTTGTACTGCGTGAAAATTCAAATTTTTGAAAAGTATTAGAAATAATCAAAATAACTGTAGAATTAATTATGCAATTTTACAGGCATTAAGTACAATAAGCCATTAATGTACAGTTAATAAAAGTGTGTTCCAAACAGAAATTTACGAATAATATAAAAAGAATAAGTGTATAAGCAACTGACTAAATTTATTACGTATTAAGTAGAAGTTATTAAAAGTGTAATTAGTGCGCTAAACTGTTACGTGCGCAGAATTTTCACGTAAATTATATAATGATGTGATAAATGTGAGTAGCCGAAACATTTACGCTTAACATGTTCAAGCGAAGAATCGAATTTACGAGAGCCAATTCTTTGCTGCAACTTTTGAATTTCTTATATATTTGCTAAATGTGTATTGGAAATTGGCTAACTGCATTTTTATTAAAATCCTTTAAATTTGCAATAGTTTTTTGAAAATATTTGACGCAAACTATGATTCCAATTATTTTAAATATATTACACGCCAATTATAATAAGCCACGAATTTAAATTTGGAGTCGATTTTCAAAGAAATGATTCACACACACACACACACACACACACACACACACACACACACACACACACACACACACACACACACACACACACACACACACACACACACACACACACACACACACACACACACACACACGTATCATTGTATAAGTTACACGGTATAATTTGGAGTTTCCTCGATAACTCTTGCTATTTTGTGATTTTCCGCCACTTTTGCTGCTTTAAATCGACAAATTTGGCTACGTTTAAATTATGCAAATTTCATTCTATCTTGAAAGTTGATAGAATATATTACTTTGAAGTTTAACAAACAAATTGATTTAGGTATTCGTTCGGTGTAATTACTTATTATTTCCATCATGAAGGAAGGCACTGAAACTCCCCGGGCTCCCCGGAAGAACAATGTTAGATAGACTTTTCCGGTGGTACGTTTCGTTTCATTATATATTTTTTTAACACTTAATCTTCGCCTACTTCCACAATAAACTAGTTGGAAGAGGATATTCCGAATAGATTATCAAATCTGACAAATATTTACGGCTACCTTCTAAGCTTCTTGTTACCTTTTCAGTTTCGTGAATTCATTAATTGAGGAAAATAGTCGAATTTCAACGGTTTTCGAGTGAATCAAATTTAATTTAATTCATGCACAATTTGTTGTTCGCATGTTTATTTATGTTGTACACTATCATATGTTTTCAAAATCTTTCCAGTTGCAATATTTATCATAAACAATCATTCCATCAATATTCTTTATTACGAGCAATTCCAGTACCACACGATATGCTGATAACGATAGTATTTACCGGCGCAAATTTTTGTTGATTACAAATTACTTATGCCAATTTAGATTTTTATCAGGTAAATTAAATTATTTCAATTATTTCATTTCTTTCATTCTTTTACAATGGATTTAGAACATTCAAATGCTATAATTCATAACTTTAAAAAAAGGTACGCTTTTTATTTTCCACTCGGAAGCAGTAACTTTTTATAAATTGATAAATGATATCATTTCGAAGAAAAAAACACTAGCAAAATTTACATACTCTTCTTCTGCACCTATTTTCTCTTCCACTAGAATGGCGATGGAGAGAGTTGTGAGTATTAAACTATGAAGTATTTTTTTCAGCAGAAATAAAAGCGAACACGATTATTATCACGGAACATTTTACAGCTGCGGAATTTTGTACGTGATGTCCTGTTTGGTGACATTAGGATGCGATTTGCCGGCCTTTTCCAACTGCAAATTACGCTAAAGTGCTAGAAAAATTATTTTTTTCTAGTATAAATTTATTGGTGAATAAATGTGATTTGTTAGGATTTATAAGTGAAACAGTTATCTTCTTTGTTAGCTTAATTTTGTCGCACTTTTTTAATTAATTCATTTCTGTTAGTTTCAGTATGTGACCAAAGAAGAGGTTATATTCAGTTTGATAGATTGGTGCAATTCAACCAGAGAATGGATTCGATTTGCCATCTTTCTGCAACTGAAAAATTAGCATAAAGTAGTGGCAATAAAATTAGTTAAATTAGTTTTTGATTTTTATTGGCGATGTGCTTAATTAAGTAATAAATAATTCGCGTGAACACTTAGTGAACACTCATTTGTTCTTTTGTGATTCGATGATAAGTTAAAGCAAGAATATTTAAAAATAAATTAGTGGTGTCGTAGATATATGACGTGCACGTAGTGCTTACTCTCAAATAGGTGCATAAGTTTGCAAAAATGTACTGTGCGTGCAAAATGAAGGAATATTTCGCTTCAAAAACTTCAGTGAATTAAAATGTTTGTATAAACTTAAGTGCGCTAAAGTGAAGGATAAAACGTTAAAATATGCGTGAGTTGATCGTTCAAGTTGATGATGTGCACAGTAATTCAATTGGAGATGAGTGAATTTAAAATTAAAAAAAAAAATTGATATTCGGAAAATGTAATTGATCAGCGCAAGAAAAGCTATTATTTTCCAAACTGAAACATCTTGAAACTTTAATATTTAAATAAAATTTAGCTAAAAAAATGTGAAAAGAAGTTGAAAGAAGCAAACGAACTTTCCGGCCAAGTGATAATAGCGTAACGCAAACGGAAAATAGATCACGGCCCTCGAAAAGATCGACTGTTTGGAAAGTTTCTTCCGTCGGTACACCTTGACCCTTGGCCCACGTGACGAATGCGTTAATGTTCTCCATGCATGCAAAGTTCGAGATTGGCTTTTGAATTTTCTTTATGGAATTTGGCTCAATGCCATTTGCCAGTCTGAAAATGAAATGCATTATGTGAAATTAACAGTTTTTTTTTCATTCCTTTTAATAATTAACAAAATCATTCATTGGAAAGTATATAAAAATGAGTAGTGAAAGGCTTACTTTAAACTATGAACGTCATTAATAATCATAATGATAAACAATAATAGTGCAAAAATAATGTTAATAATACAACTAAATTGTCGACATACGAAAAATCACTGTATTTCAACTTCCCTACTTATTTCTACTCATAAAAAAATTCACAATTATTTTTTTAACCAATGGTTTACTATGATGAAATGTTACCTTCAACAATTTTTCATAGAACTTATGTTAATTTCTAACTCCCCAGGTATAATCAAGCACTGCTTGATCTAATTATAACTGTAATATTTCCTTTATTCTGTGATCACTTAAAAATCCAATAATTAAATTAGTAATTAATTTATGAAATCTATAGTTGTGGAATAATGTAATAATAAATTAAGCAGAGTGAGGGATTTACTTGCAAAGTAGTGTTCCATCCTTTAGCAATTTTAAGAAATTATCAGGCGTTCCTTGCGTCGAAATATTCTCGCCGCTCATTTTTTTGATCCATTCCAATAAAATTTCTGCTTCTTCGGTGTTGAATTTCGATGCTTGCTGTAAAGTCACGTGCAAGAATTGATACCTCAATTAGCCAATTATCAGCCTTATCACACTCTAACGTTTCTTCGCTAAGAATTTATTTTCATGTTCTTATCACTAGCACACGCAACTGAGAGAAATGTTCAAAAATTGACAACATAACACGTAGGAATAAATTAGATAAGCGAAATTTGTGAATTAATTGAAATAATTCATCGTACAAGCAACACTTACGATTTCCCTTAAATTAATTACTTCAAGATTTGATAATTAATATTGATAAATTATTAAAAGTTTGAACTTAAGGAAAATTTTTACTCATTTTTCCTCACCAAAAACTTACCTTTTGCATGACGGAAAAGCCAATACCACCAGCGGTTGCACGATTTGACATTTTTCAGCAATTTGGTGCTGTTGTTGATAATTCGGGGAATTAAAAATGAATGAAATTGGAAGCGAAGTCGTCGAAAGGTACTCTTTCGCAGAGTTAGAAAATATTTGCTTTCGCTGAGTGCAACTGTTCGGAGGGACGACGATAGGATGAATGGATCGGTGAAATGGTGTAAAGTGAGATTAGAGGGTTGATGTTGCGGCGGATGCTTTTACAGGGATAGGTAAGGCTGATAAGATATACAGAGATGGGCTCGAGCTCAGCAAATAGGCGCTTCACTTCACTTCACTTCACTTCACAGCGATTTTTAAACCGATCCACTCCACCCACTCATTTCAAACATTCATCATTTAGTCTCCTCTCCTTCGCTCTCCTTTCACATCCCGCTCAACGATTTTCCTGAGGAAGTTGGGAGGAATGAGAAAAGAACGAAAGAAAGAAGGCGTAAGAAAAAAACGAAAATATTTAAATGAAAATATTGAAGAAAAAGAAGCAAACCGGAAAAATAAAAATACTAGAATTGAGAAATGCGTCAAGCTAAAATTAAGCAAAACTTTTTCAGCTTAATCAATCATTCTAAACTTTCACCATCTTGCTCATTTCCTCTCGATTAGTCATATCTTTTAAGCATGACTCATCTAAACTATATTTATCTATTCGCAACTTTTCTTAACTTCATTTTCTCCATCTGCATGCATTGCAGATTTCATGAGATTTCAAGATGAACGCTGGACCTGTACTGTGAAATAATTCTGTTCAACAATGAAATACTGAACGTTGAGAAAAAAGTAATAAAATGGAAGGCAAAGGTTTGAAATTCAGCAACATTGTAACGAAATTTCAATTTTCTATTCTCAGTAATTCGAACAAATTTCGTTCATTCGCGCTATTTTCCACATCACTTAAAAGGCATGAGGTATCGATGACGAAAATATTCTTATGTTTCCCGTTTAGTATGAAAAAAAAAATGCCGCCTTTCAACTTCCTATACTTTCCCTAGGAAAGTGAATAACATTTCTTCAAAGATTTAACGATCAAATTTTCAAATTACCGCTTTGCTTCTACTGAAACTTCTTACTTTTTTTTTGTTACCGTTATTGCCATGCGATTGCTAACTCCAACAAGCGCTTCATGAAATATTTATTTTTAAAATTGTAAACAGTAAATGTGATGAACTTGATGTTTGCTTCACCATTTATTGAATTAATCATTAATTAAGACCATCGAATGAAAATGAATTATACTATAACGGATGTGGTCTGTGCTACGATAAAATGATTTTCACATCATCCCAGTTCTATTTCAATAATTTGTTTCATTGTAGAATTCATTAAAATTTTTATTTTCCAACTTTATTTTCTTCCATTTATGCAACAATATGATGTCATTGAGCAAAATTTCAAAAAATTAAAATGAAAAATGAACATCCAGCCGCAAAAGGACACTTCAATAGCAATTTAAACTATAAAAAAAAAAAGAATACACAATATGAAATATTAATTATGTGCTAGGGCGCATTAATTATATGCAGTGTGTTGGAATGGGTTTTTTTTCGTTATATAATTAAGCGTACTGCCACAATTAAATTGCAAATGAGAACTTTTTCGTTGTTTAATTCAATTTGTTGCTCGATTACAGAAAAGAAAAGATTAAAATTTATTTAAACATAAAAGAAAATTTAGCAAGCCAAATTATGCATTCACTAATTGCTGAAAAATTTTCAGTTTGTTAAAATAATTTACCACTTCCGGGAATATAAGCAAGTTTGTTTCCTCAGTAATACCGATTTTCTTAGAAACCGATCAGTTTCACGTTCGTTCGAGCAAAAATTATCATTCCAGAAAAAATTCGTTTTCAAATAACTTAATCCACAAGATAGGTAATTTGATAATAATGAGTTGCATCAGGTAATTTCTTCAATGAGTATGACACATCACTATTGCTACCGTAATTACCATCGTAATCATTATCATAATCATCATGCTTCCCAACATCCACATAATCGTCGTCATCATCATTGCTATCCGTATCTTCCACAATTCCATTATTTACAACATCCGAATTTAACCAATTGCAAAGATACGTTAAACTGTCTAATATGTCTATAACTACGTCTTATACGTAAAATATTCTTAAAATGAAAAATAAAACCATTTTGGAAAAAAAAAACAAAATTTTAGGGGTCGAATATGAAATTATCCTGAAAAGTAATGATGTTCACTTGCCTGCTAAATCTTAATTCAACAATAAAATAATAAATAGATTTCGATTAGCTTTATTAAAATTTTAGATGACTAAGTACCATCTATAAAAACACATCCATAAAGAAATTGAGAAAAAAGCGGCATAAATAACAATATGAATTTCATGCTTTTTTTTTCTATTTTCTTTTAAAAACTTTGTTCTAGCAAAATTTGCTTTGAAAGTTTGCATTTGTATGTTTTAGAGCAAAAAAAACAATTAATTAATTAATTAATTAATTATGAATTTAACATGCATTACCATGGAAGAAGAAATCTTCCTCAATTGCATTTGTGAGCGGAAAAAATGGGCGGAAAACAACATCGCATAAGTCTATTAGAATTAGCGATATTCGAGCGGCACGTAGGAAACGGCTAACTTCACGTACCGAATTTGGGAAAAGCGGTGGAGTAAAGAGGAGCAAAGCATCTGCAATCATTCAGTAACTACTGGCAGGTTTTTGCCTGAAACTATTACCAGAAAACTGACGTACTTCAAACGAAAAATTTTAGAAGCGATGATTTCTGAAATTCCTCACCGCCACATGCTTCATTTCAAGCATGGAAAGTGGAAAGTAAATTAACAGTTAGATTAGTTAGCAAATTAATAGTCATATTAGTAAAAGCACTGCGAATAAATGCTACTTGAATTACATTTTTTTGAGATTTTAGATTTTATTAAAAAGAAAATTGGTGAATTTAAATTATTAAACGATAAAATTGACTGTTAGATGTAACAAACAGAAAAAAACAAAAAAAGAATTGCCCAATACATGTGCACCGCAGGATTTCAAAGCTATAATTTACGGAAAAAATTTTCAAAATAATTTAAAATGCAGTTTGTCGAAAAAACACCTAATAGTGCTTTCGCAGGATAACATTTGTGTTTTAAAATGAGGAAAAATTTCTTTGCATTCTTTTCCTCACTTTCATTTAATCTGGAAAACGTCAGAAACTTTATTTAGACTTATAAGGTTTTTTTTTCCAAGAGCTCCATATGCAACAGGAGTTTTCATGATGGAATAAAATTTTTCATTCAATTGAAAGTTGCTCTTCTTTTCTATTCATCGAATTCGAAAAATTTCTTTCCTTTTTTGACTCTAAAATTTAGTCCAACCTGTCTTAAGTGAAGTTAAATGTACTTATCATCACCTGTGTATGCATCTGTTGTTGAACCCACCGATTGTTGAATGAGATTTTTGAGCGACCGACAAATCAAATAAGTGAACTGACGCAGGGAATATGGCAATTGAAGGATTAAGCTAAAATGAACACAGAGAATTTTCGATTAAAAAATCAGTGAAAACAAAGAATGTTAAAGAAGCCCGAAAAAAATGAGATTTCAGATGCTAGAAGGAAGAAGTGCTAAAAGTTTTAGAGAAATTTAAGTGCTGCATTCAGGATGTTCCAAGATTTTGTAACAATTTTGAATTTTTTTCGCTTTCGTCACTTAACAAACTCTTCAAAACGTTAAACAAAAAAAGTTTCGAATTTGACTGGAAAAAAAATCAGCAACTTACTTATTAACATAAAGAAGCGCTGTTTGAAGTGACGATCCTAACGAAACTGATAAGAATTCCTCGGATTGATCATCAAATATGCCACCCGGAATGATGTTGAGAATTTCCTAAAGGAGGCGAAAAAAAACTTACCAATAATAACAACAAATTAATCAATGATAATAAATAATGAGGGAAAAGTGGAGCACAGTGAAATCAGACACGAATATAACTGCAATAAAATAATTATTCCAAAGTTACAAGAGTTTAAAATTCGTTTGCAAAAAATTGAACGATTGAATTTCACGCATAAAATTCTTACCATTGTGACATTCACTAGTCAGTATTATTAGCATTGCAAGATAGCAGCAAATGAGAAATTAACTTTTGTAGGCGCACGGTGCGCTAAATAAAAAGTTAAAATCAAAAAATTTTCCCTTCGCTGTACTTTACTGTTTAACACTGAACAGGTTAAATGACTAATATCAACAAAAAAGTATTCTTCTCTTTTTTTTTAGCATCGAAATTAAAAAATTATTAGAATTTTTTCTCAACAGCTAACCTTTAAAGCAGCAATGATCACATTTGCGTCAATTTTTGCTAATTCACTTCTTACATTTTGTTTTCGTTTCAATTTCGTAAGTAATTTTTGCACTTCTAAATGAGAAACAACGGGAAATAATAACATGTTGCAAGAAAAAGAAAATTACGGTAAAGTAAAACGATCTTAATTACGACAATTAAAATTTGTTTTAAAAAATTTTAATTATTTAACCTTCCATAGAAAAGAAAATGTGAGCGTTAAAAAAAGTAAAATGTCATTAATAATTTAACGCATTATGAATCTCAGTTAGTTATGGTGAAATAAGTTTTTACAAATTCCCATCTGCATCAACGGTTTACAATTTTTTCCTTAAAATTTCCCTCCTCAAATGTTTGATTTTTTTATTGAATAGTCAAATATTTAAATGAAGATGAAAATTTCGGAAAACTTCTTAGTAATGAAAATTAACCGGGTGTATCGGTGTATCGTATTCCAAAGCGTCTTCTCATTTTTGGGTCAATTTTTAAATCACAAATTATAGCCAAAAAATACTGAAAAAAAGTTTCGTAAATGATAAGAGGAAACAATGGACATGTGCTAGCAACTCCATTTTTAAGCTAAACTAATTTAATGAACAAAACGTGAAATGAGTTAAACGGTGCAAAAACATTTGAATCAGTAAAATTTTTAGAAATTGTCAAATTTTAAAATCAAAATTTATAGAAATCAATAAATGCTCAATTCTTAAAATACCTCCAAAAGAAAAGCTAATATAGCATAGAATGAATTAATAAATGATAAATTTAGACAAACAATTCATCACTAATCTCATACTACAGTTTAACGCTACTATACTTTAACGTAAATAACGTGAATATTGAAGTAAACGTGTAACTGATCCAGGTGACCAATTCGCCCATAACAATTAATATTGATAAATCTTTTGCAACATTCAGTGTTTTGTGATTTCACTCATTTCTTTCTATTCTAAAAAGCAATTCGAACAAACTTCAGTAGTCGGCTGAGCGGCAATACTATTAGGCAACATTTTATGATAAGCTCGTGGCTCGCTTATTATCACACATTTCCCCTTATCACATCCACTGATGCTATTATCAGTAGCAGAACGGTCAAGAACAGTTGCATTATGACCGAGCATAAGTTGCACTGATAAAGTCAATCTTCCATCCTGTAATGCACAATTTAAATTTGAAATTTACAATCTAAAATGGAATATTTCGATTCTTTCGCCACTATAATATTTAAATTCGTAGTTATATTAATGATTTATCGTGTTCCACTGTCACATACATTACGCATATGTGTCCAACTTAAATTTACATATTATTCTTTATAAATATTCAAAATAATTTGAAGAATAACAATAGCGAAAAAAAATGGCAAGCGTTAAAATTTTTTTCATACTTTTTCCTCTTTTTCATATGCGATTCCTTTGATCGCATATGAAAATTAGTGATGCATTTGATCTTTTGTTGATTTCCCTTGAGTTTTATTGGTATTAAAATTAATGGATTGCGCGAATTTTCACAACTTTTGAAAATTATCTACTTTTAGGTTAAATGTTGTATTATGAACATAAATAGATCTAAGTGAAATTAGGTTTAATTGAACTTAGTTCTGCTCGTTATGCTACTAATTTCAACAGATAGATGAAAGTTTGCTCTTATTTTAGATCAGCATGACATCAGCTAGCACTAAATCGTCTCCTTGATGTGAACTTATTGCGAAAACAAAAAACAAAAAAATGCAAAAATTATCCAAGTAAAAATTCTAAATTTCAATGTTTCTTCACTAGTATTTAAAGAATTTAAGATTTCAATGTCAAATTTTTCACAAAAACCTTGGGAGAAAAAGCATTCCATAACATTTTGGACGAAACTTCACATAGTATTTCAAAATTTCGGAAATTTTTTCAAAAATTTCCACATGCAATAGAGTTTTTTGTGCTCTAAAAGATTTTAAATGTCCATTGAACACTGAGAGAATGATAGATTTTGCTATCACCTAATTGTGCATGGACTAGCAGAAAAATTACTTTTTCTCCTATTGTTAAATTTTAAATTTCGCCTATTAAATGAAATTTAAATTTAGCAATAGGAGAGCGAAAAACTCTTGAAGAAAAGAAGGAAGGAAAAAAAGCAATAGACATTTCAATTATTCAATCGTTGTTTATTCATTCTCTAATTTTAATAAGTGTAATTGATAGTGATCGGTAGGAGGAGGTAATTTCCACCTGAATTATATTAGAACGGAATGTGAAAAGGCAGTAATTACCTGTACTTTAGGCCGCATTTCTTCTTCTTGAAAATTTGCTTGCGAAACAATTACACAATCGTTCACGTCTTCGTTACAATGACAACTTCCTTACTGACTGCCTTAGGAAATTAATTAAGCGTGAAATTTGCATAATTAGGAAGTGTCAGAATAGAAGTGACAGAGTGATAAGTGATATAGTGGAAGTCATTGGAGTGTAGCAACGATGTTGTGGCAATCGTAATTTAACAGAGTGGAAAAAAAAAAAACGAAAAGTGACCAATTCAGAGCAGTCATTAAGCACGCATGAAAAGAACAAGTTTTGTAAAAATTAAGCGAAGATTTTAGTGAGAAAATTAACAGCAACAATGAATACCTACTACTATATTACATCTTCTTACGACGAGTGCTCCGACCGACCCACCGACCGATCAGTGTTGCTCCTTCGATCGGCGCGATAGCAATGGTGGCGGTGGTGGTCGTGGTGGTGGTGATGATGGTGGCGTCACTGTCTGCAGTAATGAGAACGCATAATTACTAACATTTCTAAATTATCATCAATCATCATAGCAACAATTATTGCCACCCATACACAGTACTATTGGTCAATGAAACTTCACAATCTTAATCTATTATTTGCCCATCATTAATTAATCATATGAAAATTAATGCATTCCACTTTGATATACATTTGCAATCTTTTACGCCCTCTTATTATTACAATCACAATGTTCCACACTCCATACTAACAACATTAATTAAATTCGATTCATTTATTTTCTCAAATGAATGAAAAGGAAATTATAAAAGCGAGTGAAAAATAATTATCGATCATATGAACACATTAGTTACAGGCTGCAGTCTGTCATTATAAATGTAAGAATAACATACCGGAAAATATAACATTGAATGAAATGGAAATTTAAATGACAGAATTACAAAAGTGAAATCGAAAATGACAAAAATAAAATGGGATTTCAACAAAAGGAAAAAAAAGCATCAGATATGTTAGAGAATGAAATGACGTTTCTCATCACTTTCCTCCTAAAATTTTCTAATATTACTGCTTTGTGTTGCAAGTGGTTGACGCACAAGTAAATTGGCAGCTTCCTCTCTTTTAAGTTCATTTCGATCGAAATATGAAGGTGTAGATGTTCGAGTTCCTCGTTGAGTTAAATGCAATCTAATGCTATCTAATCGAAAAGAGAAATCGTTTGTGTTTGCTTACTTTAACAATTACTGATAATCACTCGGACAACGCCCCATTGATTGCTTGCTTCTTATCACCTTATCTTATCACTTGCAATGGATGTATGGATTACTCAAATGCTTGTACTTTTAATAACATTCTAGTTGTT
Organism: Litomosoides sigmodontis; assembly: GCA_963070105.1. NCBI lineage: Eukaryota > Metazoa > Nematoda > Chromadorea > Rhabditida > Onchocercidae > Litomosoides > Litomosoides sigmodontis. The sequence continues at coordinate 10,661,067 of OY718803.1, forward strand.
TGTTGCACATGTGAAAATAAAAATATTGCCAAAAAAAAGCATATGTTCCGAGGTGAAGTTGATAGACAATAGTATTAGTTTTTGGCAAATCATTTTATATAATACATTTGCGATATACATTTACTATGTATATTACCCGCAACATTTATCGTCTGTTTTCTTAGGCGAATGACAGCACGAGCTGAAAGCTACAACTTCTGTATTTATCAAGCAATCGACCAAAGTTTTGGCAACGTTTTATCTTTAGGACTAGAAAATTGTAGTAGAACAGCATAACTGCAATGAACAGCATCGTTTATTTCTGTGCTCAATATTCAAATCAGATCAGAAATAAGAGGCAATATCTGCACTGATACGTTACGTTTAGTCCATCCTACTTTTTCTATTTAAATGCGCCTTTTTGGCTAGAATGATATCATTGCATGTTTTCAGGTTTAATGCAAATCACTCACATGAAATGGCAATGCTGTGGATATAATGCTCCAAAAAAACTAGAAAAAACATCAAAGTATCCAAAATTAAGAATATGTTCTTACCAATGAAAATCGTAATTAATCAGTAAAATTAGATGAAAAAGGAGCTATCAACCTAACAATTTGATTCTCATGAAACTCATTTCCTGAATGTAAATCAAAATATGACAATATTTCCGCTGAGAATCAAATTTATATCATTAAGGTGATTCACAAGGGAAAAATAAAACTGCTCCCAAGCAATAAATAAATCATATCATTCAGTGCATCTGGAAAAGAAGTGATCAAACGTATATCGCTGAAGTGATTTCGAAAAAAACGCACATGAAATTAAATCGACTCATATGCATGTAAATTTAAAAACCATGAATTTTGCAATTTTCTTCCTTGACAATACCAACTCTGCATAGGAAGTCTTTAATGTGTTGTCTTTGATCACCGGTCAGCTGAATTACTTCACCGTATTCCGGATGGTCTACCGTAGTCCCGTTACAATTGTACTCCTGAAAAATTTCCAAATTTCAGAAAAGTTGCATGAAAGAAATATTATATTGTTGTATACACACCACACCCTTCTAATTACACTTCTAACATCCTCATTCTTCGCAAATCAATTGCAATACATTTAATCAAATTAGCACAGTTTTTAAAGTTTAAATGCGTTTTACTGAAAAAGCAATTCAGAAAGTTTAAAAGTCAGAAAACATTTATGATTCTAACTGAAAGCAAACATTTCCGTTCTCCACGACGCTATAAAAAAGATTTATTACTGAAAAAATTCCGAAAATTGCATACAGACATGAAAGAGAACTTGATGGATTTAACATTTAAAAGCTATAAAACGAAACATCAATTTGCACAGTGTATGAACAATTCGCTGTTCGAGTTTGTAGCGAAAGAACAACCACTAATCAACAACAAATAAGAACAACTAATCAACAAATAATTTTGGGGAATTGAAGAAAGCGCACAACGATACGAAAAGCATTTCATGCTCTATGAAACATGCCAATTTGGCGGAACCACCACTGACAATCATAATAACATAAATATGATTACTGGAAGAGATTAAGAAATAAATAAGGTTTTATTGGCTCGAAATAAATAAGGAATTTCTGTATTACATAATAAATAAATTATCAGTAGGAATAGTGCCCGAAAACGGAAATCAGAAGGATGATAATTTAAATTTGAGTTTTCTAGTAAGAGTTAAGGAAAACAATAAAAATAGCTAATGAAAATAAAAACTGATAACTAAACAAGACTTATGAATGACACAAGTTGAAAGTCGCATTAATTTAAAATGTTGACTGCGAATAATTTAGAAGTATTTGAATGGATTTATGAAAATGAGATATCTCGCAGCACCATATTTTGATCCAGCGCTCAAAACACTACCGACAAAGAACTACAATATAATGATCCTGGCGAGCGGAAGATAGGAAGTGAGCATGGAATAAATGAGCACAAATTTTGAAGCCCAATGAAATGACTGAATGCTGAACCTCTTGATAAGTTTTCTCATAAAATACGAGATAGTCAGCTTTTGTCACTAAATCGTGATTCGCGTTAACCCAGAAATTTAAATCATCATGAAAATGATCTGCTTGAACCATAAAATCAGGAAGGTGAGAAAAACTTGGTGAACAATCAAGCGCTGTCACCGTTACATTCAAACCATGGTAGTAGCTATACTGCGGTAAGGAAAAACAAGGCATCAAATGAACCACTTCAAAATGTTGCCCTTTTGAAAAACGCAATTTCGCATCTTCCACAATCCAATATGTTGCCGAAAAGGGACCAATCTGATGAAACAAACCGAAGTACCCTGCCAACGATACATTGACAACAAACAATAATCGAATCCAGAAAATACGACACTTTGGCATTGTATGTGGCAGTCTACTGTGAAAAAAAATACCAGCGAAAAGACACAGGAATGGTATAATAGGCAACAAAAATCGGTGCTCCTTATGAGCAATCAAGCTGTGAACTGTGATATACAGTGCGGGAACGCAAAAGAAAACAAATGGGATGGAACGGTTTCGTAATGCAATAATTACACCCAAGAATATTGGCATCAAGTGCACTGTCAGGACAGCAGGTAAACCTTGAGATATAAACCAATGCCAAGGATGTGATCCAAAATGACTACTTCCACCTTCTAATACATTGAAGCGAATAAAATTCCATGCCGTGAACGTCAGTTTTCCATAAGCCATAGAATCTAAAATCGTTACCAAAAAGAGAACTGGAAGGCATGATGACAGACAAGTACCCAACAACAATCCTATTGATGAACCAGATCGCCAAAGATGCCACAAACCAAAAGGAATCCAAATCAGAATAGTAGTTGGCCGGATAAGAATGGTTAGGAAGCCAATAGACATGTAAGGCCAATACGATTGCTTCAGATCAGCCTTTGATAATGGATACCACTGAAGGGCGAACAACGTTAATATCGTTTCTAACGTGTTCGAAAGAGTACGTGGAGCACAATACCACACAAACCAGCATGACAAATAGCTTAAAAGAGCATATTTTGCTCCATCAGGTGATAAAATGCGTCTAGCAAATTTATAATAACAGCAATCAGAAAGCGCAAATAATAATGCATGTAACAAACGAGGAGCTTGGATAATGAATAGACTGGAATCAACGGTGAACATATGACCCATGAAGTACAGCACAGCGATAATGAATGGATGTAAGACAGAGCGAAGTGAAGCCATCCACTCCCAGGATAAATATCCCGTGCCGTAAACAACCCAATGAGCTACCTCCACACTTTGGAAAAGTTCATCCGGTACAAAATATGTGCGGACCAGGAAGACATTCACAATGCGTAGGGCAATCAAAGCGTATAGTAGAGCGAATTCTGATAGCATGGTGTTTCTCATCGAAATACGGTTCTCACTGCAAAATTCCTTCCTTGGTCGGTGTTTCACATTTCTTCACAGATAATAACTTTAAGATTAACAATATTTAGAATTATAGAAGAAGTCATTTGACGCTGCATATTCCCTATACACTTGAATAACAGAAAAAAAAGCAAGAGAATTTATACAAGGTGAACTTCAGGGAAAACCAAATCGTGCACAACAGCACACACAGCATAAATACATACTATTACTCCCAAAAAATTAAGGAGTCATGCAGGTAATCACTGCTAATATTTTACGTATTGGACAACTGTAATTTGTATCACACAGATGGTGCCAGTATTAAGAAATTGCAAACGATAAAATCAAGCTAATGTTACAAGATTACTAATGTGGCAGAGTATTACACGTCCACATCTATTATGACATAGACATGTTTTTAAGAAAAATTTACCTTCTTCAGATAGCGAACAATCTTTTTCAAATCATACTCCGGTGCAATTCCTTGTACAGTTGTGATAGTTTTACGGCCAGTTCGCTGTTGGATACGAATATGACAGAAGCCTTGGCGAGTACCTTCTTCGTCTTCTAGCTGTTCAAAAGCATCTATAAATATACATATATTTACAGAAACATGAACGCATTTGTATTAATCAATGTTAATAATCGATGCAAGAAACTTAGATCCTGTTAAAGAGATACAAACGACAGCTGAAATATGTTATATAAGATCTATTCGTATTCTTTTAAATGAAACACCTAGTCTATTACTAGCTTCTAACAGAATCATTATTTTAACAGAATCATTCACGTGATATCTGAGTACATTCGAAACAAATATAAATCATAGAAATAAATTCTTTGGAAAAACTCTGACCTTTAGGTTTGTTTAAGTTTTGAATTGATGACGAGGCAGCCATTCGATGTTCCTAAATTTCTCGAAATTTAACGCCTTCGTAAATTTCAAAAAATTTGCAAAAAGTTAGGTAAAAATTCGGAAGATACCGCTATCTCATTTAGGTATTTGTCACGATAAATAATTTGAAAAGCAGTGATGACTCATATGTATTCTACAAAGTGACTAAATAGTTTCATCTTATGAGGCAAATTTATTCATACTTAAGATTTAACTAGACTAAAACGTACAAGAAATCAAATTGCCGCTTAGCACGCACTGAAGTCTGTGGATTTCAAACCAAAATTAAAACCTAAAAATCATATCATTGCATATTATGTCAAACACAGAACAATACACTTGCTTTCACAAAGTGATTAACTGACCAAATGTTACTGGAAACCTAAAATGAATTACAGTCAAGTAAAAACATATAGGGTAATGAAAAAAGTATGAGTATAGAGTGGAGTAGAGTCCGTTCGTCTTGGTGCACAACTGATTTTGAACTGTGAGAAAAGATGTCATATTATCTTTATTTCAAAATTACAAATTCCTTCCCCACATCCACTTTTTCCCTCTACCTTCAGCAGTGAAAAAAGTTATAATGTCGATAGGTCACTCTAAACTTAAATCTCTAAAATAAACTCACGTCACAAATGAAACCAATACGATGTACAGATCTTACTCCAGAGCAAAACTATTCTAACTGACAAATAAAACTCATTCCACGAAATAACTCAATCCCATACTTCCTTGCCGCTCCACCTGCTTCCTCTACCACTTAAACTAATTCTTATCAAACTTAAACTGCTCACTTATAAAACAGTTTGCACTTAACGATAAATCATGCTACTTGCACCAATAATACACAATATGCAGAATTTTCGATTACGTCTTATACTCACGTATGAATTCCAGTACATTTACTTTTTCCTTATTACATTATAAATGCCCCACTAATCCGAGAAGTCGTCTATATTTCACTCCACTTTGTGTTAGGCACGAATGCAATAAGCTCGGATCATGGGGAACAAGCGAAACGTATTGAATGATGTGAATTGGAACGAAAATTTCAGCTAATATTCGTTTGTATGAAAGGTTTGATGTAAAATTTTAAACGAATAATTACAATCCTGTTAGCAAATTTTAATTTTTTGTTTATTAACATTTTTTTTTAAAATTTTATGGCTGCTTGGGCAATATGTATTCCTTACGTAACAATAATTGTCTAAATACTAACTACTAGATAATAGCATCACAAATTTAAAATAAGAGGAAATAAGGAGAAATTCGAATAAAATTGAAAAAAATGAATAATTGAATACAAATGAAGGAGTTGAAAAAATTAAAATGATTTTCAAATAACTGAAATGAAAAAAAAAGAATTGCATAATGTTAAAAAAGTCTCAGTAAAACACAAATTGTTTAGATTTAAACTAAAACTGCTAGCCAATTATTAAAGAAATAATTCAAAGTTTGAACTGATAAATTCCTATTTGAATACTTTATGCAGTCCATCATAAAGAAGACAAAGTAATGGTTTTAAATTTTCGAATTTAACGTAATCCACATTAGCTTCTCATATTGATGCACAAAGTTTAAATAATAATAGATCAAAAAAGTGAGAAATATTCAAAAATATTAATAAGTGAGACGCAATACTTCAAATGTATTTTATGCAAATTTCTTCCATATATTGAATGAAACGTAAGGAATGAAAAAAAGACAACGTACTGATTCCTCGTCAATTTTGACATATACGGTTGTATGACGTAACTCAAAATTCCTGAACTCGTCATCAAACTATCATCATCATTATCACTACTATCATTAGCACTGTTAATCACCATCATCATCATCATCATCATCATCATTATCATTATTATCATCATCGTCGGCTGTTATCCCTATCAGTACAGTGCAATCGTGAGTATCATCAATCAACAACAACAATTACACGATAATAACTGGCCATCATCATTCGCATTGCTATCATTAGAAACATTGGCCAACACGAGTCATCGTCGTTACAAGCCTGCGAATGAACATTTATCACCGCTATCACCATCCAGTCTTATCAATTTACTACTATCACTATCATTATCACTGCTATTATCACTATAATTATTAAGTTATTATTATAAAACAAAGGTATGATCGCTAGTATTAAGAAAAAGCTTTTTGTCGCCAGCCAGTCGAGCACAATTGAAACCATCCAGAAGCTTACATCCAATATAACGCATCATATCAATCCACGCTTCCATACAAGCTGCATCAACGTCAGCTCCTAAGAGATCTGCTACAGTACACACCACTTGGCTGCAGAAAAGTCGTACTGTTTCCTCGTTGAAATATTCCTCCTGTAATTTCGAGAACTAATTCATTTAGCATTATTACTCTCACCGCCACACACTGTTTTCTAATTGCAGCAATTACATATCAGAATCGGTGAAGGAAACTGTCGCGGTAGAAAAGTTCTCGGTTGGTGGATTTTGTGTTCCGGAAAAGTGACCAGTAAATTATGCAAATGAAAAATAATGCCCAAATGGGGAAAATGTAAAGAAACGGTGAAAATTTCCATACCGCTAATTTGTAATGTCGTTGCCCATAGCAATAAATTACTGGAGCAATTTCTGTTTCAAGCTCGTCCACGTGACGCACCTGTGCAACACAGACAGTTTAGTAATTCGACAACATTTTTAGCTCCAATCATCGTGTGACACGTCAGCATGTTAGAGACAGTAATAGCATGCTTCCGTTCGCTAATTAAGTATTGGCTTGGAATTTTTTTAAAAGATAAAAGGATGATTCAAATCAAACCGCAAGTGATATTATATTTGTGAACAGTAGCATTTGACGGTAGATGGAATGTTTCTCAGGTATCGAGTCGAATAATTCATATTTCTCCACGCGGAACGCTCGCCTCAGCAACGGCAACCGTTCGAAAACTCGTCGATAGACGAAAAATCCGAAAATCTGCTTGGTAAGTTCTAATTTTGTGGCTATGGTTTGCCAAGACTGTCGGACTAATTCTTGCTGCTAAAGCAAAAAATATTCCAAATAAGTGAAAGAGGAAGAAAGGAAAATTAATTAAAATGTAAGAAAAGTGAAAAAAAATTTTTCAAAAACAATGCATGCTGCGTGCATGCAAAAAAACGATGTGCGCATGCTGCGCAATTCGAATATTTTTTTTTCTTCACAAAATTCTTCTGAATTTTAGCATTTTAGGAGAATGCAAAAATATTTGCGCACCAAATTTTTGCACATTTGCGCAGCATGCATAATATAGCAGAATTGCAGAATTTATCAATTTAAAAATCTATCGATTAATTTAAATGCACGAATTAGCTCGTTTGCTAATGAAAGAAAATTCGTCTTGCACCGAAAAGCAGGCAGCGATCACCTCAAGCAGTACAGTGACGTAAGGCAATTTTTTTCAACTTTTTTTTTTTCTTTTATAATTTACTAACAATTTCTGAAAGCACTGAGTCATCTGAGGGCATCGAACGGAATGAGTAAGTCTTCAGTTGCTTCAACGGTGACATTGATCGTGAACGATTTTTCAGCGGCTTCATTGTAACCTCTACGTCGGCCACTTCACCTGTTTCGAAACTTCGCATTGTCAGAGTGCCATGCGCACTGATAAATTTTAGACGTTTCTCATTTTGCTCCACTGTTTTTGATTTATTTTTCGATAAAAATTTCATCTTAAATTTGCAATTCTAAACAAATTTTCATTAAAAACAATCTGAGGAAAACTGCAGCAAATTTTTATTAAATTACCAAAAAATTTGAAAAAATTCGAGCAAAAAACAAAGAGATTAATCAACTATTGTGAAGAGAAAATGTAAGTTAAACTAGAAATTTCCAAAAAAAAAAAATTCACTGGAAAATTTACAAATTTTACTCTAAAAGGTTACATCAAACATTTTAAAGCATTTATTAATCTCACACTATATGATAATTCGCATCGTATGAGTGGGAAGAAAAAGCTGAAGACATACGATTATTAGGTGAATGACACGAACCTTTCGTTCGGAACTTGGTCCAGGTAAATCAGGATGTCGCCCACTCATCACACTTCACTTATTCGATATTTCATTGCTCCAGCGCAGTGGTCATCTAGCACTGCTGCTATGAAAACAGTTCCAGCTGATAACACATCAGGTTTATCACTTACGATCATCTCGTGATTATCACAACAATTCCTTATCACTAGCAAAAGTCTACGATTGTGATAACAACTCTGGCGGAAGTACCGATCAGCGAGCAGAAAGGCAAATAATTTGTTTAATACAACACTCCTCAACTATACAGTAATCATGTCTAACCTATTCGATAGTCGAAGAATGCCATCTTAGAAATCACTTATCTTCCTCTAATGACAAATTTAATTTATTAAAAAAAAAAAGCGATTGCGAAAGCAACAGTTTTAGTTTTAACAGTTTTGTGCTGCGCTTTTTTATGTGAAATATAATCGAACACACTTAAGACTCTCGCACGAAAATACATAAATGAATATGTAAGTGCTAGCATTAAAATAGCTGAATTTGTCACCTAAATGTTATGATTTTTCCTAAAAAACATCAACTTACAAGCTTTTAAATTTAATATTAGCCAAGCTTATCAAAGGAAATTCCTTGTTTTTTCCTCTCCCTTTGTCGCCATGGTAACACATGATTTACCTTTGAAGGGCAATAAAGGAGGACTCTTTGATGCAAGACAAATGAGTGCTGTCAGATTTTTTTAATTTAATAAAATAACCCATTCCTACCACACGTAGCTATCAATGTACATTTCAGGTTTTGCTAAAAAATTAATTTGTTAGAAATAATCTAGCAAAAACAATTAGGAGCAATTGAGATTATCTATGTATATGCGTTTTGCACTACGTTGACGTCATTTTAAAATTTTAAGAATTCGAAATTCTAGGAATAATCGAGAAATATTTAGAATTGAAAGTACCTTCAATCAATCAAAGTAACAATGAAGGTAATTTATCAAAGTTATCAACTAATCTTGAGCACTGCTCGGATAACGTGAGTGATAATAATTTTGACATTGATGAGGCACGAAGTAAATAATAAGTTCATTTCATCGATTTCAATGATTACCACTGTTGACAGCAGAGATGTTATTATCATCTGATATAATATGATAAGTGAGCTAATCTTTCTTCCTCCCTCCTTCCACTTCCCAACCGCACGCAACGCATTTTTTACTTTACTAACCTAAATTGACTAAAACTACTTTAAGTGCTAAAAATCTGTGGCGTATCAGCTAGCTCTGAACGAAAAAAATTATTCATTAGTGTGAGAAACACATTGAATTATTTTGAAATAATTCAATGTGTTTCCCACACTAAGTGCTAATTTAACGCTAGGAATAAATTTTCGAATCAAATTTTGGGAGTTGAAATATTAGCATTCGTAATTATCGTTCAAATACACGAACAATTCAAAACTTCCCTTTTCAACTGAACAAAAAGAAAAACATTGAAAATTGCATGATTGTGTAAGAATCATGATTCTATGACTATGATGGTAGAATCATGATTCATGGCTATCGTAGAGGAATGTACGGTTTCTCAGAAAAAATAAATATAAACAAACATAAAAATTAAAAGATAAAAAAATGGTTTATTTTTTAAACTGTCAGACAAGAATGTTCAACTTTTCAGGGTTGCTAAGTTTCGCCGAATAAATTAGAAAAATTGCTTGAAGTTGTTGAATTTTTGAAAAATTGCTAATAATCTGAAAAATGTGAGTGAGAGAGGAGGAGGAGAGAGAAGGGGTGGCAAATGCATCATTAATTGGCTTGTATATTGAATATGTTCTATAAAAAATTAACGATATTTACCGCTCAAACATTCCTCCAATACTTCGGGCACTCTGTATTTTCAAATATTTCAAAAAGTTTCCAATAAGCAGAAATTGAGGAAAATTCAAATTAATGCAAAATTTTTGCAATGCTTCAAGAAAATTGGTTCATCAAAAATGGAAAATTAAAGCGTGTTGTGGAGGAATTAAATTAAATTAAAAGAACGGGAAAAAGTAAGCTATTAATTATTAAATTGAAACAAAAAATTATTAATCGAATAGCTTAATTCATCCTGACAGCAATTTAATTTATTATTACAATTTAAAAATTTTATTCCCTAATTGGACAGAAATTAACGGTCCTTACGGCTCTCTTTATATTTAAATTTCTCAAAATGTCAACATTTTCAAATTACAACTAAAACTTCTGCTTGAAATTCTGTTCGATCAAAAAACAAGAATGCAGTAAAGGGAGGCAAAAGATTTCACAAATAAAACGATAACGCCAAAACAATCATAAAACCATTCACTGAAAGAAATACCGAAGAGAAAGCTATGAAGTGGCAGGGAATCTCGGAGAATGGAAGAGAATAAATCTTTTCCTACACTTTTAAAATTAATTTATTTTCTAATTAAATTGAAAGTCTCAAATGCAATAGTTTCCACTAACGAACACGATGTGTGGCGCTTATTAAAAGGCAAGAAAAGCAGTTCCAATATTGAATTCCAATAAAATACGAAATACGACAGAGTTTGCAGCAAATTCATTTCCTAATTCTGATAATACTAACGTTTTTGAATAAAAATATTTGAATTACACTATTATTATCACTTGCAGAATGAAATAAATTATCAAAACTTTGCAATTTTGCTACCACAAATAGGTGAAGCAGTTGTGAGTGCTCAAATGTTAATTAAACTACAAAAATAATTGAGTTATCAATTACACTTGTAATTTAAGTAAGGATGGATAGTTTAGCTATTTGAGAGAGTTAAATAAATCTTAGAGGAGCAACGAATGATGCATATCTAACGAGGAAAAGCATGATTTATTGCACTTTCCTTCCATATTAAATTATTAATGCGTAACTTTACGTGGAAAAAAGTGCCCTAATGACGCAGCAATTAACTATTAAAAAAATTTTAAGGAAAGTTTTTTACCTTGCAAATTTAATGTACTGAGCAGTTGCTTTGTTTGCAAAAATTTTTGTGATTTTTTTGCTTTAACTTCTCAAATTTCAAATGCTTTAAATGTGGCAATAATGAAAGAGCAAAAATTGCTTGAATAGAAAGAACGGAAAGGAAATGAATTAATAAATATATCAGAGTGATATCATTATGCGCAACAATTAGTATACGTGTAGTAGACGTGTAGTAGAAGAGAACGGAGCAGGCTGACGAATAGCCATTACTCAGTTAGCTCAGATAATTCGAAATTTCACTCCGACTAATTTTGCATCGTTATAAAAAGCATTATACCACAGATTATAACTTAATTCAGTTTGCTAGGAATAGAGCAAGTTAAATGGACTACCATCTCTGGAGAGATCAACAGCAGTAGAATCTTATCACTCACTTATCAGTATTATAAAAAACATTGGTTCATTTCTTGCAGAAATTTTTTCCCTGAAATTTCTCACAGCAAAATTAAGCGCTGAGAAATGAAGTGAAGAAAGCATTTTGGGAAATATGCAATTTAGTGCATTAAAAGTACAAACACTGAAATAAAGAATGATAATTAGCAATCAATAATTATCACTGTAATACTAAAATATTTCTCAAAAATGAAATATTTAAAAAAGCAAAACAAGACAAAATAGGGAAAAGAGAAAGACAAAGAAGTGATAATTTCACATGCTGTAAATTGTCAAAAGATCACTGTCAGTAGAACAGTGTTATTATTATTATCACTATTATCATATCACTGATAATCATGATAGTTGACATTAAACCAGTTGAGAAATTTCCCATGAAATAGTTCAACTTTTCATATAGGAAAAATGGAAATGGAAATGTGGGAAGAATTTAACAATAAGTACCACTTCTGTGACGTATTACGAAGATTGTTTTAACTTACCACACACTCAATTTCCCTTAATTAACCAATTACGCATAATTCCTTTTGAAATGTAATTAACTAAAAGTTAATGACGTAGAGTGACGTTTTACGCATAAAATATTCCTATAGCGACACTATAATCTTAATTGAAGTGATTTTGTTTATCATGCGATAAATTTCCGGTAAAAATGGTTCTATTCTACTGCTCTCTCCATTTCTCTCTCTCTTTCCATGTTTCTTCTAAGAAGAATAGGTGGGTGCAAGAAGAGAAACAATATGCTAATTACTGCTAGCAATTAAGCAAATAATTTTTTATGTGAAACGATAGCACTCAAATTTTCACTTTATCAATAGGAATTTTAATTCAAAAGTAATCCTCTCATACTTTTGCTTTTTCTTTGGAGAAAATACTAAAGACATTTCGAATACTTCGATGAGAACATCCAGAAAATCTACCTGAAACCAATTTCACAGTAATGCAAAGATGAAGCGAGGAAATTTTGTCATTGATAGGACTGAAAATAACTTTAGGTAGTTAGGTTAACCTAAGAATTAACATCCCCAAGTGAAAAGAGCGATTTATTAACTTAATAACAACTATTTAGCTATGCACTGTCGGTAAGTCATCTCACCTACTTCACTCATCTCACGTCACGTCTACTTCAACAATAACAACAACAAGAACGAAAGGTTATGAATAATGAATAATTGTTGTTGGATCAGTACAACTACAGCTTTTATTTTAGGCGCAAAAAAGAAAAAAATTATTGCTTTTTAGGAATAATTAAAAAATAATTATTCCCAAAAAAAATAATTTAAAGAAAAAAAATAATTAGTGCAAAAAAAGAAGAAAAAAAATAATTAAAATAATTATTGCTTTTAGTAATAATTATTGCTGCGAAAGTGATATCACCAGTATCACTTTCGCAATCGCCAGTGGTCATCAACACTGCTACTTGTTACTATGCTTATCACTACCAATCACCCTCCTCATTATCAGTGCTGTCAATTAGCGCTAGCTACTGCCACAAATGTCATCAGTGATTGTTGCAAGTGAATATCAGCACTGTTATCTGTTATCAGTGTCAGATAGATAAATCTCCTACGATAAGCATTCAACTTCTTTTTCCTTGCAAAATAGGCATTGAAAGGTTTGTTTGAAAATCATTTCATACAACAACAACAACAACAACAACAACAACAACAACAACAACAACAACAACAACAACAACAACAACAACAACAACAACAACAACAACAACAACAACAACAACAACAACAACAACAACAACAACAACAACAACAACAACAACAACAACAACAACAACAACAACAACAACAACAACAACAACAGCAACAGCACTACTGGCATTTGTTCAGAGTAGCAAAGATGCGTGTTATTTTCTTTTTTGTTTTAATTCCTTCTGCTCTTCCATCCTCTCTTCTTTCATTCTTCCATTTTCAATCTTTCTTTTTTCAAAAAAAAAGCTGTTATCTATCTCATTATCTTTTGAATGTGTATTTTTTTCTCCTGAAATATACCACCCACCACTATATGATACGATCATTCACTACAATAAGTTATGGTCTTTTTTTTTAATTTGTTTACGAATAAATAATTCTGAGTTATTTATTTGAAATTAGCTCAAAAAGTTTTAACACTTATAATATGTCTATTCATGCATACATACCATCCATGTATACATATCATTACCATGCACATACACCCACGCACGCCTACACACGTAATTTCTTTCCTTGAGCTATTACATAATGAATATTTCTTCGCTAATAAAATGCTTATTGATACATTATTCTCTTGTTTTCTAAATCAACTTAATAATTACTAAATAAATTGTTACATTCTCTTAGACACGTACGTTTAGACAAATAACAAAGACAAAATTTTTTTCCTTTTGTTTCACGTCATTTTTCTCCCTTTGAAACAAATGAAATGACACGAAATGAAGCGAATTAAAATTCATATTATTATTTTTTTATACTAAGAAATAAAAGTGCTTGATGCTTGAAAAGCATAGCTCTTAAAGAAATAAATTATAAGCAAAAAAAAAAGTGGAGAAGAGATCAGCAGAGAGTGGAGATATTCAAAAAAAAAGATTAAAAAATGTAAGGGAAACGCTAGTGCTCTTCATTGATGTATTTTGTATGGTTTTATAATTCAAATTCACTATAATTCATCAGGCACTGCATTCAATCACTAATTTTATTATTAATCAATGAATTAAATGAAATGTGAAATTTTAGTGAATATTAATTTTTTAACCTGTAAACTTCTTCTTTCACATAAAAATTGGTACTACTATCATAAAAAAAGGAATTATTTTGAATATTTTAGTAGAATAGATATTGATTGTTATTAGTGAGTTGAAGGTGTTATTAGCATATAGCATTTAGTTAGTTTAAATCGATGATGAAATAAGAGATCTGACTAAATGAACTGCTAAATATTTTTTTGAATGCAATAGGTTATTAATTCACCGAGTACATCATTAGCGCTATTTCAATTGAATTTCTTTTACGACGTTGAAAGCACGTTCACCTATCAGTGTTAGCTGTCATTTCCAATCATCGCTTTCAAGCGTCATTTCCAAAAATTGCTATCCTTCGGTTCTCATCCCACGCATCCTCGTTATTTTATTATTACCTAACAGGGCATTAGCTTGCCGCCCTATTCAAAAAAGAAGAGGAAGAACAAGAAAAAATAAGACAAAATTTGGCATTGCATGTTGACGAGATCAATTGCATAAAATATAAATTTAAAATAATTTTGAAATGTGGCCTAAAACAGTGCAATACATGCGTTATTACAACTCACGTAGCAATTAACATAATATTAAATATTAATATGAACAAAGCGAATTTAATAACCAAGACAGTTGTTGGAGTTCATTGGTGAAAGATTTGAGATGAGTGGAATGATTAAACAGTGATAACGGACGATCGAGTTTGCATTTGTTGATGACAATGTTCGTCTGAGATAACGACGGTGATAATAGCGCAACTTCAACGACAATAGCAAATTTAAGTTGTAAAAAAAACAAAACGTTCAACATAATCAATCATATGCAATCATCACTATCACTCAGGCAACTGAACATTTCGTAGTAACAAATTTATCATTTAAATAGAGCTTTCACTTTTCATTAAAATTTCTCATTCTATTAAAATGCCTGAAACAAATCACTAACAAAGTTACAAAAAAAATTTTGTAATTTCACCATATATGAAGGGATATAATAAATGAAGGAGTAACACATGCAATTTGAATACTAACTCTTTCTCATATGCACATAAATTCCTTAGAATTTGATATTTCAGATAATAGAAAATAAAATTGAAATTCCGTCCAATGAAATCATTTTTCATGAATAAAATCACTTATGTATTATTGCGCATAAACTAATCTACCGAAACGAATTTATCCATTCACACAGGTTGAGCTTTTCACATGCCATTTCACAATAAATTATATTTTCACTTCCCGATAATCTAATCTATTTGTCAAAAAAGACCAATTTTATCAGATTGGATTTTAGAATGTTATCAGCACTACATAAATATAACCGACCGAAAACTACCCATATATTAGCTTGCTTACTTACTTTTTAGCCGTCTTCACAGACGTCTGAGCGGAACCACTTTATGATATCAAATTCCCCACAGACGTATGCACTTTTCAAACAATTATTTAAAACAGCATCTGCAAAATCATTGGAAGTATCCTCTTCGTTTTCTCTTCGCAGCTCTCCACGCATTAAGTACCAAATTTACACTTGCAGAAAATAGCACGAAAGTCGCCTAAAGTTTGGAAAAGATTTGACTAACTTCAAACACAACGACACTTCTTCCGATGGCATTCAACTAATGCACAACTCAACATTGATTATTGTAATTTAATAGATAATGCGAGGTATTTTAGCAAAATAACTAAATTGTTTGAACTTATTGCTCTAATTTATAAATGCAGAAGTTAAGATACGGAAAAGTAGAACAGAGCAGTTTATTTGTGATATATTTAAAGAAAATTTAATTTAGCAAAGACAATAAGAGCCAAACATTTTCAACTGATTAATGTTCATTATATATGATTAAATAAAAGCTCGTTGACTTTACAATATTTTCACTCCCTGTAAATGTATCTTTCATTTTGTTTCATTTCTTCTTTGCACTATCACTAAACTTTCTTTATCTGTGAAGTATTCAGCACAAACAATAAACTAGCGTATAGGATTTCAGCCTCATCTAAATATATTTCGCACATTACGCGGACCATAAAGCTTCTGTATGATAATTAACACCAGGTGATAGAATTGTTGATTAAAAATTTACAATTATTGATCGATCTTGTGTACTATCGATCTGGAAAGTCCTTGTTATAATGATTACTCGGAAGAGGGTGGAGAGCGCAAAATTGCTTTGCCTGATGGCAATGAGTAACACCAGCTGTATTCTCATTTCATACGTAACTCTATGCAATCTGTATAGTGGGAGTGATTTATAGCAAATACAATTTAATGAAGAAGGAAATAGTAGTTTAGAGGAGAAGCTGACTGCAGCGTGATTACTAGGTACGAAATTAGTTTTCAAATGAGGACATCTGTATATGAATTACTCCAATTAACCAGGATAACAGCCAAATAATTTATTGAAATTTACTTTTACTACAAATTAATTTAGATTTCGAACAGTAAATGCTATTAAAAAATAACGGCAAGCAAACGGACACAGATGATAAAAATTCCTGAACAGAAGCCTAAATATTCCACATTAAACTTGATAATTCGTGTAAAACAATTTTTACAGATCACTCACTGGAATTTGAAACAATCTAGAGATCGATAAATGTCGAGGAAAGGACCGTGAGATGCTTATGAAAAGAATAATAAAGTTCGGAAGTGCAATGTGGTGTATCCATAAGCTTACTGATGCACCTGGATTGACACTTAAAGTCCAGTAACCAAAGACTAGATAACATAAAAACTGGTAAGTGTACGGAGACTTTTAGTAAATTTTTTTCAATTTCTTCGCATCAATCGCTTTTTTTTTCAACTTCTTTGTTAACGTTTCAACGTCGTCTTCGATTAGATTAGCAGCTCTGCGTTTCCGCTTCTCTTCAGCCTGCAAAAATTAAATAAACATATATACGCATGTGGCATTTCCATGCAACGGTTTTGCATAATTGATTGTTGAGTTTCTAGCTCGAATGATCATTTTCGCTCACAATAAGACTACGTATATTAAAAACAAGCAAACAAATAGGTTAAAGCAATCTCCAGTGGTATGGAAACATAAAAACCTAGAATGCTTACATATAGAATTTGCTAAGCGTGAAAAACAACAGAATGTGTTCACATAACTCATGCGATTTTCAGTTTTTCGTAAAATTAGCACCACTATGATTATTTATGCGCCGAACGTATATAAATTACACCCACTTTTGAAAATTATTGAAGAGATCCAGAAAAATCGAATAAATATTAAAATTTAAGAAGTACAAAATATAACCTGTCTTAAAGCAAGTTTTGATGATTTGAACAGGGGATGAGATTGATCAACAGCAAAAGCACTGTTGCTATACAAAGATTTGAACCTTAAAAAAGAAGGGAAAATCATATCGATTATCAATTCTCTCTTCTAGAGCGAACTTGAGAATTCCTCTGCCTATTGTTCCAGTGTGGATTATAAACGTAGTTGCTTTTATGGACATAATGAATGAACAGTGATGTAATGCAAACCATGAACTTTACAGTCGAAAAACCAAAATCTACGGTATTTGATACCGTCTACGATATCACCATCTATTTGATATCACTTTTTAATTCTAAATTTTATAATTCAAAAGCACATAAAAACATGAAATTAGAAGTGGAGGTAAAACTAATAAGTACCTTTCATCAACGATATAATCTGATTCATCAATTTTGACAGCTTTTTTCAATTTATTTTTTGCAGATGACTCAGCAAAACTTTCAGCAGTGTTATCAATCATTTCTGCCTTCTGTTTTTTCTTCAGATCAGCAATCATGGCTTTTCGCTCCTTAAATGCAGTGGTTATTATTTAACCTTCATAATAATTTTTGCCAAATTATGGAATCACTAATATCTTGGCAAAATGTGTCCAGATATTTCTGGAAGCTGCTTCTACATTCATTCAAAACCGTGCCCTCATTTCATTAACAGCCATTGTTCAAAAGAGAAATGTTTATCGTTGCAGTTAATTGACACAGGCTTCACAGGATTTGAGTTAAAAATGTAACATACTTTCCGTTTCGCCTTCCTCTTCTCAAGATACTTTTCCCAAGGTGTTAGTTCACCATATTTTTTCTTTTTATAATCTAAAATCGTATTATCTGCACTTTCTACATCCCACGTTACTTCCATCACCGACTCAGTCTTTTTGGTAGCTTCCCTTTCAGCTTCTTTTAGTAACATTATGCTTTTTCCTGCTTCATCGTTCTCTTCGTCTGATGAACATGGAGCCAACAAATGCCTGCAATTTTAGAACATCGAAATCATTAATCTTTAAAATCTAAAATGAAATAAAAATTTGCGAAATTTAACCCTACAACCATTAATAGCAGAGATACAATCCACCTACAAGGAGAAAGGAATATTTTCATTTCGTGCATTCAACAATACTCACTGGACTTGATCGAGATCCGCGTCTGGAAGGAATGCATCGTGTTCTGCTTTGATACGATCCGGATCCGTTTCATCCCACGTGAGCTTAGCAGATGACTTCGACAACGCAGCGCTTTCAAATATCTTCGGCTTAAACGCATTCAAATTTATATCTTCTTCAGTAACCTGGTCCTTAATTGCATTATCCTGAAAATATACAATATTCATATTAATGACACGATGGCAAACAATAAGATTGCTAGGATTTCACAGTTTGGGCACAAATAAATTTGTGAGGTACCAGTTTCTATCAAAAATTTCATTCAACAAAAATAAAAAAATATAATTCAATATGAAGGATCGCTAGTATCAGAGAGATAAAAGCAAAATTTATACGCAAAGTTAGAGTGAAGCAGCGCTTTTCGTCAGCACTGACAGTATTGAAAAAAACCAATGGTATTATATGATTTGAAACAAACGTCAAAGATCATATCATCGGGTATGAAGCGGAGATCCAAGCGTATAGAGCTACTTTCGAATTCAACACCATCACAGGCCTCATAGATGCAAGAGGCTGTTTCCAACCCATCACATTCAATAACAGCATAATAATATCTCATTCTTTCCAACTGATAAGCTCTCATTGCTTCACGAGTTTCTCTGTAAAATTATTCTGTTGCATGGACACCTGTTAAATATTGCTAAAGTGGGACAAGCCTACCTTACCAATACCTTGTCCCTCTTTCCTTCCAGCTGATGCTCAGGAATGAATTGTTTCATTATAATACTAGCATTATTCATGCTTGTTTTTCACTGTTGCTTAATGAATGTGGAACATGATTAACTTACTCATCTATTTCTTCCATATCTTCAATCGGTTTCTTCAACTTAGTGAATTTGGGACCCATGCGTTCTTCTTCTTCCAGACGCTTTTGGCCAAACTCAGACTTATATATTGTAACTGATTTGATAGCTAAAAATTTTTTCACTAATCCAGCACTCTTTCTTCATAATACATAAAGAAAGAAATCTCAAAAGACCTACCAGCTGGTGCAGGTGGTTTGAATGAGGATATCATAACAAATATATCAGCTGCCAAAATCCGATCCCACTCCATATTACATAGAGCTAAACGATGAGATGCCCACTCAACTCGACGAGCATCTCTATCAGTCTCCCCCCAGTTGTGAGTCTCCTGTTCTCCCTGAATCACATTTTGAGTACTTTGATTAAATTGATAATGTTACAATGGCTTGATTAAATAAGAATGGCTATCTCCATTTTAGAAGGATTTTTATTTAATAAATCATTTCTAGATAGTAGCAAGAACGAAGAACAAAAAAGTTTTTAATTTTTCTTCATTTTTCTCTTCCCTACTGAGTGGCAACGAAATTTCAAAAGATAATTAACTAAAAACATTACACACACACGTAGCAAAAGAGATCAGAAAAAAATACTGGCAATAACTCAAATAAAATAACGCGTATTACCACTAAAGCGAAACAACCAAAAAACATACTTCTTCCAGTTCCCACTCGGACGATGAATCTTCGTCGCTGGATGTTATATTACCATTCCCGCGTGCTAAATCAATTTTAATTTCCTTTTCTCCTTCTCGTTCTACATCACAAATGCTACCATTATCATCCGATAATTCGTATAAAACATTTAAATCATTTTTTGGCTTCCAGTTAATACGTCGTCCGCGCATGTCCACGTTACCTTTTGATGAAAATTTTTCACTCGTCAACATATCTTTAAACCTACAAATTTCGAGAAATAGAAAAATTGAAAATCCATATTAAAAAGATTCTGTTACATGCGTCTCAAAAAAAATTCATCTTGTTTTGAAAAAATGCATTCTACGATACGGCAGGTGAGTGTAGAGTACCACATAGACGTCAAGAAGATATAAATCTAAAGAGAGCAAGACAGAAAAGATAATTAGTACTGTCAAGAAAAATACCTTTCGTCGACCACTACTTTCCTCTTTTTTCGTGGCAGTGCATCAAAACGTGGATCGTTCAAGACCACATTAAATCTTTCATCAACCGCGTTACCCATTCTGTTTTTCTTGTTCTTCAGCTTCTTTGACTCCATGTTGGAAAGCTACCTGCTCCTTGAAAAAGTATAAAATATCTGTATTGCTCTAAAGCACGTAACCTCTAAAGTTTTGTACGAACTAATATTATCGAAGCCTGTTCTAAATCACACCAGAAAAGGTATCTTTTTCAAAGAAAATTTGGTGCCATTCTTGATATTTGACTAAACGATCAACAAGTATCTTAGTATGATCCAAAATATGTATCGCCATTATCAAGAAATGTTAGCTTCTAACCAAAGAATACAATACATCTGCAGAAGTCATTGTCTAAGTGAAATTAAAATTCTAGCATGTCATAACTAACATTTACCTAAAAATGAGCGCGAATTCTATAAGCAAAAAATGGATGACTTCAAATAGTTAATAGAATTTCGAGTCCAAAATTTCTTTCCAGAAAGGCACTATATCTTATTATACGCTTAATGAAAAAATGCTACATCACTACCTTCTAACTTCACTAAGCACCCTTTCCTCCCTCAATTCGTTGAATATATAGATATATTCACCGATTAAAATCAATAAAGTTTTTTTACAAATAATGTGATAACTGTTAAAATAATTTATTCAGAAATGAGGAAACATCACATTGTTCTTGGTAATGATAGTAATGTAATAATTAAAAAAGTTGAGGCTAACAATACTAAAGTGATAACAATAAATTGATAATTGTACTAAAATAGTAACAACAACAATAATAATAACAATAATAATGCATTACTACACTTGAATAGAATCTATGCATATTAGTATTCAAAAAGCTTTTGCTAATCCATTCGAAAATCTCTTGAACTTTGATAATCAAAAGCAGTCGAAACAAGGAAAACCATGATAATCACCTAACTGGCACATCTCGCAAGCTGGGTGCTAGCAATGGTGATATCCCATCAACCAATAGTGGCTGTTCCTTGTAGACAACCTTACCTTCACAATTTACCTTCAAATCAGGTGAAACACTTTCCCAAATCTTCTTCTTTGGATTCAGAATAGCGTCCGGTCGCCTTTTGTATCCTTCACAGGTGACCGGTTGTCCAGGTATACAACTCTCATCAAACTCAATCAGTTCAACTTTTTCGGGAGTAGATGCACATAGAACCATCCCCTGCGATTCGATGCCACGCATTTTCACTGGTTTCAAATTGCAAACGCATATCACAAGCCGATTTTGTAACTGTAACAATCTTTCATCAATTCCTTAGGAAATACAATCTGCTCTTATGCATAAAGCGATTGCAGGGCTTAGTAATTGATACCGGTGGAGAAATGTACGAAAGTTTTCTACAGAGGGATAGCAGTTTGTCAGGTTTAATGTCAACGATTTCATAAATAAAGAAACGCAGGAGTTATAACGATGAATCACCTGTTCAATAGGAACGTGTCGTACAAGGCCAGAGATAACAGTGCGAGGCTTATCTTCACCAATATCCATCTGTTCAACATACAAACTATCTGCATCCGGATGCTTTTCTGCTTTCAAAATTCGACCAACTCGCAAATCCAAACGACCAATATCGACTACCTCATCAACTTTGGCATCTGTCACTGCAAATATGAAGCATTTTAATATAAAAATACATGCAGGAAGTATTTGACTTTGGTCATAGTATCAAAACTTCATAAATTCTATTTTCAGGAAAAGTAATCAACCATATACATAGCATACCCATTAAAAAGCAATATCGTAATTTTAATACCACCTAAACAAGGCTTCAATACGTTCAGGTCGTTCCAAAATCTTCTCTTCAAAACAGAATTAGAAAAAGAAAAAACCTCCATCCTTTTTGCTTCCTGCTCCTTTATTTTTTGGAGCTTTGCTCATATTTTCTTTTACCTCCCTCCGTAAAGCATTCAGTTCATCAACCTTTGTCGATTGCACCAGTGGATCATCACTATCTTCCGTAAAACATTTTTTCTCAAATTTCGGAATATTGTAGACTTGCTGTACTGAAAATTACTCGCATTTAGTGATAACCGAAACTTCTTTAGAACTTGAGAAGGAAAATCCACCATCCTATTTTTGTTTTTGGGAATAAGTTAATTAAGATAACAGCGATGAAGGAGATGCACAATAAGTGGAACATTTCACTAAAACATAAACGTGCTAAAAATAAATAGTTTTTACTTATTTTGAATTCTAAATTTTCATCTAAAAGTTGAAAATTGTCATTTCGATCAAGCAAAAGATTTGTTGCAAATATTAAATATATTACAAAATAAGTGATCTTCTGTACAGAACGAAAATAATCACACTAAATGTAGGAAAATAAGAAACAAGACTCCCTCTTCATCAGTGGTATAAAATGTCATAGAAAATTATTTACAAATTTTAGTAAAATACAACAACCGCAAAACGAATTCGAAAATTATACTAACTTCCACCGAGTGTTTCTAGTTTAATTAATTTCGTCTTCAGCTGTTCGATTTCCGCCATAAACTGGAGAGTTCGTTCTTTTTGTTCCTGCACGTTCACTTTTTCGAATTGTCCCCCTACGAGTGCAATAAAATAGAAACATTCAATCGAATTTTTTTAACTTCAAATATGAAAAAAGAAACAAGACTGAAAAAATTACTTCGTTGTTCCAACTTCATACTTGCGACTTCTAATAAAGAGTCAATTTTCTTTTGATTGGATATCATTTCAGCACAAAAAGACAACGGTACCGTATCTGTAAAAAATAAATGAAGATTCCCAGAATTATAGGGGTGTCTGTAAAAAGATACTCCACCTGCTCAATTAAGACCTGAAATACAAATTCAAACTCAGAAAAAGCTTTCCTAAACTTGTCTCTTTACTAACCATTTACCCACTTTCTCCTGATAAAATTCGGTTGCCCTCCCAGACTATTTCGAAAACATGAAGCTTGTTGAGTTGCATACTCCACTTCCCTAACTAATGAAAATTTTATTTTTAATAAATATATTAAGTAAAGCGCCTTTCAACTCCAACTAATATCATATTTGAATTTTTTCATATATTGATAGGAAAGGAAAAGTAGAATGTCGTTTAAATGTCACTAATACATAAAATAGACAAAAGTGTAATGACCTACCAAAGGATCATAAAATTAATGTTAACTGACATTTAATTCTAAACTAAGTACTACTTTACTATTAGGGCAATTCCAAAAATGTAAACTCATATCTAAATTTAAAAGAAAAAATGCTTGATTTCGAAATTTATTGATGCCTACCGAACGACAATGGATCATTTTAACGCACTAACCTTTAATCAATTCTTTCTCTTCATTTCTTGCTTTTTTCCTTACTTCTTTACCCATTTCTCTCTTTTTCATCTGCCCGTTAATTGTTGGCTCGCCGGCACCACCAAATCTTTTTTTGAACTCATCAACTGCACTGTTCTCCATTTTTGTAAACAACGGTTTAGGCTGCAAAAGAATCATTTGAATATCATTTTTTCAGCATGCTCATGGCATAAGCTGTTAAATTCAACTCCAACAATACAATTCCTTTCACAAAACGTCAGATTTATAAAAAATGCATTGTTATTACACATTTTATAATTCTTAATTGGTGTGTGGACAGTTCACAATTTGGATTCAATTTATCTACGATTTTAGTCACTCTATCAATCTCATAGAAGACCGATGATAAGCGGTAGCAGAAATACAACCTCTCCATTAGTCTTCGTCACGGGTATGGATAAATCTATGTGTGCATTATGATTGCTGAACTATTTTCCCATGTGAAAATATATGTTATGCACATACTTTTGCATAATTTTAGAAAATAAACGGAAAGAATACTAAATAATGGAAACAATGCCACACGAAATAAAACATTTCTAATCCTTGTTGCTTCCATCATTTATATTGAGATTCTCATATCAGGAACAGCAAAGCGAAATATCCTAAACCTATTCCATCCACGTTAAGTTGCCAATATTTTTGGGACAAAACATGTACTTGCTAATTCAAGTTAAAAATAAACTTCCTCTAGAGCTCAATTGAGTATTAAGGAACTATCACCTGAACTTGCTGAAACTCTTTGCGATACATGCTTAACATTTTGTGGGGAGCGTAGACACATCAAAGGCGTCATATGCCTTGTAAAAAATATGCTAAATTTAAGAGCTAAATATCGAAAATCAATGAATCAAAAAAGTGGAAGATCAAAACAATGGAGGATTAGCCACAAAACTTATGCAAAAGTTATACAAAAACAAAACTAACTTCGCCAATTTTATGACCGGGTTTTAAAAAAGCAATTGGAGCGCTTGGTAGCAAAGCTAAAGCCCGATGACCGCAATGTTCTCGAATCTTTGCACTAATGGATGGCATGTAAGGATAAAGCAGAACGGCAATTAGATAAGTTAAGTTTGCCACTATTCCGATTATGGTACCTGCTCGTCTCCTCAAAATGATCATTTATTAGATAAACACATGTCTATTTTCGTGTTGTTTTAAGCTGTTTTGTTTAACTTCCATTATCGGTTGTAATCTCGGTGATTTGCTGTAATTTTTAATACAGACAATATTTCTTGCTCAGCTAAAAAGTTAATTTACCAAAAATTTGTGAATTATCGAAAAAGTATTCTCTAAAATAAAACAAAATACTCCGACAAATCTCCGTTCTTTTTCTTAACTTCTTCACTTTGCCAAAAACTATGCAATATTCACGGAACAACCGAACGGAACAATTTTCACGGAATGGAACAATTTTGACATATGAAACTACTCGCGCAATTACCTGTCATTTTCATTTCCCTTGAGTAAAACCCAAGGTTCCGTTGACTGTATATATAAATTACCACGCCTTGATATAGAAAGGACCTTCACAATACCATCACGAAGTTTCACCAAACTGAGGCATGAATCATAATCGCATAAGTCAGATGCAACCTGCGCTAATAATACCTTGTCTTGCTCCTCGAGGTGCATGTTTGGTACCACACCATCAAAGTATTTCGATAAAAAAACTAATGAACGATTCACGAAATTTCCCAAATTATTTAGAAGCTCGGTATTAACCTAAAATTTATGAAGTTTTTGTACGTCACAGACTTCGAAATACTTGAAATTCTCAGTCAAAATTATTAAATGAGCACGACGTTTCAAGGATTTAACACGGGCAAATTTTATATTTACATTATCTAAATATAATCGCAATTCCGGATAAGATGATTGTATTGATTTACAGAAAAATAATAAAATTGACACCTTCAACGCGAAATCATCCCAGGAAAACGAAGTATCCTGCGTTTCGGGGCGAATGTACAACAAATAGAATCTCCAAATATCGGCATCGATGCCAGTTTTAGCAGCCATGTCGCCAAAAACTCCTTTATTGCGTGACCTGAATATCGGTGCTCATCAGTTAAGTGAGAGAGAGAACTTATAAAAAATTCAACATTGGTTCAGAAAAATGACAAAAAGTTCTGCAAAATGACTCGCAAAGATACGAAACAGGATGAGAAGAATTGAAATCTTAATTATAGCGCGGTCTCTGCAACTTTTCATTACAAAAATTTTCATTTAGGAAGTGGCTGCTTACACCTGCTAATGAACTACACAATGAGCAAAGAATTCTCATCACACTGCTAACTATAAGGCCTTAAATATGAATGCAAAAACATGCTTGCTAAACTTCGTTGACTCATAATTCAGGTATTCCGTTGCGCATATATGATTGACCACAGTATACTTATCACCTGTACCAATTTGTGTAGCAGGAAACATAACGGCATGGAAGGCTACGTTATCCTTAAAAAAATAAAATGAAAGGAAAACGAAAAAGAAATTCAAGACAATTAGAGGAACAAACATGAAAACAGGATGGAGCAATCAAAAGTACAAAATAACTAATTCATTACATCTTAACTTCCTGAAACGTGAACCTTATCAAATAAAAAAATGTCGAACTCAGTTAAAGATTTACTTTGCCAACAAAATTGTACAGATCGACCATATTTGGGTTTTTCCACCATTGTAACCATCCCTCTCCCAAGTATTCCTTAGTAATTGACAAATAACCGATTGGCGCGTCGAACCAAACATAAAATACCTTAAACGATAACTTTACGAAGCATATCACATTTGGATCATATCTCATTTTCAACTAATAAAATACATCGTTCTCGCTGTCTCGAATAAAATGAGTTCAGTAATGGTGCTGAAAATTTTTGAGGTAGCATCGACATATTTACAACGCTTTTCCTTGTAAAAACATAATTCTTCCACAGGTTGAGATTTTCTCCCACACAATAATTTCCAATCTTACGATTTTTGTTGCAGAATAAATCCCTTTTCCACAAGCAATAATGGTCATTGTGAGAAAACATTTGTAGTTAAATCTAAGAATTTGATTTTGAATTGGTCAAATGACGACCGATTACCTTATCTCGGAAACCATCGAGTGGGACGGGCACACCCCACTTCAAATCTCGGGTTATACAACGCTTTTCCAGGCCACCTTTAAGCCAACTTTTCGTTATTGATATAGCATTTGCAGACCATTGATTTTTTCCCGAATTAAGCTGTTTGTTCAAATGTTTTTCTACTTCATCCTAAAAAAAACAATTCAATTAACTTACTCAACTATAAACACAATTGAAGTGCTACATTTAAAACTACGATTCCGAGAAGTTAGATTTCATAGTTCTTTATCTAGCAAAAATTTTCAGTATGGAAAATCTTATTTGTGACGTGATGAATTCAAAACACACTGCTAATTTATTTAAATGAAGAAAGATGTGATTTGATGGCTTCACAGCAGGCGTTGTTTTGCATAAATGACATCGAGGATTTATTAACTCCACCGCATTTATTAATTTTCCGCAAGCATCACACTGGTCTCCTCGTGCGTCATCAAAATGACAATAAGGACATTCGCCACCCACAAAACGATCTGCCAAGAACCTAAAACGAAATTATGCCTCCAAAATAAGCAGTCCGAGATAAATTCTGAGTCTACCTATAATTTCCAACAATGGAAGCACTGCAAAATCAGTTTAACATAGCGTACTTAATTTTCATTAAAGAAGGGAATTTTGAAGTAGTAAATATTTTAGCCAGGAAACAATAATTCAGAAGAAGGAAACGAACAATACGTCATCTTCTTTACCAATAAAGGCATAAACAAAAGCTTGTAATTCACATTTTGTGGTTCCCACTCGATTCTGATTAGAATTGGCAATTTTTGCACAGACAAAAAAACCGCATGAGGTGAAAGCAGTTCGTTATAATTTGCTGTTTATATTTAATAATTTGGTCCAACACTTTATACCTTTTGAAAGTTATATATATTGGTAAGTTATATATATATATATATATTTATATTTATATTTATATTTATATTTATATTTATATTTTGAGAAAATATTTCACCTGTTACAGTTATCACAGTGCAATTGATTAACAATATCGGTTGAAGTTAAACCGTTTTTATGTAGCTTGAGGAAAATTTCTTGTGTAAGTCTGAAAATAAAACATATATACAGAGAAAATAGTTTACACTTATCCTATATCCTATTGTGTTCATTATAAAAAAGAGAATAGGACACATTTTAAAAGATTCTTATATGCTATCAACTTATTAGCACAGTTTCAAGTATGATCGTAATATTAATGTGATGTGGAATATCAATCCAAATGAAAAATGAGTGTTAAATAGTTAACCACTTATTAGGATTAGAATCGAATTAAGCTTCCATTAAAACCTGACTACAATAAATAAATGAGACAGAGGTAATGAATGTATGGAAAAAGAAGATTCAAAAATGCATGAATTAGCGGCAATGGCAATTGGAACTAACGGCAGTATGAACGGACATTAACTCATCGCACTATCTGTTCAACTGACTCAATAGTCTATCTACGCACTTACTCTGTTTGATGTGCCGTAGTTGTTCGACCAAAATAGTCAAAATCAATGTTGAACCATTTATAGATCTGTGCATGCATCGTGTGATACTTGTCACATATTTCGCGTGGTGTTAAACCTTCCTGTATTGCCTTTGTTTCTGTTGCTGTGCCGTATTCATCTGTACCACAAATGAATAAACGGCGCCAACCTTTCAAGTAACAGTACCTGAAATACAATTCCTATATTACGAGCTAAAATTACGCGTATACTCGTTTTCTTAAAAAAAAAAAAAAAAAAAAAAAAAAAAAGGAAAAAGCAAATCGCAGATTCCATATTGAGTCATTATTCAAATAATTGGGAAAGAAATGCAATAAAACTTATTCCCAAAGGCTTTTCATACACAATATCAAAATAATACAGAAAATATTTTTTATTAGTTATTCGTTAAAGAAAACGTTTACAACAACTGCAGAGATAAAAATTTAGCACATAAAATAACCTTGAAAAAGCATCAGCACTCAAAACACATCCAACAATATTGCCCAAATGCGGCACATTATTAACATACGGCAAGGCAGATGTTATCAAGATATTTTTTTCATTTTGTTTAGGTAACCTGAAAAAAACTAATATTTCGGTTGGCCATCAAACAAGAGTATTTCAATAAACGAAGCAATATCTTAAAGTAGCCAGATATTTTAATATACGTATCTTCAAAAAAAAAAGAGAACATTTCTGCCGCTATCCTCTCTCTTGCCAACTCTGAAATGGCATTAAAAATAGTTGGATACAGGTTGTTTTGTTCACATCCGATATAAACGAGACAATATAGAAGAATGCACACTTTTCGGATTTGTCAACGGACTGCGTATATTCCGGATTTTGAAACCACGTTTTCTCAAAATCCATTCGAATTGACCAAATAAAGATGTTTGCTACCTTAAAACAGTGAAATAACCCTGTAAGCAGAACAAACCGGTTTGGATATACCGTTCGCATACAACAGCTATCACTATAAGAAAAATTCCTCGACGTTTGTCTTACATGTTATGGGCGCACCTTTAACAAAGACTTAGGCCTATGTGAATTTTCTATAAGTTTTTTCTACAAGTCTCTCTGCATTACACATATTAATGAAGGCTACCAATACAATGGACTATCATCAGAATAAATTCCTATTCACAGTTTTAGCAGTTGCACCTTTTTTTATCAATCCTTCTTTCTCCGTCTCATTCCTAAGCTTGTCATGCTGCCAACAACTTCTACTTTCCACCTCAGGAACTTTTTTTTTTGCAACTATTTCAATCTTAACCAATGGAAAATACAATCAATAATTTGAAGAGGAAAAGGAATTGAAGAAACTTCAGAGATAACGACACAACCAAAGACCCTAGTGCTTTCTCTTCTTCTAGACTGTTAGAAATTAGATAAAATAGCACGTAATCTTAAGCATTAAAAGTAATTATATGGATGAAGGCATAACTAGCACATGAGGAAAAGAAACATAACAACAGCATAACATCAGTCATACAAGAATGAAAAATCCAGACACACTTAAATTCCGATTTCCGACCCATCCACGATGGATTACTGGATCAGTTCGACGAGTGAGGCCATTATGAAAATATCAATCCACGATTACTCATTGGGTGTAGTCAGAGTTATACTCGATTGGTGTAGTCAGAGTTAGCACATCTTCGCTTAAGCCCTTCAGACGGCAATCGTTTTAATTTTTCCGAATTTTTGATTTAAAACAATTTTGGAACTCCAGGTTTGAACAAACAATCTCTTCATTTATCCGAAAAAAAGGTACAATAAGCAAAATTTAGCAGTGCTACGTTGCGAATAAATGTTTAAAATTTTCATTTCTGTTCAACTATATTTTCCCTCATTCCAAATACGTCTAATTCTCTCGATTAATGTATTCAATAGTTATAAGTGCCACCAGTCATGTGCTCGCAAAATGTTTGTTCAATTTTAAAAACAGCAAGTGAAAAAAAAAAGGTGCTATAAATCTATTTCTAGTTTATTATTGATACTACTAATATGTGCTTCAATCAATTTATTGTCTAAATTTTTTTCATTCCTCAAATTTGCACCAAGAAATGTTTGTCCAAACAATCCTATAAAAAGAGAAATGTAAACTTTGATTGCATTCATCAAGTTTTGTTTACTTGCCACACATTTAATTCACTTGAAATATTGTAGACATTTATTTAGAAATGAAAGAAAGATGGGAATTTTTTTTTTCGCTTAATAAAAATTCTCGAAATCTTTTCTTGCGCTAGCGGAAAAGACGCCCAAAGCAGCTAATCGTGCAAATTCGCTCGTTGACGTCGGTTTTTGCAAAAAAGAAAAAGAAATTGAAGTAAGCTTTGCTTTGTCCGGAATTTTTGTTGCTAACAGTGAGGGATTGTTGCTGCTAAGACTGAACGTCCGGTTCACACAGCCTGTTACAGCCTGTCCGGAGCTCATCCGATTCCTTTTACCTCTTTGTGGTATGATAGGTGAAGTGTTGTATCCCTGTGGTTGTTGACGAAGGATTTAGCTTATTAATAGTTTATTAGTTAGAGCAGAACAATGCCTTGTAAAACAATACTGGAAGTTTAATAGGTAAAGCGGTACGAATAAACTGGTTGGAGGGTTGAGTGGGAAGGAGGATGTTGGCAGAGCGACTGGTTGATGGCCTAAATTGTGATGAGAAGTGAATTTAGTACGAATTGATTGATAAGGAGAGTAAAGTTCAGCTGACTGACACCCACCACGCAGGTAGAAGCGGTTTAATTGTCTATAATTTAAGAATTAAACATGGATGATTGATGATACCAATGAAAGAGTTAAGTTGATGGGTGGAAGAATTTACATTGATGATGAAATAGGCGCAATAAGCGTAAGCGGCATCCTAAGACAAGTGGTGCACGGGGTGCAAGCGTGCCAATGATCAAGTGCCGTACGTGACATAAATTGAAGGAAGTTGTTAGGCGTGGATGTTCAATGTGAATTAGCAAAATGTTAAATACAGAGTAGAAACAAGACAAACTTATTCGAAATAAGCTAAAATTCGAAATAATAAAATTGCCACTATAGAATTTGGAAGGCTATTTTATAGCAATTTCTTCGATTTCTCGACACGCCTTTTATGATTGAACTGATTTTGTTAAAACTTCTCTCACTGATTTGCACGTCCTTTTTTTGAAGGACGAAGAAAGAGTTTTACAAGTAGTTTGTTAATAATTTATGATGGGGAAAGTAAATTTTGTTAATATTGTTAAATTCTTTTTTTTTGTATTTTTTATCAAAATTTTCATAATAGAAATTTGAGAAATTCCTTCAAAAATTATGAAATACAAAAGTTACGGCAAAATATTGGAATTAATATGCAACAGTTACGTCTAATTTTGCATCTTTTACAATTTTATTTTGCTAAGGAAGTGAATAAAATAGGAAAATTAAATGATTTAAATTATTGTTGCTATTTGTCGGAAAACGTTGCGCTTTGGAAGCAAATGAAGGGGTTACATTCATTTTGTTGCTTTCTACCTTTCTTTTTTTTTTCGAATCATTGCTCTAATTTCAATTACTGTCAAAATTCTTACAATAGAAAGTGGAAACGTAGTTAGACGGTAAAGTGATCAGTTGAAGAAATTATTATCATAATTTTTTAGAATTGTTTTTAGCCTTTTATCGTTTTCTTGCATTTTTTTTCTTTTTTTTTCAAAAAAAAACAGAAACCATCTCTTCTTATCTCATTATCTCAATTGTTAATTAGAATTCTATAACTGTTGGGTTACGGCACTACTATAATTGTGCCAAATTTCAACGATTGCGCTTTTTTTTTTTTACTTTTTACATTCAGTATTTCGTATTGACATATGATTAACTTCCTGTGGCTTAAGCAGACTAAAGTTTCAAAATTTTCTTTTCAAATTTCGTGCTAGTTTTAAACGAAGGGTTGAATAATTTAATTTTATATTAAGCATGAATTAAAATACTCTTTTAAGGAGGAAGACTGCATCTCGAAAGAAAAGTGATACCGACACAAAGTCTAACCAGCAACCTAATGTTGCTAAGTGTCAAGCTAATGCTCGCACCGAAGTAATAATTGATAATTTACAGATTTCTGCGTAATTCCTCCCAGCACTTTAGTATCTTTGGAGCTCTCTCAAAGTAAATAATTGATGTTTTAAAGAACAATACATATTATCAGTTGAGCGCTATCAACTGATTTGTAAATTGCATATCGTGGTGGGACATCTTTTATGGTTTTAATAATTTAACTAAACAATGTGAAGTTTTATGAAATCTTGCTGCAACTAAGTTATAAAAAAAAAATTAAACATAAATTGGCCGCTTTCTACAGCTAATTTGCGCTGCAAATAAAGTTATATTGGAGCGGAATAATTAATACATTTGTAAAATTTAAGAATACATTAATTTCTAATTTAGGTAGAGCGATGGGTTCGACGGGCTTTGGAAAAAGGAGTTGGTGGATTACGTGAGGAATTCTTAAGTCTGAAGCGCTATACTCCTCAAGGTATGACTACTAATGCATTCCAAGGCACTTTTGAAGCAGGAAAGTCTCGGTACAAAGATGTTCCGTGTCAAGATAAGTACCGTGTGGTTCTGCGGTGGCCCGGTGCTACCGAAGATTACATTCATGCAAATTACATTGCTACACCGATAAATGAGAAACGCTTCATTTGCACTCAGGTACGGAACCATTTGTCCAACAATGAGTAAGTCTTTAAAAAAATGCTCATGAATGTAAGACGTTTGACAAGTCTTACATTGCAATTTCCTGAAATGAATTCATTAAATTGCTAATATTGAAATTCTAAAAATTGATTCAGATTTGATAAAATTAATGTAAATTCCAAGAAATTAAATTAGCAGCATTTTTAATTGGATTTCCAAAAATTCTGCTAACTAATATTTATTTTGCACGTTTTAGGAAAATGTTTGCGGAATAAAATCCGTTGATTTTTTTTCTATTTTCCAAAAAAAGAACAAATTGAGCTTCTTTTATTAGCTGAAAATATGGATTTTCTCAACCAATATTAGTGTAAAATTGCCTAGCAGCATTGCAATCATTTGATGAATTAAATTTTTTCACTCTCATTACGTATGAATTTATTTAAATGGCGATGTTTAGGGTCCAATGCCGAACAGTGTGGTTGATTTTTGGCACATGGTTGTGCAAGAGGAAAGTGATTGTATTGTGATGTTGACAAATACAATTGAGAAAGGCCTGAACAAATGTGAACAATATTGGCCTAATGATGCTGGACAGACGGCTACATTTGGTGACATTACTATTTCAAACACAGCGGTATCTCTCCGTTATAAATTCCCCGTGGTATCGCGGTGCTACATGTTGAACTTGACTAAAGTACTGGCGAACGTGTAATCATACAAGCTCACATAGTTTTCACGATCATTGCAATTCTATAAGAAAATCAATAATGGAATTTGAAAAGTATCCTACCATTAATTTCAATGATTATATAGCATGATGAACGGCATGAATAAAGCAATTGCTATATTATCACTGAAACCGGTTATAGGAATGAATGGTTGGTGGGAAAACTACGTTTTAAAATTTCAAAATTGAGCACCGTGGTACTATGGTACCTTCTCATCATTTCTATTAATTCTACTATTTATTACCTTTTTTTTTCACCATTTCTACCGTTCAAAAAAAAGGTTTTATCGCTCATCATTCCGGTAGCTACTACTAAATTTAGTGACAGTCGGTGTAATTTCGATTCAATTCCTGTCGTTTTTGCTTGCTCACAGCAATGTCCATGTAAAATATCATACATTCATGGCATTAATTGGTTATAATTAATTCAGGTACGAGCATTGGCACCAGATGAAACAACTGTACGAGTTTCTCTACTGAAAGTTCAGTGGAAGGAAAATGGTCGAGAAAAAAGTCGTGAAATACGTCATTATCAATGGATTAATTGGCCGGATCGTGGTGTGCCACCATGTCGACTTACTTCAATGGTACCCAAATTCATAATTAGTTTTTCATGAATTGAATAATTACGACTGGAAATTTCTCATCAGTGATAAACTTCAATAGGTTCTTCTATCAAATATTCGTGGTACCAAGAAACCAATTGTGGTACATTGCTCTGCTGGCATTGGTAGGACTGGCGCAATCGTAGCAATTGAGTATATTCTCGAGAAACTTCAACAGGGCATAGCATGCGAATCAATGGATAAAATTCTCAAGGAACTGCGAAATCAGCGACCATTTACCATACAAAACGATATGGTACATATTGCTAGAAAAAAAAGACGGATTTCACACTAATTGAAATGAATTAGCGTTTCAAAATTAGTTGTTATCAATACTTTCTTTAGAATTTTCAAGTTATTTTTCCCTATAAGGTGAACTGCAGCCTGAAAAAAGTAATGTAAACATCGTGAAACTCTGTGTTCCATATCAGATGCTAACTATAACTTTAGAGTATTAAAATAATCACTTCACTGTCAGAGAACACGTACCTGCGGCTCCTCTCCTCCCATCGTTCCAATATTAAACAGTAGCTGGTTTCGGTGGTCTATCACAATGACATACAGCAACAGTTGTGGTTTTGTCACTGCAATTGTGGTTTCATCACTTGAGCAATTTTCAGCAATATCTCTACGTGCATCGTGTGATGCTATTTTATTTCATTGATAAATATAAGGTTTGCGCTGACAACGATGAATTGATGGCAAAGTATAAGCAATTCGTTGCTGATTATGACAAAATTACGGGATGAGAGGGAAGAATGCGGAAGGAAGTGAAATGTTTGCATTAATTAAATGGACGTAATTGTGCTTTATGTCAAGTTGTAATCATTGCTTACATGCAAATCGAACAGAGTTAAACGATAAACGATTTTCAAATTTTGCACTTCTCCTTCTCCGAGGAAATTTTCATCTCAGTTAGCAAATGACAATCCCTTATGAGGAAGATTTTGAGAAAGAAACAAATGGCAATATTTGCATCGTGAAAATCACCACTTCTTTATTAAGCGCTAAACGTCAGGCGATTCAGACATTCAATTGAATAACATCGAAACCGGAAAGGATTATGCATCACTAAGTAAATATAATGAACTTTGTAGCGGTTGTGAATGAATAACTCGACGATAATTCTATAGTTATGTAAATATGAGTCTTTTTTTTTGCGTGAAGTATGTGTAGCAATTGATTATGCTACTACCTAAATTTCAATCTGCGCTATTTAGTAGATATTGCAAAAATTTTTGTGATATTTTTAGAACTAGTTGATGGCTAATCTAGTGTAGCAGTATGTTAATGAGTGGAATTTTTTTTTTTAAAAAAAAGGATGCAAATTTCTTTGTTAATTAGTCGTTTACGATCAATGGTAATACAAATTGTTAATATAAACGTGCTGCTACAGGATTTGTCCGCAGTCGACGTAGTTACAGTTTTTATACAAAAAAAAATAGAGTTGTAGTATTTTCCATGCTCAGTCATGATTTTCTCCACCATTTCAATGACATCATCAAATGATCGGATGCAAATTAGTAGCGTAAAATTTATCGATCTCAAATTGGTGACAAAGAAGGTTGCATTCGAATTGCAGCATTAGCATTATTAACAACACTCTAAAATATCAGACAACTACAATTCGACAATTTCGAATGTTTGAGTTGAATGAATCACAGTATTAAACAAATTATCATTTCATACAGTTTGAAGGATGCTGAAAATTGATGAGTCATAGTAGTCATTTTTGTGATCGTTCAAAAAGCAAAAAAATGTAAATCTCTTTATCGCAATATGTAGTAAAAGTAAAGATATCAGTGAAGGTACAAATTGCTTCAACTGAAAAGTTTTACTTCAGCAGTAGTTTAACTAATTTTACCACCGTATCCTATCTCTCAGGTATCGGGAAAATATTAAAAAAAATTAGCAAAATTAAATGAAATTGTTTCTCAAATTTAATTTTAATTTATACTTCTACTAGTGAACTGTGTTGCTAATAGTGGAAGAAAGAGAACGAAAGTGACGGAAACAACTTCTGTACTATATGCGATGAATAAACAATACGCAAACAATAGGTGGATATTACTGATCATTTCACTGGTAACAGGTACCGCGGTGAAAACGTAATTGCCATCACTCTCGTAACGTAGGATGTACGAGAGTCACGTAAGGTAAGGGTTTAGCTAAAGCACGAGAATTTGACGATGACTGCTAGCAAACTGCGAATTCATGGGATGGAGAATATTTGAACCTTTTTGGTCGATATTGCACTGCAATGTATTTTAATCAAACAGGATAAAATGAATTTTAATCAAACAATAAATTTTAATTAAACGAGCTGTAATTGTAAGCTAAATTTCAATCATTCATGTTATCGCATTTACAAATGAAATTATCATTTGTAAATAACGCCGAATCAAAAAACTTTACAATCACAAATTTGAATTTAACAAATTATGACTAAGTAATTAGCACTTCTTACGCAACATTTTAAATTCACCAAAAAAATTTCATAAAATAACAGGTCCATACCATTACAAAAATAGAAATTCAAATTATGGGGAAGTATCAAATTATTCTTTCGGTTTTTAAATGCAACAAATTATACGATTTGGAAATTTTCAGTCAAATAATTTAATGAGCGTGATTTCTAATAATCGGAACACTTAAATTTGATAATACTCGAGGAAGCAAGAAATTACTGAATTTTTCCTTTTGTGCGCTTGTGTGTGTGTGTGTGTGTGTGTGTGTGTTTCACTTCTCGATGAAATTATGAAAAGAAATTTAAAGCATAAACTTGTCAAATGGCTAATTTATTAAGTTAACAATTATTACCAAGCATACTTTCGTGTAATCCTACACCATCGGATTCCTTTGTTCCATTACTTATTTATTTGTTTGTTTGTTTGTTTGTTTGTTTGTTTACTTAAGTGACAAGCTTCCTTCGTTCCCTCTCTTCCCGCAACGAATCTGCGAGGTTGTTTGTGAACTGAAATGAATTCTTAGTTACTACGAAAATTCTTTTGCATA
This sequence comes from Litomosoides sigmodontis, assembly GCA_963070105.1. NCBI lineage: Eukaryota > Metazoa > Nematoda > Chromadorea > Rhabditida > Onchocercidae > Litomosoides > Litomosoides sigmodontis. The sequence continues at coordinate 10,698,801 of OY718803.1, forward strand.
TTTATTGAATTGTCAAATATAAACTAACCAGTTAGAATCGAACTGCAATTTTTTGTGCTTTTTTTCTTTTCCTTTCCTTCACTTTTTTTTGCGCCTTCGATTCGCTCCTTTCATTTTTCCCCAAATGATAACAGTAAGTGTTTGCATTTGAATGAAATCATTAAGCATACCCAAAAGCTAGTAGTTAAATTTAAAAGTGAGTGCGTTTGAAATTACTAAATGATGACGAGAAGTTATTGTGTTATTGTATAATCCCAATGTAACGCGGGAAAAAAGTGCAGGTAAAACTGGAAAAGTAAATATCGGGTTGAAAGTAAGCAGAAGCAATGAACAAAAGAAAATGGACGAAATTTTGCAATGATTTCTTTCAGCATAATTTGAAAAGTTATAATAAGATTAAAATTATTCCTGCAGCTTTTCAGTGCTTTTTCCACCCGCACTGATAAATTTTAAGGTAGCAAAAAAATTCGCAATTTTTTTTTCACTTCAGTACACTTAATAATTTAAAATTTATTGTTTAATTTGCTATTAATTAATCGTTGACATATTACTGGTCAAAATTACAATTGCAATTTTCCATTGTTTTTTTCTACTCTTACTGATTACTCTTACTTGTGGGACAAAAATGCGTGAACATATTTTGACACTTAATAATCTAAAATTAATAGCCCATGGAAATAAAATGTGTAAAAATAGCAGAAATGCTTACGCTGGCTGTTCCTACGATAAATAATGCTAAATGCAGTAGTAATAATTTACAATTGGTAACGAAAGCAAAAATTTATCAAATAAATTTTAACTTCTTCCGCTTTTACCTCTAAGAGCAAAGCGAAGATGATTGTGAGAGGCAAGTAGAGAGATTTCTGCTCAATAATTATCATATTAGCAGATAAATAAGCATATCGTTGTCCTCTTTTCCTGCGCTTTTTTTTCCCTCCAAAATATTTCTTTTAAATTTCAGGAAAAAAAAAGCAACGCCAAAGCTGTTGTTTGTGTTTTCTTTTTCTTTTTTTTTGTAAATCAAACTGTTATTTACAGTTATTGGTTGTAAGCATTGAGTGCTGAAGAAGTGGCAGTTTGCGCTTCGTTCTAGCAGCAAGTTAAAAGTACTATCAACAAAAATTGAAATTCTTAGTGAAACCTCAACTTCTAGTTTTCTCATTTTGCGTTCTCTCAACGATAACATTAGCATTATTTACCGGTAAATTTCTCTGCTTACGTCTGTCTGATCTCTCAATCAACAACACTGTCTCATCTCTTCCAATCTTTTTCATCCTCGCTTCCTTTTGATTTGCATACTTTCAACATATACATAAATATACATATATATATTTATTTATTTATTTGCGTACGTATCAATGGGTGTGTACTTTTTTTGTCGTCATATTGTCCACTGGAATTTACACAATTGAAATTTGGTATATAAAGATCTGAGCGAAGGTCATTCACCACTTACCACTTACTGATAATTGACATGATCAGAGCGTTAGGCGGTAACTTTGACAGCGATGAATTTAACTTCTATTCATTTCTTTCTTATTTTACACTTTAGCTAGCTTATTTGCAGGATTTAATGGAAGCTATGCAATTCGCGATAATTTTACTAATTGCTGTCGTAGCTTCGGCTAGTAAAATTGTAAGTTTTGAAGCACAAAAAGAGGCAAATGTTTTTTCCTCTTTAGGTGAAAGTAAAATTTTGTGAAATGATTTTTAGCCCGAAAAAGTAAGCGAAATGTGAATTCACGGATGACATTTACAAAAAAAATTGTATTAAATAAATGAGAAATGTGGTAGATTTTCTTCTAAAAATTTTTCTCCTTCATCCTCTCACGACTTTCAGTGGACGAGCTGAAAAACAAGAGAACAGGTATTATACTAAATATTACCTGACAGATTAATGTTCAAGCACTACCGTCGCTGAACTGAATTAATGCTTGACAGGTAGTGTGGGTAACAGGTAGACTAATATTGATAGCATTGAATTAGATATTTTTGAAAAAAAATTGAGAAGCAATTTTGGAAGTATGTGGTGTAGAACTGGCGGGATAGTAGTGTTGAGCTTTCACCAACTCACAAATTCTTTCACATTAATTTCTTGACAATAGTTTTTTTTTCAGTTTATCAGTAACTTTAATTTTATTGTTTTTAAATTTTCAAACTGATAACTCTTCCTGATCAGCATAAGTTTAACTGATTGTTAAAATCAGTTGAACAATGCACCCCTTCAAATCAATCAATCATTACAGTATTAAGTATGGGTGTTGCAGTAATAATTCTTGAGAATATTAGATTGTGAATTGCAAGGGAAGAAATAACCGAATTATTTGAGCATTTAGAATAGCACCAATAATTTCTCGTTGTTGCTCGATTAATATTTTCAACTTAAATTTGAAATCATTAAATTGAAAAAATCATTGTAAATTAGAAATTGAAATAGAATTTATTCAAATTTCTCAATTCTAATTGAAAGCAAGGAAAGAAGCGAGTTGCAGAAATTGGAGAAGAATGCTGAAATGTCGCACAAACTTATCAAGCGACATTGCTCATGTCAACCGTCATCATGCAGCTGCGCATCGGTTCAATTAAACTTCCAATTCTCGTGCTCGTGCCCACAGACGTGCAAATGTCCGTCACCTGTTCAACCAATATATCCTCCCGTAACCTATACGATGCCAACGACCACGTTACCCCCAATTACACCTATACCGGTATTTCCCACTCAATCTCCCTACTGCTGCGTTCTGTTCATTTGCGCCAGCTGTAGCTATTATGGTAACACGTACAACGAGGTACAGTTCATAGCATAATTAATTTACCTCCGAAATATTTCAATAAATGAATGGTGTAGTTTGCTTTTCTAAGTGCTGCTAAACTAATTAAACTAATTATGACAATGATGGTAATAGCGATAATAATAGCTGTAAAAATGGCAGCAATAATGATAGGAAATGAGACAGTTTTATTCACTTCCTAGCTTTTTCCTTTTTTTCTCTGTCTCGGTGGTTTTTTTTAAATTTTTTATTTGTTTATATATTTTAATATTTGATATATTTTGGTAAATTTCAGCTACAACCACAGCCACAATATAGACTTCCGTCAAATCAATACTACTTACCACCCCCTCCTCAGTACAACTATCCGGCGCAACCTCCCTTACCCTACAACTATCAGGTACCCGTTCATCCGTCCACCTACTCCTATCCAACCACAACGTCCACGTGCTCAATTGGTTTTACCATTTGTTTCGGTGGAAGCTTTTGTTGTCGAAATTGATCATTTCGTCTGCTGGAATTTTTGAATTGCTTTGAAAATGGAAAATGACCAATGGGAAGAACTGATGCAATGGTGCTCGAATAAACGAATTCTTTCAATTTCTTAGTACGCTCATAGTTTACAAATGTTTTGTGCTATATTACTCAATATTTATTAATTGTTTAGCAAACAAACAAAAAATTAGGTTATTAATTAATTTTAAGCAAATTACAGACATCATAAACTTCGAATGCTTTTGAATGTTTTAAAAATTAACTTCGAATTTTTCCTTTTAAAAGAAAGATTTTTGATGAATTCAAAGAAAATTTTGCATCTCACATCTCTTGAGCAAATTATTACCCTTTCAACAATTTAAGAGATATCTCTTTTTTATCCTTTTTTTTTTTAGAAGAATGCAACGCTTGACATTCATTTGTAGCTCTCCAACATTATCAATTTATAAATAATAAAACTTTGCAAAGTCATTTTTTTCAACGTCAAAAATGAGTGGTGTAAAATTTGTGGAGCAATAACAGCATACATTGTGAAAATTTTCAGCTAATTATTGAAATATGTTAGGAGTGGAGGCGGAAATTTTCACTTTTTACTTTAGAAAGGAAAAAATTTGTGAGAATTCAATTTGCACCGTTTTAAATTTAATGAAATTTCATTAATCTAAAAATTAAGATTTTAATGCCAAATTAATTTATGCGTACAAAAGTGCTGCAAATATAACGGTACTTTCTCTGAGTATATAAGTGACGTGTAAAATTTTTTTCGAAAATTCTACTATCGATACGACTGGCTACACTTTCGCACATTATTGACTGTTAATTGTAACGTGTAAAATAACGTGAAAAATAACGTGAAAAATGATCAATGCATGAATGGCATCACGACTTCTCAATTGCCAATTAGCGAACATGACGAAAGTTAAAAGCGAATTTCAGAGTTAGGAAAACAACTCTAGCTAGCCTCCTAATGTTTGCGATGAAAGTACCAAGAACCTTTTGCACTCGAGCATGAATCACTTCCAATATAAATATTGAATTGAAATTGATGGAGTGGAATGTCCACGGTCTCCATGCTGTGGTTGTAGAGAGGGAAGGTTCGAGTGTTGCTTCAAGTACGTGCAAAGCACGAACAAAATATATCCGAAATAACGTGAAAATCTACTAGTACTAAACAAGGGAAATAGCTCGTGCGCAAACGAAAGAATGAGGCGCTTATGGCTGGCGCAAAGAGCACATTTAATAAAATGTGGCAGATAAAAGTTGAGCTGTCCGTGCATTGATTGCTAATATCGGACACTTTTCAACGCTCCCGATGATAGCTTAAATTGGTAAAGGTTTCCAGCTGACGTCACAATCACCTCTGATCATTCTAGGAAGACGGAATAAGACATGCTGGAAATTTTTTATTTCGAATAATTTTCTTTCAATGATAAGAAAGCTAAATGAGCAGAAAACAAAAATTTGTTACACAAAAGGAGGAAAAAAATTTTAGAAAACTATTAGCAAGTAGAAGGTTATTACGTCATCCAGAAAATCCATCCAGAAGGCATCAATCTGAAATGTGAAAAGGCTGCATTTGAAGCAATAAAATTAAATGCACTCATAGCACTGACTCGATGAACTGATCGGTCGAAACGTGTTTGTCTTCTCCGCTGAAACTTCTCGTTCGTCTTCGGTCACACTTTAAAGAGTTATTAAAGCTTCGTAAGCTAGAATTTTAAAAATTTCGCAAAATTTTTTCGTACTGTACATCGTTGAACACAATAAAGGTAGGCAACAAAATCGATAATTTGGAATTTCGAAAATTAAACCAAACAGTAGCAGAATTTTAGTTTGACAGAATTCATGTGCACACTTACTTTTCGGAGTCCACTCCGTTTGAATTCAAACTTCAATTCATAACATTGATCTCACAGTAATTTTGCACTGAATGAACGAAAAGTCAAATTATTAGCTAATTTAAATGAAAAGGATGGCACTGAATTTAAACTTGAAAGGATGTGGGCAATTAAAACTCCTTTCCGCAATTTTTTCCGTCAATTTGTCAACTTATTTTTTTTCTTTTTGCTTTTTCGTAAATTTTAACAACAGTTTTATACCAAGGAGAAGCGAGTCATTTTAGCTGAAAAACTTGCAAAGTTATTAAAAAATTTACAGTGATTTTTCCAAGTTTTTTTTGGAAAGGTGTCTTTTAGGTTTAAAAAAAAATTTTGATAATTTTATTTTTTACTATCGCCTTACTCATATTTCTATCGATTAGGTGATAAATCTTAGTGTCTAATGCTTTTTGGTGCAAATCAATTGAATTTCAACTCAATGCCAACTATCATTCAACATGCTACCTGAAAATTTTAAAAAGGTCAGCAATGAACAGGTTTCGGATTTTTAATTTAAAGAATTTAGGACGTAAAAGACAGCATATGAGCAAAAGTACTCGTACAAAAAAAGGAAAGGAAAAAATGAAACGACGCTAAGTAGCACTTTATTTTTTCCACCACAACTTTTGCTAGAAAGGAAGTTGAAAAAATAAAGCGAAAAAAAAATGGAATAATGAAGAAAAATAATATGAGAAAAGGAATTTATGAAAATATTTTGCCTTTCATTTTGGTAATTTGTCAAATTAATATTAAATGTTATTGCAAATAAGGTAGAGTGATAATGAAAAAAAATGGCGAAGCATTTCAAAGTTTTTCTTTGTCGGCTAAAAAACGACAACTTCCATCAGTTTGACTAGAAATTGGCAGATTCACACTTCCAGCTATTTCAATTCAATTCACTACAATTTGTCCTGTTTGTTTGTCAAATAAACATCAGCAGCACCAATATAAATTATCATTGAAACAAACAAATAAATCGATCGGCGGCAATTTCAAATGGCAATTAATTCGGTTCTTTAATGTTCACTAACAAATAGCCATGAAATTATTTGTAAAATGAGGAGGAGGATGAAAATTTCAAAGTTACAAGCGTTTCAAATGGTGAAAGAAGTGAAAAGTTACTTAGATGATAGTATAGGAGCCCCAACTGTAAATTTGCGTTGGATTTGGATTCAGTTGAATACCACGGCCTCTATTCAGTAGCGCTAAGTATCCCACAGGAATGAAATCACTGTCGAAGTCGTCGTCGTCGTACTCGTCAAATCGCCTGCGTCCACCGTTACGTCTACGACCACCACCATTTCGTCTACCACCCCTACCATTTCTACCACCACCACGTCGATTATCACTAACGAACGGTAAATTTCCTCCTCCACCGAAAAACGATGAATATGGATTAGTCGTACTGTAGTTGCGAAGATATGCTAAGTATCCTGTTTCGTATGGCGGTGTTGCACCGATATTACCATTTGGAAAAGCAAAATAGCCACTACCGTACGGGGAGGGAATACCGTAAGGTGGTCTAAGAAAATGCGGTAGGAATTTCCTGAAATCAACGGTCGTTGTTGCTGTTGTTGTTGTTGTTGTTGTTGTTGTTGGTCGTACAGTTGTGGTAGTAGTTGGTGGGAGATTGAAATCGATGGGTCGATTTAGGCCTTGATTAGCATTATTGTTTAATGACTGAAACGAGCAGAATGAAAAATGAATATGTGAATCGCTAGCAACAAATAATTTTCATACTTGCAAAAACCTTTCTTTTTTGTCATTTATTAATTTTGCTTCAAAATTTACGGTATTTTCGAGTTGATAGCAATAAATTTTGGTATTTTATCTAAATGTCGAAATGTGAATTTGTCATTTTAATTTTATCATTTAATGAAGAAATGCTAAAAACTAACGTTATCTCCGACTATATTACCGTTGAATGAATTAATTGCTAGCCCATCGGTGGATGTAATCGAAAAGGACAAACTAAAAGTACAACTTTTTTAAATGTGAAAATTTAACCTTGCATTTAGTTAGCAGTTGCACCATGCAAATTTATTTCTTCTTTGGATATTTGCATCTTGCTCGTTCCTTTATTATCATGTTTTTGGAGAAAAAATGAAAATTGTTTGTTTTTAGAAAAATTTTGAAAAATTCTACTCTAACAATTAGTTCACCTGATGAGGAGAAGAGGAATGCGGTGCACGAGCTTTTCCTCGTTCCTTCTTCTAATCATTATTAGAGGAATAAATGACAGCTAAAACAATAAACAACAAAATGCTACTACAATAAGAAGATAATAGCCACTACAAATTCTCTCATTCATCCAACAATTACAGTGAAAATAATTCATTAACTTCCCAAAAAAAAACATTTCCAATTTATTTATTGTATTTTTCTCGCACACATATTTGTGTAATTTGATATGATAAAAGTTTTTTTAATAAAAAAAAGGCATAAAAAACAGCGAAGCGAAATGAAATTTGAAGAGTTAAAGGGAAAAGCAAAGGTGACGAGTTACGAAGTCAAAGCGACTGCATTTAAGGATAGTAAAATTTCGTCCAAATGTGAAGAATTGGTTGGTAGGAGTGATTTGAAGAAATGACTTTTTTTTTTAAAAAAAAAAAGCAAAGGAACAAAACGAGAAGTTCAACAATATTTTCAACATTTTAAATGTCGTTTTGATTTTGATGAACATCACCATTTGATTCGTCCGACAAAATTTTACCTTTTCTCAAACATTTTCCGTTTCTTTCTCTCTTTTCTTTTACCTAATTTCAGCGTTTTTTCCTCTTTCCATCTTCCCACATTCATTTGCTCATTCAGTTGTTTTACTTGCTAAATTTTGTTATTTTCTTCAACTTCATTCTTCTCTCTCAAATGCTTCTAAGAAAGAAAAAACTGAAATATTACTTAAACGTTAGCGAGCGATTAAAAAATGACCAGTAACAGATAATAAGAAAGTGAAATGAAAATTAGAAAAAAAATTAAAGATTTTAAATCAGCTAAAAAGATGTAATAGTAATTTGAGGGCTAATATTACTTAGGAAAGCCAGTTATAAAATGACCACTCGACTGATCCAATGATCATGTTTGAGAGTCGAACACAGTAAAGCAATGTCTTCAATGTTAATTTTAAAATGTAACATTTAATTATACTAAATGTTTCTAGCCAAAACATGCTGTAACATACCTGTAGGAAAGTTTAAACTGATTTATTTAAAGCAAAAATAAAAGTAAAATGTCGAAAAAAATTGAACGAGAAAGAAAAAAGCGCACAAAGTATTTGGTGCTTTTTGACAATTCTCAACCGAAATTGAATTCATCGTAGCTTTGATTCAAAAGCAATAACTCGACTCTGTTCCAATTAATTTTTACGATAATTACGAGACATCTCACGCAAAAAAGCAGAAATTGTTATGCAAAAAAAGAAGTGGTACAAAATTTGAACTGTACACGTATACTGTACAACAGAAGCGCACGTCATTTCAAATAAATCACATCTTCAGACGTGCATGCGATCATATTACACGCAATAAAGTGTTACAGTAACTTTTCTAGCAACATTGATAATGAATGATTTAGAAAAGCACTTCTTTCCTTCTACTCTTTAAAATTCAGAATTACCAAAAGGGAAAAAGAAAATTTTAGTTTAAGAATTTATCCATAAAAAGCGAAGATGAAATAAACGCAAACATTAGTTTTAATACCTAATTAATTCTTCTTCTTCTTCGGAAAACAGGTTTACGAAGAAATTTTTGAAGTTTTTAGCAAAAGTGCATTTACGCATTGAGCACAAAATTTGACTAATTACGTAAAATGAATGATAAAATATGCCTATTGCCTGCATCAAAATTTTGAAATTCGTTTATTCAATCAATGAAAGAGAGAATTTGAATAACTGTTTGTGTTCTGTAGAATTTAATTCATGAGGGGAAACTTTAAGCCCATTAAAATTGAAAGTTGTGAATTCCATTTTGAGTCATTCTGATACACTGAAATTAGAGACAATCATTCGAAATTCACAACATTTCTTAATGAAATGTGACAGAAATGTAGAAGTACAAAAATCTAACAGTTAACTCAAAAAGTTACGAATTGATAAACAAATTGAAAAAATTTAAAAACAGGTTGATAAGTGGATGAGAAATTGGAAAAAAATTGCAGACATTACTCAAACTTGGAAAGATGCGCAAATAGAAAGAAATTCTTCAGGGATCAAAAATTTAAGAGTAAAAATGCGGTGAAAAAACTATAAGACTTAAAAGCGCAGAAATAATGCGCGAAAGTCTTGATTATTTGGAAGTAAAAAATAATTAAAAATTTCCAGACGTCTAACTAATACAGAAACTTGCGAATTTAAGATGGAATTTGAAATGTGAAATGGAAACAAAATTGATCATGCAAAATGCTAAAAGATAATAAACAAAAAAATTAAAATTAAATGCTTGAAATTTCAAAACACCTTTGCATTCCTCTCAAAAACTTCAAAGGCGGTTTTAGAAATTTCGAAGCGCGGAAATTAAAAAACTTAAAAATAAGTTTCGATTCGACATTCTACAAGTTTACGCTAATGTACTATTTCGAAATTTAACAGCGCTGGACAAAAGCTTCTAAAATTGCTTTTTCAAAGGGATAAATATTTGGCAAGAGAAATTTTTAGAATCGTAGAAAATTTACAAGTGCTGCAAATTCTGCTGAAAATGCACCTCGACTTCTTCCATCTCTTTTCTTTCCTCTACACCATCCTTCATCGGCATAGATCAAAGCTTTAGTGCCACAAGTAGTGTGCGAATGGCACATATTGCAAATGATTTGCAAAACTAACTAACAAGAAAGTGAGCGTGCAACTCGTCCAGTAATGCACGCAGTTAAGCAAACTTATGCATGCAACGACAGTAAGTTAATTGGAAAAAAAGTACATAAGCAAAAGTGTGCAAAGAGTAAAAGTAATTATGCAGGCGCAAAAGGAAATTTAGTGCAAGGAAATGTGCTGAATAAATGTTGTTGATGAGATACATCGCTGGAGAAGTGCTAAAGAACCGTTAAGCAAAGGAAAAAAACGTGTGGTACCAAAATACGTGGAAAATGCAGGTAAAAAAAATTGAACAGAAAGCGCCCGACGAATATTTTTGAAATTTGAATTCGAATTCCAATGAATTTGAGCAGAAAATGCCCGATGAATTATTTAAAAAGTCGGAAAGTAGAAGTAACAAAGGAATTGTGAAAGTAAGTAAACAAGCGCAAAAGTTGTACATGAAATGCATGAGTAAAGGAAACATTTACTAAAATTAAGTCATGCATAATATTTTTTGCTGAAAAGAATGCAAGAGGTGAAGTAAACAAAAAAAAATTAAAGGTACTAAACAGTGAAAGAAACAAATTTAAGAAATGTTAAAATTTGGGGTAAAATTAAAAGGGTTGAAAAAAGTTACAGGAAGTTAAAGGACAAAAAAAAAACAGTAAAAAAGTGAAAGAAAAACAAAAGAAAATTTAGCGGTGAAAATTTACATCACTTCATTAAACAGAAAGATCAAATTTGGAAAAATGGAAGCGTCCAAAATGATACAGAAAAAAGATGGTAAATGCCTAAGACTGACTCATCCAAATGATCTTCAAATTCCAAATTTACCCATTAAAGTTCTAAGGCAATGAAAAATTCTTCAAGGAATCAAAAAATCTCGAAAACCTGATAATTCAAAAATTTTTAACTTAAACAAAAACAACGTGTCTTAAAAGTTTGATGAGTAACTTAAACGATGAAAAAAAAAACTGCTAGAAACTTTGAAGCGAACTTTCATGCTATTGTTAGAAATGCAAGGAATTTGAAAGATCAGAGAATTGAAAAATTCAAAAAAATGAAGGCAAAACCTCACAAAATGAAGTCTAACAAAAGAAGTCCAAAAAAATTTTCTAAAAAATCTAAAAAATGAATTGAAAAAATGAGAAAGGGATTGAAATCAAAAAATCGAATCATGTCTGAAATTTAGGACTACTGAATTTAAATGAGAAAATTATTAAATCTGTTTGAGCGAATGAGGAAAGATAGATATATACCAACCTCTCAGCGAAATTTCCACAAAAATTTTGCAAAGTTAAATGCTGAAATTGGTACAAGCTGTGGCATAAAAAACAAATTATAAAGAAAAACTAAAAAAAATATGAAGAAAATAGAATGTTAATAATAATGGCTTCTTTGTGGTTTTATAACTTCGCAAACTAACAAATTTTTAATTCCAAAAAAAGACAGGCTTAAAGACTAGTCTGAGAATGCCTTAAAAAATTTTTCAAACTCAATCAAAACGAACTTTGCATGAAATTTGCAAGCAGTAAGCCTACGCAATTAATCAAATTACAAAATTTGAAGAATTTACTAAATTGCATTGTCAAAGAATTTTTATAAATCGCATCAGAAATCAAATATCACAGAAGTGAGCAAGCACATTAGACAAGGAAAGAATTCCAAGAAGCAAACAATGTGGTTGATTAGCGATAAATTACTTCAGCAAATTAAAAAATAAAATTAGAAGTAAAAGATTTGAACTCAGTTTACTTTCATAAACTACCAATGTCACCACGCGTCACATCCGTAGCGTCTATTAAACTCTACGCCTCACATTCCGCGCTCTGAATTCACTTCCTTTCGGCATTACAACACTTCAAAATGGCTCATTTATGGAGCAAAAAATTCAAACAAAGAAAACCAATTCAATAAATTTAAAAAAAAAATTGCTGAAGAAATATGAAATTAATTAAAGCAGCAAATTAATCAAACACCAAAATTGCGAATTGAATTGAAAGCGAGGAAAACATCGCATTTTCCTACGTTTTACCAAATCACAACTAATCGTAGCTTACGCTAAAATAGGTTATTACTTAGAGAGAATTCAATTACTTTTGCAGTAAAAAAGTATGAAAACGTTTTTTTTTATTCTTTAGTTTTTCGTCTTCTAATTTTGTTTCTTTTCTTTTTTACTTTTTTTGCTTACTTTCTGTTCTTTTTTTAAATTCGTTACTTTTGAAGTGAGCCACCCGCTTGTCTGACTTCATTGAATGGAAGGTAGATGGCTGGAACAGGCAGCAGCGGCAGGAGGGCCACGTGGGAAGTGTTGCATACTACTAGCGTAATTCGCCCTGAAACGTGAATTACTGATTAGAGCAGCCATCGCATTTAATTCACAAATATTTGAATTCCTTGTCTATACCTAAATTTTGCTTTTCTGACCTGAAATGGAATGATGAGGCCCCTGCACAACCTCATCTCTCCCTACAACACCCAATCTACGGCTTTTTCCTCTATTATGGCTGCACACGTCTTCGGGCGCCAGTTGACGGTACGCAGTTTCACGTCAGCACTCTTTCGTGAGAAACATAAATTGGGACGGCAGCAAGCGGTAATGGCCACATCGGGCGCAAAATCCTAAAATATATATATAGTTGCACTAGCCTTGTGCAAAACAAACACACAAGCATTTCTGAAATTAATTGTGAATTAGGCTTCAGTTCGAGAACTTACCGTCCGGTTTGTGCATTCTCGATGTGCGGATTCGCTAGCTCTATAGTCTCGAACTTCCTGCTGCACATCTCGAACACTTCAAATGCAAATTGCCAGAAAGCACTATCTGGAGAAATCGTTTTCAAGCAAACGAAATTTGAAACTTCCATTGTTCTTTACTTAGCTTCCAGTTCAATCAGCGAAATCTCAAATTTGGAAATCAGTTTATAAAAAACATGCAAATGGAAAGAAAATTAGTGCGATTACCTCCTTTTCGCCCGCTATGAATTCCCGCAATGCGTAATGCATTACGGATTTATCCTCCAAATATCAGGGCACATCGAATACGTCCGGAAGTTCCGGACCTTCTTCACCAAACGAAAGCATTCCGCAATTCTATCAAAATTTATTGCAATATTTGTAAAGCATAAAAACACTCAATAGTCAAAATTTGAATAAATGTTGCTGTCGAATCATTCTAACTCACGTAAAATGAGTCAGAAGTTACGTGTGGAAGGTAGCAAGCAAGTAAAGGAGAGATCTCGAAGAGTAAGATTAACAATCTTTGTAGTCACTTTCTAATACAAAAGCGAAGATCCTTCTCTCTCTCTCTCTCCCTCTCTCTCCCTCCCTCTAAAACAGAGAGAGGAAGCAAGGCAACTCGATGTTTCCAATCTTTCAATTATTATTCGCTTATGTGATTTGTTTAAATGTATGCGAAGTGATATTGAAACGTCGAGCAGTTTTGACACTTCGCCTCCTTCGTTCGGAATGTGATATCATTTAGGTTATTGTTCATTTTAATAACTGTGAAATAATTTTCAAAAACTTTTCCCTCCTATTTTACTGACATGGATAACTGCATGAGTTTGTTGAAGTATTTCTCATCGTGATATTTGATCATCATTTCTAACAAAATTAACTTGGTGCAACAATTACAGCTTTTTTTTTCCACAAACATCAATTAATAATTTTGCGTCTTTTTTTTTCATCAAATGAAACAAACAACTTTCGCACAAATGTATCTTGTAAATAAAATTTTAATTAAAATTGAACGAAAAAAGCTGGAAGCACTAAGTAAATAATATTGTTTTTCAAGTAATACTTATCACAAACGCTTATTTTTGCTTCTTTGTCAAGCCGGAAAGTTCCGTTTCACCCAACCGTTTCGTGGAGGAAATTTTATTAAAGCTAAGTACACAAAACCTTAAATCAAATTTATTAAATTTACTGTAACACTTTTTAACAGTCATAGTATTTTTCGCACACTTCCTTTACAACATTGCAAGAAGAGAGCTGTGCTTTCCAACGAAATTTATGAATTCTGAGAGAGTGTGCACACCCACAACGCCTTCGACGTACAGTATGCGTAATTACGTATTTTGCTTACGGGACCCAGTTGGGTGGTTCGCTCAATGATGCATGCTTTGAGGATCGGATCGCAGTAGCATCCTTTATCACTAGAAATCACTTTATTAAATTCCTCATTTTCACTCAGTGAACTTTACTGCAAATGGCAAAATTACTAAATGTCACTTCCCCACATGTGTAACTTAATTTATTGTCAACTATTTTTTTTAATTAAATCTTTTCTTTCAAAAATGTTTACGTCCATTGCTGATTTTCTGCCAAGCGGCACCAGTAGATTGGCTCTCGCATATTGTAGCAATGAGCGTTTGATGAACAGAGCTTTTGTCTAAAATAAAACACAATTAAAATTTTCCTCGATTTTTAATGTCTAATTTGTAAAAATCAAAACTTTTCCCAAAAACATTTTTGCTTTAACTTAAACCGAACAATCAATCGTACCTACACATTTTTACTACTACCACATAGCACAATGCTTACATTCCATCAGTGCTAATGAATGTTGCACCATAATAATTCCTTGGCATTTCATTGTCAGCACTGTATGTGTTATCCTGCAAAGAGAAAAAACTTCTCTCTGTGAAAGTAGGACAATTGAAAGTTGAAATTTCATACTTTTACTCATTAAGCGATGTGATTTCAGTAAGAGTATCATGTCAATGAACTGTCACTCTCTGATTGTTAATTTGCGACAAGTTGTTAATTTTTATGATTAAATTTTTAAATTTTGCAATTTAAAAATTATTCCTGCTATATTTTTATACTATATAAAACTATGTAAAACATACCAAATGTCTTTTGTACTATATAAAACATACCAAATTAAGTATTTGCGTTGCTGCAACCAAAAAGCATGCACTAAGCGCAGGGAGAATTTGCAGTAAATTATTCATAGTTACTGTAATGCGCAAATCAAAAATTCAAGCTAATTATTTGTTGTTGTTGCTGTTGTTGTTGTTGTTGTTGTTTGTTGTTGTTGCAGAAGGAGCACACTTTATGAGAGAACATAATAAAACATAATTAAAATTGAATTTTGAAGTATTAATTCTCACTCTCACCGCTCCGCTCATCCATGATACTTCCCTCGTATTTAATAGCATGAAAAAATTACAATTAAAATCAACTGATGAATTGAATGATTGTTACATTAAGTACGCATTTGAGGAATCGTTGGTAAAATTTGTTGAAAACGAGAATGCGAGAGGCGAGAAAGAGAGGGAGAGAGAGAAAGGAGTTGAAAAAGTGAAAAAAAATTCAATCTTTCTCCGCATCTTCAGCAAATTTATTTTAAAATTCCATCTTTTATCATATTTTTTGCACTATTATCATTTCAAATTCAATCATTTTCATTTGCATAACAGAACTTTAGCTTCTCAACAAAAAAAAAAGAATGCATTTTAGATTTTGCAATAAATCAAACAATTTATATTTTTTTCCCAAAAATTTCCAACTCATCGATGAATATTGCTTAGCGTTGCTGCTAATGTAAATTGTTCGATCATTTCACATTTGCATCTTATCTTACTCTAATCAATTACATTTGAAGAATTTTTTTTGATAACTTTTTTCAAGCATAATAATAATAGCGTTTAGAATGGACCACTTATGTATGTTTGCATGTTTGAATAAATTTCATTTTATTACTTCAAATTTCCCGGCATATCCGAAAGCAGCGGTGGCAAATTCAATCTCTCTTAAGTGTGCCGAAAAAAAAACTGCAGTGAAAACTTAGACATTCTGCCGCTGGAAGCAAAGAACAAGAAACGAAGTGCTGTTTGAAGTTTAACAAGAACAGCTAACATCTTAAGCTCTCTCTCTCTCTCTCCCTCCCTCTCTCTCTCTCCCTCTCTTTGGTCGATGAGTGAGAATTGCAATAATGAAATATATTTCCTGTAAACGTGTTCTATTAAATCGTACAAACGATTGCATGGACTTTTGTTTTAAAATAACACTTCCACAGAGAAATTACAATCCTCTCAAAGATTGGAAAGTGGTTCAGCTAATGCTACCGGAAAACTACGACAGTGTCAATATTAATTAGACGTATGAAAATTCCTTCTGTTAAATTTACCATTTCAATTAGAAATCCAATTTCAAGTGAATTTCGCTGCAGAAAGCACAAAAATTAATTCAGTGAGCATAATTTTTGATTTTTTTTTTCAGTAAAATATCAAAATTTTTGTTCAACGTTTTATTCTTCGTGTATTTTTGAGAGGGAATTGAGAAACGATGTGCTATGAATAAACTTTTGCATCAAACATTCAAATTAATTCCTTTTTTTTTTCCGTTTATTGCAATGAAATCTCTGACGATTTGCTTTGACACATTTTTGTTGGATTTTAGATTGCATAATTTATAATGAAATGTTTGGGAATTCTCAAGAAGCAATTTGTTGGAAATAGCACGTCAAGCAATATTGTCCATTCGACCGATCGGAGCAGTCAGTTACCGAACCGATCAATCAGAGTGATCGGATTTCGGATTAGTCAAGGATCAGCTACCAGATCACTGTGTTCAGTTACCGGATTGCGGGGAGTGATCAACTGTCGGATCGATTGGAGTGACGCTAGGTGCAGATTAATAGGAATGATCAGTTTAGGTGAATCAGTGAGAGTGAGTGATCAACCGGATCAATTACCGGATCAATTAGAGTGATCAATTTCCCTTCAATTTTTATTGTGTCAGTAATGACATAACATTAATTTCAATTTGCAATTTGCGCAGGTAAAAATATCACAAAAATTTGATTTTAAAAATGTGTGCCCAAAAAAATTTTAACAAAAAAAAACAATCATTAATTTTAAGAGTTTATCACTCACAGATAAAGCGTTCTCGAATTTATCAGCTTATCGCAATGAATTATGCATTTTCCGCCTTACTGATCGCTTCGCTAAGCTCAATTTGTGCTAGCGATGGTCGAATTTCAATTGTTGAAAGAAACCCACCGACAAATAATGCTTCTATTTACGTTGCAAAAGTTTTTGCAAGCAAATTTATTTACCTTTCCGCAGTTGCGTATTTGTGAAAGTGATGGGACACAAAAGAAACGCGCATAAAATATCATTTTTATTGTAAGTCATTCACGTGTGAAAGGGTTTCGTTAAAAAATTTGCTTCCAACAATTCGCACTGATAGTGATTGCTGGAATGAGCTTGTGAGTTAGCCGGATGAGCGTTAGCTAATAATGAACACGAATTTCACTCACCACACCTGTTCAATTGAAATTAATAATTTAATCGATGAATTTTACTTCTTGTGCATGACGCGATCGATAACTATTGATAATACTGATGAGAAACAATGTAGGATTTCGTCTGTATCGTTGAAAAGCAAAAAAAAATACAAAACAATTTAATTGTGTAAAATGTCTTCTTCGAAATGAAATAGAAAAAAAAAGCAAAAACGAAAATGTTAAATTAAAATGAATTTTTGAAGGTATACAATGGAAATTTCAGTGCAATTTCTACTTCTTCCTAGCTTATATTTTCTTGTCGTACAAACAGGAAATATCGCTTTGGTGAGTTAGTTGTAATTAAATTTTAACAAATATTAATTTTTCGCGAGCACGTAATTTTTTGAGGATGGAAAAGAAATTGCCGGTTAGCCGGTATCTTCCCTTCAGTTTCAGTCAACGATTTATTCAATCTTTTACAAACAGGAGAAGAAGGGAAAAATTTAATTTCGAATTTTGAAGATTAGCTTGAACTTATATTGCTAACCACTTCATATGGAAGTTTTGCAGGATGCTACGCCATTCAACTACAACTATAGCACGCCAACAAATTCTTACGGTGCAACGTTTATAAACACCGATGGAATGTAATTTCTACGCTTCCTACGTCATTCATCACAAATGCTCAGGCTTTCATGCAATTGAAATTAATAATTTTATCTCAAAAAAGTTTTCAATTCTCTGGAAAATAACGAATATTTTTTTTATTTCAGATTTAAGTCATGCATTTCTCACGTTGACTGCTACAGCATGCGTGAACCAATTTATTGGTGTCGTTTATATCGAAATCAACGATGGACGTAAGTTGTTGCATTTTTTTTTAATTTAATTTAAATATGTTCTTGCGGAAATTTCACAAATAATTGTAACAGTGAATTTAGAATCAATGAAATTTTTTCCATTCGAAGAATTTATGATGCGTTTTTTTTAAGTCTTCCTCTTTGAATTATTAGACAGTGAGTAATTTGCCGTAGTAATTAAACTCTTCCATAATTATTTTTTTATTAACAAATTAAATTCATTAATTTCAATGCATGTTACAGCATTTTTTTTCTTAAACAATATTTTTCATAAAAATTAATCCGCAAAAATTACGAATTAATTTTAGTAAACTCTAGCATTAATCAGATTATTATGCAATTTCTGATAGACTAATTATTTGTCACATATTTGATGAGTGATGACTGACTGGTAAACAAACGAAACGAGTTAAATTGAAATTATTAAAATTCATTAAATTGCATTCAGAGAAAAAGGCTGCTATTGTGATTCGATCGTGAAGGCGTGCATTATTGAAAGGTTTACTACGCTTGGACCAATCTATGCAATTCGAAATTATGCACTATGTGTGCCAAAAAAATCATGGAAATGTCCAAAATTTATTTAAATTTCATCAAAATTTTTATTTTTCTTTTTTGAAATTCGATGAAAAGTGCAGTGAAGTTGTTACGGTTGCTTTGGATAACTTATGCGATTGCACGCATAAGTGTTTACTGCAATTTCAATAAATATGCTTTATGAAATTGAACGTTTAACAAGTATTTTTTGTGTTATTTGATAAACAAAATGAAAATGACATTTTTTACTGTTGCCAAACGTAATAACTTTGACAATTTTTTTTTTTCGTAAAAATATACATTTCGTTGAAGACGGCTAATCTGAGTTTATAAAAGAAAATTCAACTTTCTTCTAACAAATTTTTCGCTATTATTTGTCAAACTCATTCATTGATTGATCAAATAAGCTGCTCACATTATACTACAGGAAATACCGTTGTATTTTCAGACGGAAGATACTTTGCTGTTACAATTGACATTGAAACAATTCGGCATTGCTATGTCAGAGGCTAATTTGGGATTCTCAAATGTGCTGAAAATTACCCATACATTTTTTCCGTTTCTTTCGCACTCCGGAAATGAGATTCGTCATTGGAAGTGAAGTCTGAGCAGTCGATGAACACAATATAAAGAGAGCCGCTTTTCCTCCCATTAACAACTGGTCGGAACTTTCCGTTACTAACTGCATGGACTCTACAACAGCTACTACTGCAAGAATTTAATGAAATCATATGTGCGGCGATTTTCTCTACATCATTTGCAAAAATCACTTGGAAGTTCAACCAACTTAAGGATCAGGCAATGATGACGATTTCCGACAAGGATTTGGAATGATTTAATGCAACGTCTGAAATTCATACGACAGTTACGGGTAGATAGAAGTGCTGATAGATTTACGAGGATTTCCACACTTGGCGGCGCACGTGAGAAAGTGCTCAAATTTATTTATGGCATTTTGCACATCGACTAAGTGTACTGTACAAAACTTTTACATGAAATTATCAGATAGCCAACTTAAGATCGCTTCAAGCAATAATATCATATCAGCGAGCTGTTGAACGGAAAGTGCTCTTTAATTGATACTCTCTGACAAATTATATAAATGCAAGAATCGCTCCCACTTGTCCCATTTTAATATAACTCATCAAAAGCGGAGAAATGCGATTTTGCAAACACAGAAAACGGAAAAAGCTAAGCAGGATCAGAAATTTAATCAGAATTCGGGAGATAACACATTTCTAGGAACTCGTACTAATTTTTCCGTTTATTGGAAAAGATATTAAAGTGATGATAAGAAATTTTGAATGCAAAATAACTGGAATGCAAAAGTTTCACATGCTAGAGGAAAATTAAATTTCAAACAAATCTCCGACTCATAACTTAGTGGACGAATGCATGAGCCAATTTAATTTAAATATAAATTCCTTTTATTACATTAATTTTCGCAAATTTCTTAAAATTTTAGTATAAATAATTGGAATTCAATACAACAATAGCTGAATTTCAATTTCAATGACTGAGCGATGAATTAATGAGAAAATGAAACAGCTTGTTAGGGACAATACCAATTCAGTGATGAACGACAATGGGTGTATTCCATACGACCGTATGATTGCCGGTTAATCACGCATGACTGAAGTTTTACATCGCAATGACAACCATCTTTCCTATAAGCAAAATTCTTCGTTTATTCAAATTATTATTAGAAAGTGCGAATATCAAAAATTGCCAAAAAATAATTCCTAAATTTCAGAAAAATAAACTGAATTTCGTTTAAAATAATCACTGAAGTAATTGTTGCAGGTAGAAATCTGCGTAATTTGAGATAAATACAGCCAATTTCAAACTGTTCAAAGACCATAAATAAAACTTTTCTGCTGTCTTTAAAGTGACAGAACATCACCCTGTAACTTAGCGTGTATGGAATGAATTACTTCCCTGTCACAACTCACAAATTGTTTCGTCAAAGTGACAAAACCGGACGAATGAAAATTTTACAATTCATCCATCATATCATTCAAGATGGAATTGACATAACGGCAACACTGTTGTTGCATAAGTTGTCCTACTGTGTGTAAATTGTTCTAATCTAAAATTTCATGAGGGAATTGAAAAGGCTTACATCCATTTTTGTTCCGGACCAGGTCGGCACCAGAGTACCGGTTCTCGGTAATAGTAACAGTCTTTGTGTTCGGAGCAAAATTGTGTTCTGAAATAAATTCCAATGACAGACACAGCGAAGAAACCGTTGTTTAATTTTGATTTGTGATTATCCGTTTTTTTTTACACATCTAAGTGAAAGCTAATGAGCAAAAGAAATGTCTGAAAATTATCGGATGAAATGCTAATTTATTCATAGATGAATCTGAGTCAAGACTCAGCGCTAGTTTTTTTTTTTTTAAATTTTGTCCAACATAGAGAAGTAATGTCAAGCCTCTCCTCCCTCATTAATCCAAGTCATACATTCCAGCATACAATTAATCTACCGGTAGTTTTGAAAACATCGACAGTTGGCTAGTTCTCTTCACCAACTATAATCATTGGCCTAAATGATCTCTTCACTCCTTCCCCCAAGGAACATTTGCTTTTCCGTTTTGTAAATTTGAAATATTTCAAATACTTCCTATTAAAATTGAGCATAAACAAACTTTCCATCGCTTTTAACAAAGTATGCGCCCATGCAGTCGGAATTTGGATCTCTACTCGGTTTACACTGTGACACCTGAAAGTGCACGGTCATTCGCTATAAATTTCATTAACCACTAATTTTTCTTTTCCACTAGCCGACATTTCAGTAGTTTGTAAACGCTTATTAAAAGCAAAATTAAAAATATCATTAGCATAAAATAAATTTTTCCAACAGATTTCTACAAAATTCATTTTTTTATTTGCAAAATTATTAAATTTATTTATTTTTTGTGTAAAATGAATATCAAAATTGTTGAAAGCGTTTCCTCAAAACTTTTCCTATAAACTGCTTTTTTTTTTAAAAAAAACATAAAAGAAAACTCTAAATTAGCAGTAAAATCTTTAGATTAAAAAAAAATCGCCGATGACGGCCTAATATAATTTTTGAGTTTAAGGAACATTTATGAAATTAACTGATATAAACAACATTCTTCGAGAAAAAATTTTGAAACAAAAAATGAAATGTAAAATTTTTTTTTGTTGCTTATTCTTAAATTAAAACAAAAAGCGAGGAATTTTGTTTAAAACGAGCAAATTATTCAGTCTCACATTAAACAAAAATTTTCTTAATACAAAGGGTGCATATGCTTACTGAGCTAGTAAATGGTGGATGTGAAAAGCATGGAGTAACAGCTAATATAAACAACTGCCACATACTGAAGGAGAAGCCGTTTTTTCCGAAAAATAATTTATTTTCCTTAAAATTTTCTGAAAATAAAAATTAGCGCTTCCATAGCTAATTAGCAAATATACGGAAAAATAGCGATAGGTAATTGACAGTGATCGATTTACGATCGTTTAACATAATCTCCCAGTGATTTCAAATTATGAATTCCTTCGATTAGTTAAATTAAACTTAAATCATTCCAAATTGTGAAAAAAGTCATCTTTTTTCTCAATTACACTTTAACCATAAAATACAGTGATAGTTGACAGGGAACAGTAGCAGCTACAGCTAATATTTCGAAGATTACCATTGTTGCTTGCTCTCCTCTTCCTTTACGCTAGTAATTTATTTCACAATTTGTAATTTAAATTCAATTTCGAAAAAATAAAATTTTGCGTTGTTGATACAACTCGTAAAAGCACTTCACAAGTTTCGTTTATTATATTGAACTAAACGTTGCTGATGAAAATCACATTGGTGTCACAATTTCAGGCTACTCTATTCGCATTTCATCCATTGAAGAAACAATCTTAAATTGAAAAAGAAAAAAACTTCATGAATGCTGCAAAAGGAAAGTGAAAAAAATAAGGGAAAACAAATTTTGGAATTTCTGGCACAAAGCGCTTCGCACCTTACCATTCACTATTCCTTCTCTCTTTGTGAACAACAAAAAGCTAATTTTGCAATAATTTTACACCGACGATGATTTCACGTAATTTTTGTTACTAAAGTTATTTGATGCGTAAGTTCAATGAATGAATTTGTTCTCATTGCTTCTGACACATTTTCATTTTCCTTTTGTTTTACTGGGCGCAACGTGTGGGGAAGGAACGTACTGCGATTAGTGCGGAAATGTCGACTGAATCATTTCCAATATTTATCCTACAATATTTTTCTTAATTTTAACAATCATTAATTCGTAACATCCATTTTTTTCTCTCCAACAAACGTGTGGAAAAGTATTAATGTGAAAGTAGATGAGCTTGGAAGAATTTTAGTCAGCAAATTTAAGTGATTCGGTGAATAACCTCAGTGCTAGACGTGTGATAAGTGACAATAAAAAAAATATATTTTCTAACATTTAATGTGAAATACTGAAATTTGGCAAAATTTAACGTTTGAAAGTAGCACTGCTAGCGTAAAAACTGGTCAGATTACAATGCAACTTGCAAAATTTGCAAAGGTAATTTCCAAATTTGTACTGTGATTTTTTATCGATGGGCAATTTCGCTTCAATTTAATGGATAAGAGGAGAAGAAGCGCTGAAACAATTATGATTAATACTGCGACGATAGCATTCAATTCTATGATTAATTTCATATTCCACACTTCAATTCAGGTTCAGTTATTGAACTCGCCCATTCTTGATTATTTGCTTTTCACTTACGACAAAAAAACAGTCCCAACGTGACACAAAATACCATATTTAATCCGTTAAAAAAAAATTCTCGTCAAATTAAACTAAAGAAGGCAACGGAAACAAAAACCAATGTCCTCCACAAATTATGTTTTTCAAATGCAAAAAAAAGGAGGAAGAAATGAAATACCAATTTTGATAATCTGACGAAGCCTTTTGAGAATTTCCTTTTTCCTTTTTCAACTTCAAATGTTAGTGGAAGTGGTAGTAGTAATAGTAGTAATAGTAGTAGTAGCAGTAGTTAGAAAAGAAATGCTAAAAAAATGAAAAGTGAATTTTAGAAACATTTTTGTAGACTGCTTGTTGCCGCCACGCAAATAATTTTACAAACAACGGAATATCGTAAGCAATTGCTTTTATGAAAACAACAACATTTTACAAAGTGATGTTTTTTTTCCACTAATAATTTCCATTTAAGTATTATAATTTTGAAATTGTGCTACGTTTGCAAGACTTACTGCTAAAGCACACATAGCAGCAATACGTGCACTTCTATTTTTTGATAAATTTATTCATTTTCAGAAAAGCCAAAAGAGCGCAGCAAAATTAACAACGAAATTTTATGAATGAATTAAGTTACAATTAAATAAGACGAAAAATTCAAAATACTAACCCTTTTTTTCATCTTTCCCTTTACACGTGATGCTTATTTTATGAAGCAAAAAATATTTTGCGAAACGTATCGATGAGAAAAGGAACGCTGAAAAAGATGCTGCAAGGAAAATAATGGGAAAAAAATGTCAGAGACGATTTTTAGTTTTTCTCGCCTTCTTTTTTGCCACTCAGTTCCAACGATTACTACAAATTATGAAAACAAAGGCTTGAATGTTGTTGCTTTTAAAAAAAAAAAAAGAAGAGCGAAAACAAAATATCATCGCTTATTTCAAATCCTATTTCATTCATTGCAAACAATACATGCTTTTTTTTGAATTAAAAAAGTTCAATCTATTTTTATATTAACCAAAAAACTTGCTCATTCAAATGAATATCATTTCTGACTTATTATTTTGTGATATTCTGTGATTTATTTATATTAATTACTATTATTCGATCATTTCTTATTTTCTATTTGAAAATAAACACTACATTTATTATTACCAATGCTAAGATATATTATAATAATTCAAAATAAAACTATCGCTAGCAGTGACATTAATGTTTCTGTTTCACTATTTGCTAGAATTTACTTCGTCATCAATTCCCATTCATTAAAATTCGGAATAAAAATTATAATTATAACATTCACCCGAGGATTATAATTATCATGCTTGTCATGAATATATTATCAGACTATATAAAAATAAAGCCCAAGAAGCGGGTAACCTTTCGGGTAACCCACAAATTTAATTAATAAATGCCTAGCTGACCATTGCGAATACATCAAAGTCATTTCATTTGTGCACGATTTGCAGAGATTCCTGAATATACGCACAATTCCAGTCGACTAATCAACTCCTCTCAGGCAGTAGAAATGAAAATGTCAAGTGAGTGAGGACAGAGCGATGTGCAATTTCTCAAGCTACTTTTAAATAGTCATTTCATCAAACAGATGTACAAGTAACTCGACATCACCGTCAATAATTCGTCAGTTTTGACACCGATTTCACAACACATAATTAACCATTTGCCACCTGCTTTTTAAGTGAATCAACAACATTTCCGATGTCTCACACTTCAATCTACATCCTTATTTCACGAACGTATCGGTTCAATTAGCTGTGAATAATAAATTCAAGCATGCATAACATGAGAAATCTTCTAGTGCCGTAACAAATGTTTATTTACGGAGAATGCTTAAAAGGAATGCTTATCACAGAATACTAATGATATATTTATAACAAATTTAACAAACGAATAAATATGGTTCATAAAATCAACACCAATCACAAGAAACAGTAAGGAAGCAGATTAGTCCGTTCAATTTCAAAGTTTTAACTCAAATCGAAATCAGTCCAGGTAAATTTATCACTGCTACTTCTCTTGTCATCTTCGATAAAGAGATGCACACAACTTCAGCTTTTTTGTTCCTAGATCTTTCAAATGCATCTAAACTCTTGCGATGAAAAACCCAAGTATAAAGAAAATATATTACATTATCTCGAAATTTATGAAAAAGAATCTGAAATTTCTTAGCGCCCACTTTTGACAGTACTGATTTTCAACCCAATTGCATCCCGACCTATTTCAGCTACTTGACAAACATCACATATTTCACCGGTAATATCTGGTGAGTATGAAGCACCACAAAATGGACATTTTACCTGAAAGAATAGGTTTGAAAATCTCTACTGTTTAAAAAAAAATCCTATTGTTTTCTCGGGCAAACAAACACCGGACGCCCAGTGTAATTCCTCTCTCTTCAATAGTACGCTAGCCGAATCCAAGTAAATATCAGTTTCCGCGGTTACTCGTCATTTACGCAACCGTTATTCCAACATACATTTACTTAAGGACATCTAGTACAGTAATGCTTTTTAAGTAGCGGATAACAATGCTTTCAAAAAACAAAAAATCAACCTGGGGTTTTCCACGATATAAAGGTTTGAACTTTCTTGAGCAAACAACAAATGGATTGTGTTCATCGTATTGTAGCTGCAAATCACAAGTTTTATTGATATACTAGTGTTTGACAAACCTTAAATATTCGAGTTCATTTAGAAACATGGAATTCAAGTTATCCTAAGAAAGCTAATAAGAGGACGGGAAACTAAATATCTGCTACGCCAACAAATGAGTAGAAACACCGCTAACACCAACAATTTTGATACGAAAGCTTTGCGAAATTTGTTTCACTTTACAAAAGAAAATTCATGTCGAATCAAGAGAAACCTCATGCGTGTCATTTGGTTCTTTCTCCGCAACCATTAATACCTTTCGTATTTGTGCAGCAACTTCTGCTTTCGGTCCTATAAATAGCAATAACAGGTCAAATCGTTAAAAAAATAAGATAAAACAAGTAATTGGAAAAGTGGGAAGGAATCTATTTTGTTTAAAAACTCTGAAAACTTACCTAATTCCAATAAACGTTTACAAAAGGATGCGCAGGTTTTCATTTGCTTCAGCTTGAAAAACAAATTCACCGCTGTCCTAAGCGTTAAGATTTGATGTACCTGAAGGATAATTGTACTCTATAAAGCTTCTGCGTGACCGTTTTCTCCTTCTAAGACGAAATTTTGAAACTTCCGAATTGAAATTTCATATTTTTACTGTAAAAAGTAGATATAACGGAACACTGCAAATTACTGGTTTCACCGAATACCCCTGTTCGCCTCTAAGGAAATAAAAAGACTTTTCAATTTTTTTGAAATTTACTCTCTATAAAATGTCCCTTTCTTAACCAGCAGAAGCCCATACCACACCAAGAATATCCTATTTATCTTGTTCAAGCTGCTCTTCAATCCTTACCTTCAGGAATTTAGCTCATTAGTCTGTAGGAACACAGTTATCGCATACTTTTCATCTATGATGTGTTCATTGTTTGATTATATCAAACCAAGGTTATTAGACTATCATTCTGTTACCGGTTGTTCAAAAACACAGAAACATACCGGCTGGAGTTGGCAGTGAGTGAAATATGCAGCCATTTCGGCATTTCGTTCAGCATTTTCAATTACTTTTGGCAACTCTTTTCGTGCAATTTCCATCAGCAAACCCACTAAGTACTCGCGGCAAATGTCGATTAATTGCTGCGCTTCTGCCATCTGCAAAACTTCATCAATAGAACTAAAATGTTATCGGATTTGAATGTTCGAAAACTAGTATTTTAATTATCTCGAATAATAGAAGATTATGTGAAAATACAAAAAGAGGAAACTACAACCAACTTCTTGCTTCGAATCCACAACTAGTAACGGAATACATAGCAAGAGCTGACGTAACTTCTCAACAGCTTCACTGAATTTACCACTAGTTGTAAGGTGATAACAGGTTTGCAAACGTGCAGCCAGATCATTGAGATCTAAGCTAATAGCTGGCAATCCGCTTCGGCCGCCACCATCCTGCCAGTTACGCAACCGATATACAAAATTAGGACCAGCATTCGGCAAACCTTCGTACGCTGCACGTGATCTGAAATTGTGTCATTAATGCATACCATTCCCGAAAAATGCACCTTAATTCGGCATTTATTACATACATCTTTTCTCCATGAAACCATATCCTTCTTTGGAAATTAACTGATCCTGCAGTTTCTGTAGAAATCTCAGTAAAAAAAAAGCAAATAAATATAGAAATGAAAAGGGGAAAAAAAATGAATGTCAATATGTCTGCTATGCTGATACATAAGTGGTCAAGAAAAGTTGACCTGGCATAAGTGGTTAAGAAAAGTTGTCTGAACGGTTCAGTGTGAGTAATACCGAACTGATCACGTAGTAAACGTGCAGCGCTATCAAAGGCACCTGATGCAACATGATCAGCAACCAGCCTAAAATATGCATAATTAGTGAATGTGTCTGTTATATTACTACCAAACAATTAAGACAATACCACTTATCACCTGAGAATATCCCATGAGCAAAGAAAATGTTTTTCTGGCTTTAGGAAAACTCTTTTAATAGCAAGAATACTTATTACTCCTTTATCCTACTTACATACAATTTAGAGCTAACTGCAAGAAAACTGGATTTCAGTCAAATTTTTTGATGTTTAATAGATTGGAAAGGATAATTAGATTCTCTGTCACTACCTGGAATTATTCGGCCAATAGACTGATGGTGCTTGTCCACGTGATGGTGCAGTATAAAAATTATCATCGTCGTCTCCTCCAGATTTAATGATAACATCGGCTGGGAGAGCTAAATCATCATCCACCTGCAATTATTGCAACTGAAAAGTACATCGGCTTTTAAATACACCAATGCCTCCTTCAGTCATAATTTAAATGTGCGCATAGAGAAAAATAAGAACTTACATCCCATCCACCTTCCTTATTTTCTTTCTCACTCGTAGCGCTATGCATTTCCTCTTCATCAATATCCGGATTACCTTCATCATCCAACATTAAATCATCACCATTCCAAGCATCTCCGGTCTGAAAAGCAAATTGCAAAACGTCAAACAAAATTTGCTTTAAGTGGCAGGCTCTGCAATCGGAAAGGAATTTGGACTCTTATGCAAGCTTTCATTGTAAATCCCAAAATTATTAATTTTTTAGCCATAAAAAGCTTGTAGAACTTAGACTTATTTCAAAGCTTCTCAGTATATTTAAGATGACATCAGAACCTAGCAAGTACTTCTTACCACATTAACGTCATCGTCAGTGTGCGCAAATACAGCAGCTGTTCTAGATGCTTTATCACCGACATTTGCCAGATTTCCCGCGAGTAAGTGTGCATCAAAAGGACCACGTGACATCGTTAGCAACGGCCAATTATCCACCATCTTAATAACAAGAAGTCCAATCAAACAAATGAAATACTTCAATCAAACATACAAGACCTAAAACCCACTAAAAAACTTGAAAAAAAACAGCACGCAACCTGCTTGATTGGTGGTGGTGGCACCAGTAAGCGAGCATTCGGATCAACCGGTGGCAAATTTTGGCCCCTTGCTAACAACTCCTCTTTCAACTGCTTAGCTTCTTCGTTGAATCCATGTGTTGCCGCGGTCAGATATGCCAAAGAAATCTGACCGACGTCTTTCAGAACTAAAATTATAGAAAGTTAATCCCCGTAAGTTAGGTAAACAATGGCAGAATAATTTTCTTTTCGGAAAAGTTCATAGAATTCGCACGCATCTCGTTTAATTAATAAAGATATGAATCATACTTCTAATACGCTCGGCAATATCACCAAGAAGAAGTGCGGTTTGATAATGTCCATTTACATCCTTAAAATATGTTGATCTCAAACTAGATATAATGGCAGACAAAAAAACTCCTGCTCCAGAAGTTAGGCATGTTTCCGTAGAAATGACCAACGAAATACATCAATAAAGAAAATGCAGAGTCGCCACCGCAATACTCAAATAAGGTTGCAGTCTAGCATAATTTTGAAATTAAAAATGCTTAAAAGATAATGAAAACTCACATTTCTAATGTTTGATTTAAGTTTATATAGCATCAATTTGTTTATAACATTTTTATTTTGAAAATTACACATACTTTGCGAATTTGTGCAATTTTCATCATTTTTTGCAGTTTCTCCATATTTCCAGTGATTAAGTATAGAAATGAAAGCTTCTCAAAATCTTTTGTGCGTTGATAGGCCATTTCTACAATCTATAAAAACCGGAAATAATTAGCTTTCAATTGATATTCCTGCAACAGCTACACGAATCCTAACAAAACGCACGTTTCATATTCTTCGTGAATCACAAAAAACATACCCTTTCCGATAACTTCTGTAGTATGCTTTTTCTAATCAAACAGTTCAAGTGAAATTTTTAAATTTTACCTGATGATTACCCTGCATTAAAGCAGCCTCACCAAGAGCCTGCCAAACTGCCTTATCGTCAAGCACTTTAGCTGATTCCAAAGCAACCTAAATTGGAAAATCATTAAAACTAGCTCCTACCCCCTTTCTTTGTTTTTCAAACTTTGTCCTGCCAATCTCACCTCAAAAATAACACAAATTTTGCTTTTATACTTCGATATGCTTTCTAGGTATTTCTGCTGAAAGCCATTGTATTTTTAAAACTCACATTAAGGTTCCCGCATTCAAGCGCTAAGCCAAATCGAGTTTTTTCGTCTTTCACAAAATGTAAAGCAACTTCTGGATAACCTTTCTTCTGCAAGTATGCGATAATTGATTGGCCAACCAGATTTGCTGAGCGCACCATATTCAGCACCTGAAGTAAATATTTAATAGAAATGCAAGTTAAACGTAAGTATAGAATCCTCTACTTTGGAGATGTCACATTTTCCAGTACATCTTCAGATTTCCAAACTGACTTCTACTCATGTCCATTTTTATCACATTAGAAATTTAACTGAAATTTAATAACCTCATCATAACGACGATTTATTAGCGCCAATTTGAAGCGGTACTCCGTTGGATCAATGGGTACTTCAATTGGAGCTGCTTCACTGGAAATTATAATACTTGATTTATCTTTTCGCTTTTCGTTCTATTTTAAATAAAGTCATAAGATAAACCGGTCATTATCATACAGTCAACTTAATTTCTTCCCTATAAATTAATATCTTCGTTCAACCAAACATGCTTTGGCAATGAAAACAAATATCGGCAAATTTTTGGGCAGAAAAAATGATGGGTCTAAAACCTCGCTTTTTCAGAATTTTCAAAAAATTTCGAAAAAAGCGCGTACCGATTCAAACAATACAAATTTTCACCACGAACAGCAAGTACATATACCGGTACATCCAATGTTCTAATTATGCCATGATCACCTACTGCTAAGGCATATTTGATATGGTTGCTGGTGGTATACAGGAACACACCTTCTTCCTCCCAGGCACCACTCTTTAAACGCGTTGATTCTTGGACAATGCATAAGATCTAAAATTAATACTTCTACGAACCGAATCGTACCAACCGATTTAAGCAATCATACTAAAAGTGATTTGATAAACTTTATATCATCAACAGCACTAAATTTTTAGATGTCTACAAGCGTCGAAGACAGTATACAAAAGACTATCAGTAATTACTTGTAATTTGCGTGACACCAAAGTTAAAGTGTGCTTGCTAAGTAAAGCTGCATATTCCAGATTCTTTGACCAAATAACGTATTTCACCTGCAATGTGGGACCATGTATGCAAGCAACGCAAAACCACACTATCCAACTCCGCAAACAAAAAATTCAACCAGATAGACAGTAGTGAATTAATATGTCAGGAAAAAGATTAAATAAACATAAGTTCATCTTATAAAGCTTGAATAGAAATTCCTCGGTAAAAGTACAGTGCAATGACCTGTTTTCAAACTGAGGCTGCAATTTTACTTACACTTTAAGAATTGAATCTTGACTAACCTTGGGAACTTTTGCTGAAGCCAGAGTCCGTTTTTGCTGGATATCAAATAGCTGGATACCTTCGTTATTTTTCAGAAGCAAAAGTCCAGTTCCAGCATAGAAAATATCATCAATAGGGACGTTTTGCTCAATCTTTCGACATTCATGATTTGATAAATCCCGAATCGTAATCTGAACTGATGCAGTTAAATCCAAAACAAGCGAAAAAATAGCTTTTAAATTTAGCAATATAATTAGAATCTACTATTTGCTTAAACAAACCTGCTGATTTTTATCCAAAACAGCAAAACGATTTCGTGCTATCCAAACTGCTGCCACACCTGAAGAACGTTTCCCTTCTGCAACTTCACCGTCACCACTAGATGCATCTTTCGATACCTACAATCGAAATTACAACTCAACGTTACCATTCCTAACCCGATTTAATTCTTAGATTTCGTATATCATTGAGACAACTCGTTAGAGAAAAACACAGCAATAAAAAAAGTTGTTGCTTGCAACGGTATTGAATAATTCTGTGAAATTAGTAATAACTGTAATAATTATTATTTACAACAAACAATAAAACCAATGTTAATATCTACCTTATACATGTCGTATGTACAATATTCAAGCATAGACGAACGCGTAATCAAGAGAAATGAATTTTCAGCAGGATTGTAATGCAATGAATAGTAGGGCTGCATGAACTTGCTACCACGAAGTTGTACTATTGCTACATCTTTGCTGAAAAATTTTCAACGTGGATTCATGATTCACAACACAGAATTTGGAAAATTCTAAATTAAGTTTAATGAAACATATTTTTCCTTTGCAAAAATATCCTTCAATAAGTTGGTTTTTTTAAAAAAACCAACTTATTAATTAAATCTAGACGTCTTAGTTGACGATCCTTTATATAAAATGCCAAATTTTCATGCACGCAAAATGCTGGACGTTCACGTTCAATTTTAAACACCATCATTCCACCATCATGACCTGCTGCAAACATATTCAGAGTTGGATGGCTAGCCAAAACCCAAAATCGATCGTTGTCATGTCTGCAAATTATATTTAGATGAAGCTGTAAATCATACCATCAAATGAACTACATTCGTAGGCTGTTTCTAGCATCGTTTCTTTATAAAGTTAGATCATAAACTGGAAAAATTTTGAGGAAATGCTTAGGAAACACTACACTTGTCGTGAAAATTGTAACTAGAAGAAATCAAACTGTAAAACTTTACCTGAACGTGTGCAGACATGTACGTTTTTGCATATCCCAAACTCGAATACTTTTGTCTTCAGAATTACTCAATATCAATTCTGCTTTTGCATGAAATAACACTGATGATACGTTGTTGTAATGCCCACGGCACGAGTCTACCTGTGAAGAAATATCATGAATGCCTTGGACGCGAGGTTCCCTTGATTTTCAACAATTTTTAACAATCAAACGATGAATGAGTTTAGAATTTAGTATAAATGAATAAGCTAACCTCCCAAGCTTTGCTTTCATTGTAACGCCATAATTTCACTTGACGATCATCTGCACCCGAAACCAAAAGTGGCATCGTTGGATGGAATGAAACCCAATTAACTCCTAAATTTTTCCGCTTCAAATCACAAATATTAGAAGTGAAAGAAACAAAACAGTGTCTTTGATTGTCAGATCATGCAGCTTAAACATAGTTATAGAAAAGACCAGAAAATTAGTGCAATTCAATAAGTGGCTTGATTACATGATTACTCAATATCGTTAAAAAGGGCCTTTTCAGTATGCAGAAAGAAATTGTTATGTACTAATAATAAAATAATAAAAAATTGTTAAAAAAAATTACTGCGATACACGAAAACGTTTCGACATACCTCTATCATGCCCTTCTAAAACATGCTTGACGACGACATCCGGTTGTCCAAATAAATCGCTGCTAGCTACACCACTTACAGAACGTACAGATGACATACTGGCACTTCCTGGGGAAACATTCTTCTTCCGAAGTCCAGATATATCCCAAATCCTGACGGTCTGATCCAGTGATGCCGACGCCACTAGATCCTCAGTTGGATGAAACTGCGCGCACATCACATAATGATTATGACCTGGAACACAAAATTTAAATAAACACACATATATGTTATCCATAGGATAGATATTGAAATTTTCTAACATCATACACTCACAATATTTGTTATTTCCCTGTACCTAGAATGGCAACATACCAGTTAAAATGGCAATGCTATGACGACTTTGCCAATTCCAAATCCGTACTGTTTGATCATCCGACGCACTAATAATCCATGGATAGTTGCTGTGAAAAAAAGTGGTACGAATGTAATCGAGATGACCGAGCAAAGTGAATACACAGCGGCGTTGCTTGTAATTCCAAACCTGAATTTTAATCATTATACAAAATTTACACACGACGAATAAAAACATCATAATTATACACTAGTCAAAATATCTTTTGTTTCGCAAAAATTAAAGCAAAAAACTTCCGTCACCTTAAAAAACACGCAATTTTCAGTAGTTTTACCTTAATCTTATAATCATCGCCGCCAGATACAAAAATCGGCTGTTGGCTGTGGAATGCGATACCACGTACTGGACCATCATGCTCGTCAAATTTATCTAGCATGACGCACATTCGATAATCCCATAACTGTATAATACCACTGTGCAATGATGCCAAAACCCACGGTCGAGTAGGATGGAACGAAATTCCTGAACACATGAATTGCAATGACATAATTCGGAATTAGAGATTGAAATATGAGGAGTTATAGGTTGAAAATTATTAAAACGAAAAATTTAAGAAAGGAACAAATTGAATATCTCGCAATTATCATTAAAAGAACATGTAAAAAAGCATCCACACTTAACAGCAATAATAAAAGTAAAATCAAGCGTATCGCCCTATTAGCTTTTACTTTCACTTTAAATTCCGACAAAAGAGAAATGCAAACATCTAAATTAGAATACGTTTAATACGAATGTAAATGCTAAATATGTTTGATTTTTTTCTCCCATCTATTACTTCATACATCCTTCCGCAATGTGAAATTTTTTTATAATAAAAATAACCTTTAACTCGTGCTGAACTCGATTCAAATTTTTTCAAAATTGTCATCGTTTGAAAATCTGAAATAGCAACTGAATTCAGCTTTTGAGTTTAATTTTGAAATGTTGAGATATGTCAGCTAAATTCTTCGAAATAAACGATAACGAGAGGCTCAGCCACCACGCAATAACTACTGAAAGTCTACGTCTTCCACCGAAACAACGTGGAAATTGCAACTGACTGGTCAATCCATCGAACCAAACAGCTCATGTATGAAAAGAATCATCCCACGCAGTGAGTACCTAAGTGATTATTCATCTTTTCTACATTTAAACTTTTGGCAACGTTTACAGTTTTTCAAAGCAATTTTCCAAAACAAAAGTTGTGCGAATTTATTTCATACAAAAAGATGGTAAATATTCTGAAAAAAATAAACATCGCATGAGTTATTATCCGACAAGCAATGATAAATTAGGTGCTAACTGATGGCAGACGAACAAAGCAATAAATTCAAGAATTTCACACCAATATCACTGTCTCTCATCTGTAGTACAAAATTCGCACTGTTATAAATATGACAATTTGTATTACCATAGCAAATTTAAATCTTACGATATTTCTACAGTACGCTTTCATCGCTTATGACATATTTTCAAAGTTTCCACTTATATTTTACAGTTATAATACTTTTACACTATGCTTTTATAGTTTGTGATGTATGATTTGCAATTTTTGCTTAAATTTTTTGCATTTATCACACTTTTACAGTCTTGCAGTGTGTTGGCATTGCAGTAGTGTAATGCTGCAATTTTAATAGTATAAAATAATAAATTAAAAAATTTTTAATGCAAAAAAAGAACCGGAAATTTTGCTTTTGTGCTTCAATGGATTATCATTGATTAGCGCATCTGTCACCAATTGATAATTGCTCATTTGAGCTAAGAGAGTGTTGGAGGCGAAAAATAATTGCTGTACAATGCATTCATGGAAAAATTCAATGTGAAAATTACATCGTAGACATTTCATTACACAGGGCGTGCAACTGAGAAAACTAAACAAAACGAATTTATTCAGAAAAAAAAATGAATTGAATAAATGAAGATTAGCGTGAAATGTTATATCAGTCACGATGATTCATTTGACGTGAGAAATATTTTTTTTAATTCATTTTTTTTTGCAAATACAAAAAAAACAAATTCTCGTTATCAAGTTTCATCAATTTATCATTTTCCTATCAATTATGCAACACAATTATGAATGGAAAAGTAAGAGGGAGAGAGAGAGAGCGAGAGAGTTTTTTGAATGGAACTATTTACAGCTAGCTATTTGCGTGACTTCGATAATTGACATGCATTTTTGGCTGTAAATTATTGAAGCAATTGAGCATATTTTCCAATATTTTAGCTAATTGGGCACAAGTAGTCAATCCATTTTAATTTCACTTGCAGTTCTGTCCTTCCAGGTTTCCGGACACTTTTTCACTAAATGGAAATTAATCAGAAGTAATTTATTTGAATTGAATATGTTACGAAGAGATGTTTTGCACTATAAATATGCGTGTGCAAATATTTTACAAATAAACGTTATATATACGCACACGTGCGCGTACGCACATACATGTGCACACTGTACAGTAGCATATTTTGAGGTAAAAACTAACTGATATAGCAAAGAAAACAAAATAATTTAGCAAGCAACAAGTTTACCATGATAATCATAATCGTAATAATTGCTAGGCTAATTTCGAATGATGAATAAAATGTCGAATTTTAGTAAAACCGAAAGTTCTCTTTTTTGTGAATTTTAGCATAACATTGGATAGTTCCCGCCGGAAACATTTTATTTCGATAATAAAACCATAACAGTTTGATAAAAAAAATTGCAAAATAATACAATTATACTTGGCATATTGAAATGTGAAAATTGTAAAGCAAAGGGACTAAAACTAAAAGAGAACAAATGCGAAATAATTATGCCAATCATTCCATTCATTTCATATTGGCGAGATGCGGCAATACCAACGCTAAATTTGTTGAATTTAACGGCTAGGCTAAATTTGTTGAATTTAACGGCTAGGAAAACTGCTCTAAAACAATAACAAATCGTCGAACAGAAGCAATCGAATGTATTGCATAAGTAACTGTGACGCAGTAAAGGCTGCAGAATATTAAATAACTTGAATTCAACTTGATAAATGCTCAAGTGCCTTCTAAGCTTACCAATAATAACTAGACTAAGCAACTTCGATTTCTCACCAGAAAAACCGCTTAAAAAGATTTTAATGGGACAGTTCAAATTTTCATTTCATCCAACAGAGAAATGGTCGACTACATTATGAGATTCCATGAAACGTATGTAAGCAACGATAACTGCGCAAAAACAAATTAGTAAAATTACTGTAAACAACGTGAGATGACGAGAAACAAACTAGTAAACAAACAAAAG
Source organism: Litomosoides sigmodontis (assembly GCA_963070105.1). Classification (NCBI taxonomy): domain Eukaryota; kingdom Metazoa; phylum Nematoda; class Chromadorea; order Rhabditida; family Onchocercidae; genus Litomosoides; species Litomosoides sigmodontis. Next base: position 10,735,552 of record OY718803.1, read on the forward strand.
AACAATGAAAGTGAAAAAAAGTGAATTTTAAAAATTTACAGTGAGAATTTTCTGGCAAAAGAAAAGATAATATACAACACTTTATAAAATCCAAAGAAGAAAAGACATTAAAAATTCCTCGCTAAATTACTGCCATTTCTATCATTGTGCTAAAAGCTTACATTAATTAATAATTATGAAATTTATCAGCAAAACTGCCACCTTTTAAAATGTTTCAACGAAAAAGAAACCACTGGTAACGATTTTTTCCTTTTGATACTTTTGAACGAGTAAATTAACTTTAACATAACAAAGACTGCCTACGAACTTTCTACAACAAAAAATGAAAATGAAAAAAGAAACGGTAAGACTTGAGATGAATTAAATTAAATTTTATAGAAATATAGCAATAAATACTTAACTTTAAATTTTACTGCTACAGTGAATTGCGTGTTTTTTTGAATAACATATTTTTACAATTAACATAACGCCTACTATTGCAGCACCGCTGAAGAAAATATTATGCTCAATTAACTGTTTCAATAAGAGGTTCTAAAACTGGTTGAAATTTCTTTGTCAGTGAAGACTTCCTTCGTGAGATACGTGATTTTCGAGTGAGTGGAAGCGAAGAACACATTCCGGTTCCGGTGCTTCCGCTCACTTCAGCAATCGTATCGCCCGCATGCCTGTTCACTCTCGTCAGGTACGGTGCTGTAGCAGATGCTTTTCCATCAATTATCCTTGTATTCTTTTGACGAAATGAACGCTGCTGCTGCTGTGATGCTTCTTCACCCTCCTCTGATCCTATTGTAACGCTTTGCCGACTATTATTTGCATATTGAAGTTGTAGCTTACAGCGCAAATTATATTTTCGATATACGTCTGGCACCAAAAGTGATGGATTATTCTGATCACGTACAATTTTTACCGAACTAACACCTTGTTTTACATCCTAAAAATGATGAATTAATTAAAAATATTTTTAAATTCCTTCTAATTCATGACGATAGCTATATGTCAGTTTCCTTTTTTTGCTGTAACGTGTACCTGTTCAAATGAGATAAGCTGTCGCCAAAATCCAATATTTGGCTCCACTTTTGGTCGTGAAGAAGCCAAATGCATGTAAGCATCACGTAACGTTCCAAATTTATATTTGGTAAGAAATGCGAGACAAATTGTTGCACAGCGTGACACGCCTTGTACTGAATGTATGAGGACTCTCTCACCTCTTGTCGTCGCTTTGAGAATCTTGAAAGGAGTAGGTGTCTATCATCGTAATGCTTCTCTGCCAAATTTAAATTTTAGCAAAAATTTTAAATTTAATTTTTTAAAAGACTACATTCGAAAGAACAAAACAATGAAACCTTGTCACATACAAAATCCAAATATGTAAGAGCCCATGAATCTTCACTATCTTCCAACCAAAGCTTAATTCTTGGCATTGTACCCAATGAGGCTGAATTTGGTACCTGTAATAGAGAGGAAAAACTTTTCAACAATATTTCACTTCATCTTTTTTTTTCTCTTTCAAAAAAAGGAAGAAAGAAAAATGAAAATTCTCAATTTAAGTTTGGATGGGAGATGTGTTTTAGCTCTCACACTACCCCTATTTTACAAATTCCCCAAGTGTAAAAGGAAAAAAAACATACGAGCCTGGTCGTAGCATGTGGGAAAGGATTTTAATTTTACTCAAAACAAAGTCCATAAAATAATTTCTTTCAATTTCTATTGACTTCTAGAAAAAAAAACCTTTTCTTTTCTGTTTGTATGTTTTTTTTTTTAAAAAAAAAAGATAAAAAAGTGAATTAAAAAAACCCGTTTAGTTTAGCCATGTGTAACTGTTCCTGTTTGAAGGTTGAATACAGCTACCATAAAATCAGGAACAAGAGGTGAGTTTCCATGAAATCAACAATCGTGTGGTACTCCTATTCGCAGAAGTAGCCATTTTCAGGTAGGGGAAAGGCTCGTATACGTGGACAATTATACCACTGTAACCTAATTAATTTATTAATTCAAATTAAATTAAAAGAGAAAGAGAGCATGTTTGTGTGTGTGTGTGTGCACATGCGTACGTGTCTGTGTATGAGAGAGAGAGGGAGAGAAAGAGAGAATGAGCAATTCATTTTATTTCACCTTTTCTTTTAAAATTTTTATTGTAAATCATTGGAACAGGAAGAAAAAAAAGGGCCGGTAAGAAAGAAAAACAATGAAAAGAAGCCAATGAAAAGTTTCAAAAAAAAAATTATAAGTTGAAGAAAAAAATGAAAACTTTCCTGCTCAAATTTCATTTCAAAAGGGCATAAAATAGTACTAAATTCAAACTTTCATTTCCACAACATCTTCCTCAAATATGAAAATGCATCAAATAAGCAAAAAAAAAACAGAAATTCTAAAATAATATTATGATCAGAGCTATTAAAATTTCTACTCATTTCCATAATAAATGTCTAGGGAAGATTTCAATGGAACGAAATTTTCCTTTTTTTTTGCAAAAATTCCAATTTTTCAAATTTGTTGCAAAGCTTCTCACTTGCGGTAAACTGCCACAAACCCTTTCCTTCCTCTCTCCTTATTTTTTTCTTTTGCATTCTGCTTCTGCTCTCTTATCGCTATCATCATACCTCACTGGTTGCATTGATAATCATCGTGATATTGTACTCCTGAATTGTTGACGCTTTCAGGGCGCAAATTCCACTGATATACAAACCTGGTAGAACTTGTGAAATTCCAGCATGATTCACGTCCAGTACACGATAATATACTAAACGTCCGGACGACTTACTAGCGGCCATAATTAATCGAATGGATGGGATTTAGCACCGCTTAATTAATTATTCCTGAATACGCGTATGTATCACGTTGGAACACTTGTAATATACATTGTAATGCACACGTAAATCGCGTAATTCATTTGTTACATGCAGTTAAATCATTCATAAATCATATAGCTGTAATGTGCACGTATCGCGTAAACATAATTTAATCGAAAAAGATATTTCGTAAAACGAAAAGAAAGACAAATAAAGCTGTTGACAATTAAAATGCGAAACATTTTGACTATTCAAATGGTATTTGACTTGACGGAAGTTCACGGATGAAGAAGGCCTGGTTGGCGCGTCCCCACACGTCTACGAATTGATCTTAAAATGAGAGACATCGAGGCATATCATAGGGAGAGGAAACATCTATTATACGTTCTTTCCATGGTAAATCTTACGCACTTAAAAGTATGACGAGTAATTACGTCACAACGCAAAGAAAACGGGAATGAGGGAAATAGTGAAGGTGAGGAAAGCAGAGAGAAAGGGACGGCAAAAGAGACGGAGACGAAGATGGACAGAGAGAGGGAGAGAGAGGGGAGGACAATTATTGCTGTTGAAATCCTTTCTCAACGAATTATTTCGCACCCTTTCCTCATCTTTACCTAGTAAGGGGAAAGTGAGAGAGAGAGAGAGAGAACGGTGAAATGTTAACCAATACTGATTACCATTGATAATACTGATAAGACAGAGAACATATTAAATTGACAAAAATTCAAAATAATTTTCAAATTTGCTCCTTCCTTTTTTTGGTACATTTTAAACCAATTTTCCACATTTATCATAAAAATTTGCAAACACAAAGCTTAGATCACACGAAGAAAAAAGCATTTGAATAAAATGCAAGGAATCATTTCTTCCTTCGCAGGAAATCCTACACATTTTATTTTGGGAATTTAATTTAAAATTGTTTACAATAAGTATTCCTGTTAATTTTTAATAAATTAAAAGAAGAAGCAATAAACGGAGGAGAAATGTAGGAGTAGCGAAATTTAATGTATTGGAAATGAAGCGGGTTAGATGAAAAAGAAATTTTAATTGATTAGCTAATGCGGTACGGTACTTCTAGAGTTGTAGTAGTGATGGGCGGTTGATAGATGACTTTGCTTCACTTTTCTACAACAAAAAAAAGAAGCGAAAAAAAATGAAAGCCTAAAGTGCGTTCTTCACTTCCGCCATTTTGCAGTTCAATTACATCACTTTTCAGGAAGTAAGCAAAGTTCATCGTTAGCTGTGAAACGATTACACAAATTCGCTGATTTTTGATTTTCATAAATTTGTGAAGGAAAAAAGGAAAAAAAATTATAGTTAAAATCAGAAGTCACACAAAAAAAAATTTTCATTTATACTAAAACAAAAATGAAATGTATTACGAAATGGTTCAATGAATGATAAGTGATATTTCCAAAATTTATCTATGAAATTATAAGCATTGGGAAGGAAGGATGAAAGAGCAGACGGTTATTTAGCATTCAATAAGTAATATTTGAGAGGAAATTTTTTTTGACAAAAAAACAGAGAAGAGAAGAGAGACAGAGAGAGAGAGAGAGAGAGAGGAAGGGGAAGAAACGAAACAATAGAAATGCCATAAATAGATGAACTGATTGTTTAGAAAGAAAAATGGGCAGTTATTTTACTCAAATTTCAAACATGTCATTTTCTTTGAAAGAGAGAGAGAAAGAAATAAAAAATAAAATCTTTCAAATACTCACAAATAAATTAGGTTAGTAAAAAGAGTAAGAATTGATTTTTTTTCAAAAAAAACAAAAAGGAAAAGTTTAAATCTGCAAAAGTTGCACAACTGCACAGCTAGAAGATTAAATTAGCAGTGTGAAAAGGAAAAAAAAGGAACGAAATTGTATCGTTTAATATTTTTACTCACTTCAATTAATAATGCCGCTACAAGGAGAGCGGGAAATACAGAGAGAAAGAGAGAGAGGGAGAGAGAGAATGGAATGTGAGTGAAGTGGATGACGTTGATGACTAATCAATGAAATCATACACTATTAACTAATTAACTTCATAATCTAATGCTCCATTTCTGATAAACCTTTCTCTCTCTCTCTCTCTCTCTCCCCATCAACCTTGCTCTCTCAGTTCCACTTTAATTTCCTCTCATTTCATCATCTCCCGCGATATCTACTAATTATCGGTTATTTCCTATTAGACAATCGATGTTATCAATATGATCGGTAATGATAACGATAAACGAATCAACAATCTATTTCCAATATGATAAATGATAAAAGGATTACAAGAAATTATAATTTCAATTTGAAAAATGATAAAATGATAACGATAAAGGGCAATTTCAATAAGATATAATTACCAAAAGAAAGCATTATGAATTATTAGTTTCTCACATAGCATTTTACCAATTTTACTTACTTCTCTTTTTTTTTATTACTTATAGGAAAAAAACAAAAAAAAAGCAAAATTACAACAAATAACACCGAAAAAAAAAGACAAATTTCTTTTTGTTAAACAAATTTCATATTACTGAAGGAATTCTGTGGAAATATCACAAATAAAATATTTGTTATAAATCGTTGAATGAAATATGCGATAATAACTTTTTCATCTTTTCTTTCTCTTCCATTTCCTTTCAACGAGAAAATTTCATTAATTTCCAAAAAAATTAACATCGCACTGTAACTATCGGACAAAGTACAACATTTTAAAACACTTCCTTTCTTGCCGTTTGCTTATAATTTTATTAAAGAAAAAAAATAAATAAATAATCTTTAGCTTAATCAGCTAAAAAAAATACTGATAAAATTACCGCTGAAAAAAATACTTCCTTCATTAATTTCTTTTTTCTAGATGAAAATTTCATGAAAACTTTCGTTTTGTGATTTAATAACAAACAATCAACAAGCCTAACACAACGTGGCTTTTTTCAAGAGAGAGCTGGATGATAGTGATAAGAGAAGAATAATTCACTGATAAGGGATAATTTCAATGATATTTAATTATTAAAGAAAACCGGAAGAGAGGAATTATTGTAGAGGTGAGTATATACGGAGGTGTAGAAGTGATAAAACATTGCGAATGGTTGATAATAACGAATGAAATGAACGATTTTTAAACGGATATACTGTCACCGTTTGCAGAAAGTTTTCGTTGAGTGGACAGAGAGAGAGAGAGAGAGAGAGAGAGAGTTGAAGAGAGAAAATATGAAAAGAAAAAAATCGAACATAAACTGATAAAGCACTCTGTGCATGTGGAATTCATGCAATCCTTTTTATTTCTGCGAAAAGGACAGAAAAAAAGAATTAAAGGAAGGAATAGGAGAGCGATTGAAATTACTCCTAAAATTCATCTCTCTTTTTGTCTCTTCTCTTTTTCTCTTTGTTTTCATTCACCTCTTTCTTTTCATCCTGCAATTTGCTGCAAAAAAAATTAGCAAAAATAAAATTATTTTTTAAAGCAAAAAAACAATTGAGTGTAATGCGATCTTTTCTTTTTCGATTAACTGATTAATCGATTGATTGAATGGTTTTAGTGAAATTCATTGAAATTTTAACGAACAAAAACAAAATAGCAAATCCATAAACTGAAAATGTCATATGTCAAACAGAAATGCATTACCGTTTCGTTTTCATAAGTTATTGATATTACCAATCCGATAATTTAAATTGACTAGTTATTAATCAAGTAGTATGAATGAAATTCGCAGTCACAACACTCAGGTCTGATATTGGCAATCGGAAATTGATATATTAAAGTACTAAATTACTCAAAAATAACTGCCTTCTCAATATATATATCAAGCAAATGGGAAGTGCCTTTTTTTTGCGAATAACAATTATTATTTTTGTGCAATCGTTATTTTCCACATTTTTTACAGTCTAAATTTAACGAAAAAAAAATCGTAGTCATGCAAAATGCAAAAAAAAACTCCGAAATAAATAAAGATGTGCTAAATCTTGTAAATTAAATATAAATTTTTAGCTAAAATTAAATTCATAAATTAAAAGTGTAAAAATAAACGTAAATTTTTGGCTACAATTGAAATTATAAATTAAAAATTGTAAAATTATGTACAAATTGTTAGCTAAAATTAAAATGAAACACAAATTGCTAAATAAATGGGAAAATAAAAGGAAGCAACAAAGGCGTTGAAAATGGTTGATTAGAGTGGTAGACTGTCACTATGAAAAGAAAAATTAATGAAAAGAAATGGAAACGTTTAAAATGTTTTAAAACTAAAATGAGTCATTTCAATAAAATGCGAAAAAAAAGCACTTCAACTTATTTTTGAAAATTAAATCAATCAAATTGCCCTTCATTTTTTGCAACGAATAACACATCGTGGAACGTTGGAAAAATTATTTTGCACTTAAGAAATTAACAATTGCAAAAAGCAATAGTTGCAATAAATTAATGGATTTCATGCAAAAAAAAGGCACAAATTGACAATTATTTAATAAATAAAAATAATTAATTTAGTGGTAGCGAAATTTAATTTTAATTTATCAAATATTGCAGTTTAAACTGTTCGCAACGATCATCTCACTTCTCCGTTTTTTCTTATTCATCAGAAAATTTCAGTCGAAAAAAAGGTGCTACTTAACGGTTTCTAATCCTTCATTGTTCGTTGTAACACCACTACTAATTTGAATTTGTTAGAGAGTTTACGAATTATCGTGCTAAATGTAATTAATTACATTTTTATCAAATCGTTAATTTGAAATACCATCAATTCGTCTGAAATAAGAAATGGAATAATTTGATTAAGACGGAAATGAGAAAAAATGAATTACCAGGCTAGTAAGCCTGAGCAATCTAATGCTAATCATTAAACTGATATCAGTTGTGAGCAAATTGACCAACTGATAAGTACTGTTATCAGCGGCCACGTGAACTTCCTTCGTTTCATTAAGCGTGATTTATCGCATATCTCTTCACGCCCAATTTTATTTAAAAAGTCACATTTTTGTTAAAATCCACACAATTTTTTGCAAATTGTAATAAACAACACTTATTGTTTACCGTAAAAGGCGGCGCATTTAATTGAATTAGTGGATGCAATTGAAAAGACGGAAAGGCAATGAAACATTTTGCGAAATAAAAAGTTTCATTTTACATTTAATGAAAAAAGGGAGAAAGAGAGGAGTGGGAAGAGGGGGGAAGGGAGAAGTCGTGGGAAAACCGATACGATTTAGAGAGTGAACACTGTGGTATTGTGTGGAAAAACAATCGAAAAACAAGATATTAGCTACTCGCTCCTCTTCTCCTCTCTTCCCTCTCTCTCTCTCTCTCTCTCTCTCTCTTCATCCTTTCTCATACACTTTCTCTGCAGCAAAACAAAATAAAATAGAAAAGAAAAGAAGAACTGAAAACTTGAGGAAGAAAAGAAAAGAAACGAAACGGACATTCTCAAAACATCCCTTACATCTTCCTCTCTTTCCCTCCCTCCCTCTCTCTCTCCCTCCCTCTCGCAGTCTCTCTAAAAGGGAAGAGATTCGAAAATATTCAATAACACTTCCAGGAAATTCTAACGACAAATGAGTGAGTGAGAGAGGGTGTAAAAAGGAAGGACAAAAAGAGAGGTAAAAACAATGATTCCTTCCTCCCTTCTACCTCTCTCTCTCTCTCTCTCCATGAAAGAGCATAAGTTGATCATAATTTGAAATAGTGATCCGTATTTTTCGGTTGCTGTTGTGCAGCATGATGAATGAGTGCTACTGACTGCATCGGCAGTTATTGTGATGTATGTAAACCGTGAAGGTATAGAGAGAGAGGGAGAGAGAGAGGGAGAGGGAGGAAGAGGAAAAGAGAGAAAGAAAGAGGAATGAATATTGTGATGAAATGTAAATGCACGGCGAGGGGTCGTGTCATTTGTCGTACGTCGTCGATATATGCATATGAGCGCACACTTACGTACGTGCATAATTGTCGTGCGAAAGCTCAGCGAAGAGAAAATTTAACAAACAAAAAAAAAAATTCGCCGTAATTTGAACATATTATAATTGCTAATTAATCAATTGCATAATTAATTGCATTAATTTCTCGCCTACACCAATAGCGCATTGTTGTTAATGTATGAAATGCGCGTTGAAAGCACTAATTCTTGCATTGCAGTAGCTAATATTAGCTAATCGTAACAACAATGAGTTGTAATATCAATGGTAATTTAAAGTAATAACAGTGATGACCACGACTGAGCGTAATCATGATAATTGGAATTGGAAGTATCGAAATAGTGATACAAGTAACATTATTAACAGTAATCGTCGTAGTACAATGATGATAGCGATAATGATAGTGATAATGATAACGATGAGTATAATGGATAAGGATGCGTGAATGATTGATAATACAAAAGATTGCTAGTAGGAATAAGCATGAAGCTAGTTAGTGGATGATGAAGTGAGGAATTTCAATTTTTCAATGAAACGATTTTCAGTTTCTTTCTTAAATAAACCGCGTTTTTTTTTCAAATTCATTTCTTTTCATTCAAAAATGAATGAGAATTAATTTTTTCAACGAAATATTTTTACAAGAAAAAGAAAGAAATCGAAATGAAAAAAATGATATTTTAATGAGCGAATGAATTATTGTCGTTTCATTCCCACTACTCGTATTACAGCGTTGAGAGAGCATGTTAACTAGGCGTGACAATGAAACAGTTTGAATACTGTCGTTGGAAATTAATCAAATTTTGCCACTGTGAAATTTTTTTAAAGAAAAAAAAACTTGGAAACAGGTGAAATTCACAGAAAATATTTGTCATCATATGGGAAAGCGAAACGAAATTAACGCTTTTCTTCTTTCGACATTTCGTGCTTTTTTTTTTTCTCTAAAAGTGAAAATTGAAGAAAGTAAGCATAGTCAATCGTAAGCATGCATCATCGTGATTGCCAGGAAGCAATAAGCTTGCAAGCGTTTTTACGTCACAGGAATTATGCGTGATAATCGTCGTTAATTAGCGTGCTCATGCTCATCGTGTTACATTAAATTCGCTACGAACAAAGAAATTCTTCCGGGCAGTATGCAAGAAAAGTGTTCGCCAATCGTAGTAGAATAATATTACTACTACGAATTTAACAATTTTATTTTCACTCACATCGTCATCGTTTCAGTTTAATTGACGTCTTACTTGTTCGCCGCAATTAGAGTTGCAAAATGAGAAATGCGAAAAAGAAAAAAATGACAGTGAAATTATTCGATGCAACGAAACATTTGGCATTTTCTAAAGTGCTAGCGTATTTTTTAGTGAAATTTTCATTTCGTCAATGATTTAGATTAATTTGAATAGTTCAGAACAATTTCCTGTATAGCTACGGAGCACGCACATAAGTGTTCTTCAGTGACTGGATGATAACAGAAATTGTTTAAATAATTAATCGCCATATAATACTAATTACAAATTCTCACTGACATTTTTCAAATTATTTTTCTTGAAAATAATCGTTCCATAGTTAATTGCACTTAGACATTGGCTGTTATCAATTTCGATTTTAATTTGAAAGCAAAAAAACTAGATAGATATATCTAGTGACGCATTCCGTAAAATTTGAGCATATAATCAGGTAGTGCAAGAGGTTCAAAAAGCATTGTGCGCTTAACGACATTTCAATAATTGAAAGATTTAGCAAATTTGAATATTAATGGGGAAAAATAATTATAATTTTGCAAACGGAGCAGGAAGTTTGCATTCATCCAATCATAGTAAATTTAATTATGTTTTTATTAAACTTCAAATTTCATCCAATTTTGTTTGAAATAAGATGGCATTCGAAATTTTAACTTATTGAAAAAAAAATAAAGGAAGGAACAAAATACAAAAACATTCATTAACAGCAATTTAATCATCATCATCACCATTATCAATATGTTTCTGTTATCACAAATGCCATTGACATTGTAATTACACCTGCGCAACAACTTTATCATCGTTATCATCATGAAACACCACCGCTATCGCTATCATTACTGATAACTACCATAACTGACCACTACTGCTATCACTATCGCTATTGATTGTCATTTCTTATTTTAATACCTATGTATTATCATCATTGCTATCAATACTACACTATCACTGGCACTATCATTATAATGGCTATACTGGAAGGTCGGAAGATGGAAATATCAACAATGCAATGAAATCTTCAATGGTTAATAAATTAATCATTTCATCAAAAAATTGTTTTCATTTTTCCGCGGAAAGAAGAGAGTAAGTGATGTCAAAGCCAAATGCACTGATAATTAATTTATTATAACGGAGATAAATTAAAAAAAATGAATTAGTCAATTTTCATTTTAAATTAAGGAATAATTAATAATAAACAATTAATAATAAATAATTAATAATTTAATAATAATAATTAATAACGATAATTAATAATTCAATTAATAATAATAATAACAATAATTAATTAATATAATAATAATGATAAATCAATTCGATAACAAATTAATATATCAAAAAGATTATTGCTTCTGTTATGTCTTTCATAAATAATATCGGTTTTCCTTCTTATTCTTCGTCTTCTCAGCAGTTTTCCGTGGGAGCCGTGGAAAATTTTACACGTAGAACAGTATGGGAAGCGGAAAAAAGACACGTTTTCATTGAAGAAAAAAAAATGCTTTAATTTCCTTCCTCAATTCCTTCGCATCAAAATTTTTGATACAAAAAAGAGGAAATATTTAATTGTAGCCATTAATTGCACTAAGAAACAACCGCTCAATTACTTCCTTAGGAAAAATGAAATTTCTACACTTTCATTTACTACCGCCCATTTCCTCTCACCTTCCTCCTTCTGCGGCTTACAATAAGATTGAAAAATTAAATTAAAGCAGCGATGCACTGTAAATTTATGTAAGAGAGCAGCGGTTAGCTTTTACCATCAAAATTTTACCACATAATTTATAATTTAGAAGAAAATTCATTTACTTGACAGTTAGGAAAATTAATTGAAAATTTTCTTTCTTGCTGCTTTTCTTTTCATTCTAATTAGTAGAAAAATGATGGAAGCTCAAAAACTTAATATTGTAGTTGTCAAAACAATTGTATTCGTGCAAAAACAAGAAACTCATGATAAAATGTAAATTTTACAATTTAAATAAAAAATAATGAATATTTTTAAAACTAATTAAAAAATTGCTAAGCGATTGTCTATTCTCCAATTTATATTTTTGTATTTTTTTGGAATCATTCACATTTACATTTGATGATATGATATATGGCAGGAAGGAATGATTCAATTTTAATTCAAAACAAGGCGATTAATTTAGAGGAGTCGAATGTTAAATTTTGAAAATTTTTAAAACACTCACTTTCTCTTCTATAAATTTTGCCATAGAAGCAATAAAATATTCCTCGCTATTGTTATTATTATTGTTGTTGTTGTTGTTGCTTTTTTTCAACGATAAAAGAAAAAATAAAAGAAGGAAAACTTCAACAAATTTTGAAAATTGAAAAAAAAGAAAGTGATGGAAGGAAGGAGAAAAAAAAAACAAATTGATGCATATCAATGAGAAATACTTTTTCATTGTCCAAGAAAAAAGAAAAAACAGTTTAATGTACATTTCAGCAAGGAAAATTAAAATATGATAATTAATTTTGTGTTTTGTGTTGCTCCGCAATTGCTTCCGCTTCCGCTTCCGCAGCATTGCTAGTAAAGACCACAACCCCTCAGATTGTTGGCAATGATAACATCAGTGACAGCATCAAAGACGAATTGAATATTTGTGGTGTCCGTCGCACATGTCATATGACAGTAGATTTCCTTGTTCGCCGACTTATTCTTAGCTTCAAATTGCGCCTGAATATACGCACTCGCTTCGTGATAATCCTGTCGACCTGGAACATTGAAAATTAAAAAATTATAAAAAAATCTCTCTTTTTGAGCAAAGGAAAAAAAATGAATGAGTGGATGAATGATATTTGATTGCACTACGCTAATTTTGCACTTTACATAAAGAAAAATTCAAAAAATTTAAATTCAAAATTTGATTGGAACAGAATCCACAATGAAAAAGCAAATTTCCGAAAAAAGGATTTTTTTACAATGTTTAAATTTGACGGTTCTTTTTTTTTCATTTTTCTTTCCTTCTCCTCTAATTCTCTAACTTTGATTTTAAAAAAAAACGGTAAATGAATACCGGAGTATTCCGGAAAACAGATCGTTAGCGGTGATTTCTTAATTTTTTCCTCAAATAAATCCTTTTTGTTCAAAAATAAAATGATTGAGGTGTCTGTAAACCACTTATTATTGCAAATTGAATCGAACAATTTCAATGATTCATGCATTCGATTCTGCAAGTGAATTATTGCAAAATGAAATAGGCAGAAATAAAAAGAAAACATTCACAATTTATACAGCAAAATAGAAATTTTGCTAAAATGCTGAAAAAAATAATTTGCTCAAATAGTTTTATTATTGCTACTTGTATTGTTTTTATTCGAAATAGCAAATAATTGAAATTTACTTTTATTAAATTAAAATTTATCTTCAACTTTTCCTCATTGGAAACTTCCAATTTTTTTCTATAGCATAAGAAATTATTTAGGAAAAAATATTTACAGGAGGAGAGAAAGGAAGGCAGAGAGAGAGAGAGAGAGAGAAGACACAGAAATAATAAATGATGGCTAATTGTGAGCAAATCTAAACTTTTCCTAAAACTTAAAAATTTAATTAAAAATTAATTGACAGCAATTTTTGACAAGCATAATTTTCATTCATGAAATTTCAATCGCAAATAATAATTTCGTTAATTTAATCTTTTTTTTCTGCTCATTAAAAATGCCTTTTAAGAAAAAACTTTCCTATCATTTCCTTCATAAAATCAAACATTTATTTAATTTTAATTAACTTTACCGCTAAAATTTTTACACCAAATTTTTAATTACAATCAAACATAATTAATTATGGAAATTTTGCGCAAAAATAAATGATTGATAAAGTGTGAAATGAATTCACCGTCGTCTCGTCCTCATGCAACACCTGATCGTACTCCGACATCGCAACACAAAATATGATTGCGGTAACATCTTCGAAGCAATGAATCCATTTCTTTCGTTCCGATCGTTGTCCACCGACATCAAATAATCTAGAACTATCGTTATCACACATCCTATCACTTTGTACTGCTTATCAGTTATCAGAGATAATGTAACTTATTGCTTCTGCCAACAGAAACACTGCTACTGATTAAATTCCGCACATAATAAATAAATTATCACTCGTTTGAGCACAAGTTTATTAAACGAATGCCAACGAAATCATTATTAAATTAACTGAGTATTATTATTAAAGTTGACGCTATTAAATTATTATTATAGAAACTATTATTTTGATTATCATTATTATTAAACGAAATCATACATCTATAATCATTGTCATTTATAGATCTTATCAAGTAACATCACTATCATATGAAGACTATCACTTATCAGCGTGTTACACGAACGTTAGCTTATTCGCTGTCACTTTTCACGAACACGTGGACAGAAACAAATTTGACAATTTTGCTACTCAAATAGCTAATGAAGAAAGAAGTAATAATAATAAACATATTTTGGACCGTATTTGCGCTTAAATGAAAACGCGCACGTTATATTATCAAAATTATTTCAGAATAATTATTCCACTGATTTCACTATCGTTCATTTGACGTTCAGATTAATCATTGAATCGAAATGAACGAATGTCAAAGAGAAACTTGAAATTGAGCTCACTTGAAATTGAGATTCTTGAATGTGAAATGCACCTCAACGATGCCGGTGGTTTTGATCCGAGTGCGTAAAATATCTTGCTCGGTAGGCTGATAATTTGCTTGACCCAATCGATCCAAATCATCCAAAAAACTGAAACCATTCTTACATTTCCCTTTTAGCATTTTCAATTTCCTAATTTCCATATTTTCAAATTAACTTATGCTCGATTAATTTCATTCTTTCGTTACCTCCTAAAATAGAAGTATGGCAATTATAAAATTATTAATTCAATGCTGAAAAAATAAGCTTCCTTTTCCCACCCTCAGCAATCTCCCTAGCACCAATGCATCACTTTGAAAAAGTGATCCATTCGATTACACGCCTATGTTGCGAACGCGTTCGCGGTGTGTGCACTGTTTGTAAATGTTTGGTAGGCACAAATGTCTAGCTGCGTGTGTCGATGTAGGATGCGTGATATGTGCGAATAAGTGAACGTGTGGGATGCACGGTGTGTGTGTGTGTGTGTGTGTACACATACATAAATAAGTGCACAACTTACTATTTAGCAGAATCATTAAGTTGGTATTCATTTGAACGTGAGAAGCAATCGTGAACACCGCTATCAGCCCAAAGGCGTTTCATTGCAGCTAGCAGGTCATCGCTGAAGGGTTCGGTATCCTCCATCCTCGCCACCACGTCCATCACTAATTTTGCGTCTATCTGAAGACAAAGAAAAAAAAAAGCACAGTTATTTCTCAACTCTAAATTTTTATTTAATTAATTTATTAAGAATAAAATTATCAAATAAATAATTCCTGTCACAACATTGCAGTAAAAGTATCAATTTTAGATAGAAGTTTAATTAGATTAGAAGAAACATTATTTAAATTTAAAATATTATTTTGTTGCTATTCACACTCTCCAAACGCATATGTTTTATGTTAGTTTCCATTAATTTGATGATTTTTTTTTATTTTCTTTAATGGCATTAAAATTTTATAGTTCAAATTTAAATTCAAAATGTATGAACTTTAGCAATCATTTATCATAACAATATGGATGCTTCATTCCTTTCTTTGTTGAGTTAACTGAATTTTTTAACCTTTGGCTGAAACTTCTCTCTCGCCTTTTTTTTTCTTTCTCTCTCTCCCTCTTTCTTAATATCATTTTTCATTAATTTTCACAGAAAAAAGAGAATGAAAAATGAATGAGGAAAATGTTATTATTAAAATTTTCTGATGGAATTAAATAAATCTTATCGCTAGAATCATTTGAAATCGATGGAAAGAAAAGGAAAGTAATGGAGAAGGAAGACATTTATATTTATTTTCCTAATGCTTCTTATTTCGTTTTTCCAAAGGAAAAGAATTTAATTAATTATAAATAATAAAAAACAATGGTAATAAAATAAAAAAGTGAAAAAGTTATTTTTTCCATTTTTTTAATTCATAATTTTGGAAAATTTACGTAAATTTATTAATTTTTCTCTTTATACCTCTCTCGCTCTCTCTCTCTCTCCTGTCAATTTATTTCTTTCTATCTATTCCTTTTATTTTGCTATCCGTTTGGTTTGTTTTTAACTTGAGTTTAAATTTTCAGTCACAGTTTTAAATTTGAAAATAACCAATGAAGAAGTTTTCTTTGCAAATTTTGGTGAAAATCGTTAAAGTTTGAATAGCATGACCATAATGATTGTAAATTTAAATTTTAAATAATAAATGATAAGTGATAAGCATACAGTTCTGAAATAATAATAAGTGATAAGTGATAAGCATACAGTTCTGAAATAATCGTATGCGAAATGTTACCTCACGGTTACGGTCACCGAATGATACCAATAAATTACCCATTGCACGAAGTATTGCAACCAATGATTGCACCGTATTGCTATAAACTACCGGTTTATACTGTTTATAATCTTCGGCTGTGAAGCCTGATTCGTGAATAATCCTGTAAAGTATTCCGGATAGACAGAAATTAATCCCTCTTGTATTTTGTCCCACTTTCAATATCAAAAATACATTTTCAAAAAATTAAATGTCTATCGAAAATTAACAATGAATTATGTATAATTAACATTTAAAATAACAAAATATTTCTATTTCAAATGTTAAAATGAGGATTTTAATCAATATTAAACATTTTAATAATTATCATAGTAAACAACAAATTTTTTCTTCTTACAATTTACAACAATATTTATGGCTATAAATCAGTAATAATAAATTAACAGTTCTCATTAATGAAGTAATACCTAACAGTACCTAATAGCAAACGATGGAACTAATAATCATATCAAAAATATTTAATAAATCATTAAAGATCTGAAAGCAGGCGGCATTTACAGCACCGCAGAATATGTCTTGCTTTAGTTTTTTTTTTTTTTAATATTGACAAACAAATTTAATTTAATCAATAAGAACGTTAAATCACTTCTGCAAAAGGGAAAGTGGAACCCATTCATTAGAAGGTAAGTTATCGCTTGTAGACATAATCAAATAATTGCTAAGTTTAATTAAATATGCATAAACTACCACACCTTGCAGCAAAGTAAGTTTTCCTTTAAAAAAAGAAAATGCGTGATCATCTAAATAAGAATTTTAAAATTCATAATGAACTAAATGCCTGAAGGTAAATTTCACAGAACTTGTATGTTTCAAATAAAATACCTACTTCATTTGTTTAACAATTGTTGATTTGCCAGATTCACCGGCACCTGAAAGAAAAACGATCATTTTATAGCAAACAAATTTCAACAAAATTAAATGGAAAAATTCATTAAAAAAAAACTGTATATGCTAAGATTAATAAATCTGCAGTTTGTAGATTGAAAATTTCGATCATTTTACCGTTCATGGCATGAACATGAATGGGAAAAGTACAACAAACTTATCGAAAGCAACAATTTAAATTAACAATTAATAATTGTGGAAAATGATAAATAAATGATAAAATTGATGAAAATCCGTAACATTTCAAAGATTGCACAAATCCATTAATTAATGTGCAAATTGAGGAAGTGGAAAATTTGATGCGTAAAGAAAAAGGAAATAGTAAAAATGAAGTGAACCTAAAAGTAACAATTTGATATCTTTGGCAGCTTGCAAACCATCCTCCTTCAAATTCTTTTCAATCATCCGCGATCGTTCAAGAGCCGCCCGCTCTTCCTGGCTCATTGTGCAACCCATTGTTGCAGTTGGAATTTAATTTCTCACTCCAACAGTTGTCGGCTCGTTGTTTCTCTTTTTTTTTCCTTCCACAACACTTCTTATTCCTCTTCTATTTATTTTCCGCTCAATTACCTCAAAGGGAAAAAAAATTCAGCAATAATTAAAGCAATTAATTAATTGGTGCACACACATAAATGCAAGTTTTTCAAAGAAAAAAAGTTAAAATATTATGAAATTCGAGCAGCAAATAATTTTAATATTTTCTCAGCGGTAGTAAAAGTGTAAATTAACGCATACGTTAGAAGTGGACATTTTTCTTCCACACTTTGCCTTCACATCATTTGCATTTAATTAAAAACGAATAGAGAAGTAAAAGGAAGCGTGCAATTGCTAATGGTACTTAATTTATGTTTTTCTAAGTAATTTATAAATATATGAGTGATTTCGTCGGAATGCTACTAAGTAATATGTTTGATAATAAATTAGAAACGCCGTTAATTTAAATTCAAATTTCGAGCCATTTCACGACTGAATATGTTTGGTTAATTTAGGAAGGAGATTATATTTTAGGTTTTATTTTTGGTTAATTTATCATTTATTCAATTATATTTGGTTGGTTTTTGGAAATTTACAATTAAAAAGCTTCGAAGGCTGCAAAAAGCAATATCACAAAGAATCTCTGTGTGGGCATTCATTTGCTAGCAAAATTTCACTTCGAAATTCTTATTTCAAAATTTCGTGCCAATTTTTATTTTCCTTTCTATCCCTTCACCTCTTTAACGACTTTTGATAGTTTCTGATATTTCACAAAACATTTTATTTTTGCAATAATTAAAAAAAAAAAAACGTTTAACTTATTGGGAACATTGTTAAAAATCGTGATACAGAAAAAAAATTACATCAAAGAAATAACTATACAAGTGAATTGTTTTTGCAAAATATGAGGAGATAAACGACAGGAAGCGAGAGAGAGAGAGAGAGAAACGAAGAGGGTAAAGAAAATTAACATAGAAATAAAATTTCGTCTAAAACCGCTCGTTGTAAAATACAAGCCAGATTGAGATTAAATTTATTATAACTCATTGAAAATACATACTAGACTTGGGCTCTTGGCACTACGCGCTAGTCGTGTATAGGACGTTAGGCATTACGAATTCAACATTAGGTATTAGGGCCATTAGTAGAATCGAAAATCGAAAGAATACACCATCTTCCATATTTCTAATATACTTTTTTTCCACAAAGAACTCACTTCCCTCTCTCCTCTCTCCCTCATCTCTCTTCACTCGAGGATATAGAGGGGAAAATATTTTGGGCCAGGAAAATCCCTTCGGATAATTTCATTCGTGCTTTTCCACTTTTCCATGTAAATTATTTGCAAATGAAAATACATCGGCTTCCCATAATTTTTCAATTGAATAAACAGAAAGGTTAAAAATGATGTGATGGAAGTGTGCAATTTGCATGAAATAAGAGAAACCTAAGTAGTAATTTAACGTATTTTACGTACCAAACGTTCGGTCAGCAATCAGAGAAGTGAAATAAATGAGAGAGATTTCTGATTTATTTTTGAAAATGAATCACTTTGAAAAATTCAAAAATTCCTCCACCAATTTATAGCACAACGTAAAATATCATGTAAAGCATGACAAAATTTTCGTCATTTTAAAAAGCTTCTTCCTTTAACACTCGAAAATTCCGACAGAAACGCGTAGTGTTAGATCGAAGTGACCAGTGGTGGACGATCCAAATATGTTATATATATATATATAGCTATCACTGTCATTACCACTATCAGCGCTAATTGTTATTGCTATCATTAGAATATTTGCCTCACAACAACATATTACCAGCAGTTAAAACTTATCAGAGCTATTAATTACTTTAAAATTAATAAAAAAATTACACTCAAATATTTCATTAAATCATAAATTAACTACTTAAATGAATTTATCTAATTGGTAGCAATCTTTCCTCTCATTTGATGCATTATTTCATTGCTATTTTTTCCAATTAAACGCCAAAATGTCCACTTAAATGATCCTTTTAAGCTAATATTATTCGACAAAATAGTTAATTATTTAATTTTTTAACTATAATTTCAATTGGCACTTCATTTTAATGATAAATTAGAGAGAGAGAGAGAGAGGGGGTTCAACTTACCACAAGTGATAGTGCTACTGAATAACGAATTGCTAATCCTCGTATCAAAGCTCTTCGTTCAATTTTTTGTTTGCTACGAAACGAATAAATTTCCCCTTGCGCGAACAATAATCTTTCTTACTCGAACAATAAGAAGATGAAGGGATGGATGTAGCACTTCACGTACAGTATATTATCAGATGACAGTAATTGCTTCTTTGTATTTCAATTGTACTGCAAATATTTTGCCAAAATTCTCGTTGTCAGCTCTTCCTGTTTGCAGTAATTCGTCCAAAAATAATATTACTTCTCCTCCCACAATTTTTCTGAAACGAAAATTTAACAATAATTAATAATTAGTAGTAACAATAATGGCACTGATAATGTTGATAGGGATAATAGTGATAACAATGATTGCGCTGAAAAGTTATTGGTTGGAATTGAATAGAACTTGCAAACTACCGTAGTATTCTCATTTTTGGTACATTATCACAAAAATGAACTAAATATGTCGAAACGATGCTGTCAAGTTTTTTGATGAACGGACTTTTGATGGATTGTTGAACTGTCAGAGAAGGAAGAACGAACGCTTTAAATATATCGCAGTGCTTTTTTCAATTTTATTTTTTACATTTACTTTTTACTCCCAAAATACCTGCTAATTTCTCCCCTCTCAAGCACCTACTGTCTTCAATTCATAAATAAAATTTCTTGTTGTATAACAAATTGAACTTTAAATTAATTTCCGTCATTGCTATTACATTTGTCCCTATAATTACCAGCTTATAAGAGTTAAAAATTTTCAATTTCATTATCACCGCATTCTTGAATTAGTACATTTCTTTTGTTTAATTATTCTAAAATATTGATTTCAAATCGTTTCATTCCAACAAAAATTTCATTTCTCAACACTTATACCACTCAAATTGTTATTAATAATTAATTGCTTAATTGCTCATTTGCGTGAAAAAAAAATTTTCATTGCTTTCGCAAGGAAATTAGCATTATTCATGGCATTTTCATATTTATTACGTGAAAAAATTTTATAACTAAATAAAATTCTACTGCTATCATCGATTATCATCGCCACTATTGTTTATTATTATTATTATTATTATTATTATTACTTACTATTATTATCTTTATTACTATTTTTTTATTATTGATTAAGTATTTCTGACCACCGACGATATTAATTACTGTCAGTGCTTCTCACATTAGTAAACGTAGATCAATGTACGATGAGAAATTAAATTGACGGTAAAAATGAAGGAAAAAGAAGAACTTACAAATGACGTATATTTCTGATAATTACTAATTTCAGTTAAATATTTTTGCATAATTTTGTTAAATTTTACAGGGAAGCAGTTTGCATCGAACGAAGTAAGACAGGAATGAGGGGAAATGTTTGCTGAGATGAAATTTGAATTTTACAATGAACAATTAAATGATTTGAAAACGTAAGAAATGAAATGAAACGATGTGGATGAAAGTGAGGAGAAAATCAATCTTTCTTGTCGGATTCTTTTTAGCTTCTCCCTCGCCTCATTGATTCGCTTAAGCAATATAAATCGATTAGATTAGTTTAAAATTGTAATATTTCATTTTAGCTGCCAAAGAAATACTCCCATACATGTTATCATTCACTTGAAAATTACACTTTTCAAATTGTTCATCGGCCATATTTAGATTAAAATTTTCCACTGAAAAGAGAAGTAATGGAAAATTTAACAAGCCATTAGAAAAATTGAAACAATTGAAAGGGAAAAGAGAAAAAAAGAAATGCTGTAAAGTCAATATTATTCCGTGAAATATTCAATTCGTTTGTGAGCTATATATTACTCCTGTTTTCCCTCCGCCCTCCTCCCTCCCTCTCGCTCTCCCTTTCCCTCTTCCTCTCCCTCTCTACCTTCTGTTTTCAAAATTAAAAACTCCGGACAAATACATGCTACTAGCACTTTTGACATATTGTAAATCAGACGGGATGAAATGGCCAGGGAGGAGATAGATGGAAAGAAAGATTGATGGTTGGAATGAAATTCCCTCGAGAAATTCATCCTTTCATGGGGAATGTTGAATGAAATGAGAGAGAATGGATGAAATGAAACTGAGATAGAAGAGAGGGAGAAAAGAGAGGAGAGGAGAGAGGTGGAAGAGAAATATGCGGTAGAAGACGAAGGTTTATTCGGCTCTGATAAGAAGTGAAAAAATAATTGAATGGGTGAAAGAGTGCGCAAAAATGACGAGAGCGCTAGAAGTTGTTGATAATTTCACTGATAACTATTCATATAAAGCTAAACTTTAAATGCAAATTAATTTCACACCATTGATAACGCCTGACAGTGATAAATGAGCGCTTAAGATCAAAATTTTTGATTAAATGTGAACAATTAAATTGTAAAGGTAAATGTGAACGAGCGTAGTAGAGCTCTAATTGAATTGAATTAAATTAAATTAAATGTATTCAATGATAACACCAACTTAAATACATTAAATGCATTTATTATTTTAACTTTGTGCTAACAAAATACTTAAAAACTACTAAAAGAAAATTGAATTTTGAAATTCGCGATGACAGCTTTTTCCAGCTCTTTCTACTTGTTCGGTTTTTTACAGTAGTTAAAGCTTTTCCAGTACTTGAAGCCCTATTTTTTCAAAATTTCAAAAATTTCACAAATACTTCTTAGTATGAAATCATGAAAAATTTAATAATTGAATGTGTTATTTTTATAATATATTAACGCTTGATTAATGTAGAGGATCTGATTTCCGGATGAAAGTAATTTAGTTCGAACCACACTAATTCGGAATATTAAACTCCTCTCGGAAGTTAGTTTAGGTAAGTAAGAGTAAGAGAAATCACAAGGCTCCTCCAAGCTTTTCATCACGTGTTCTTCCTCCTATTACTTCCGCGTTTCACTTAAAAAAGAAAAATTGAAAATCAGCCAGTGAAAAAAGCAACAGCTCAATGAAAATAATAATAATTTGATAACTAATAATAATGATAATAGTAATAAATGTAATCATAGCGCTAGTAACAGCAATATTAATAATAAAAGTTTAAATAACTTCGAAAATTACTAAATAGTTGAAATCCTAAACATCCAAAAAGAAATGCGCTTGTTTGAAAACTGAGGATACGATATGGACGGTTGGAGCGCAATTGATCCAACCGAGAGAAAGCTAATAAGTCACTGCAATAAGTTGGACACTCAGTAATCAAAAATTTCAACGCTTATTAAAAGAGCGATTTTAAATCTCTTCCTGAGAGAAAAAAACCCCTGCGGTTTAAACTAGTTAAGAAAAAAATTACATTTTAACCAGAATTTTGGAATTAATACTGTAGGAGTTTAGAGAGAGCCACGAAGAAGCAAAATCACGAATGATTGAGCAAAATAATGATGTAAATTTAAGCAATTAATTAATTATACCAACGCATTCACTCAATCCAAATTACATTTTAACTCAAATTGACATTCAAAGTTGAAGAATTAAGATGTGGAAATATTAGTTCATAATAATTTCATTAAGTGAAAATGTTAAAAGCAAATGGAACAGTAATTAATTGGAAAGTGAGTATGTAAAGCAAGTAAGCAAGTGAAGAATAAAGTGAGTGATAGCAAAAAATTTTAAGCCTAGCAACGATATAATTCATTAAGCAATTGAATTAAGCGGTTATTAAATCTCCTTCCCTCCCTCCCTCTCTCTCTCTCTCTCTCAGTCTCTCACAAAGAATGACATTATTTCAATAGTTTACATTTTAAAATATTTGAGGAAAGATAAGATGCAGGCGATGACACATTTTTGTTCTCTTTTTAAACATTTGCTTAAAATCTCTCCGTGACGTCACTCCATGATTTCATCAAAATCTCTCTATGATTTCACCGCAACGATTCCACTCATTGATTTAAGCATTACCACCGTGAAAATTACTTATTTTTGAATTAGCAAATTTTTCCAATTTTTTATGACAAATTTGCGATTAAATTTTGTGATCGATGCTTACACGATGCTTTGCTGCACTGAAATAAAAACATTCCGAAATTTTTTAAATTAATTAGCATAATTAACAAAGATAGATTTTAAAGTCTCAATTGCTGCATGCAATGGAAGGGATAGAATAATAGCATTAAAAAAAAACAAAAAAATAAAAGTTGGAAAAAAATACCACACGAAGGGTTTTTTAGATTACAAATTTATTTTTAATTTTAGTTACAATTTCTTCTTCGCCTAAAATTTCATTATATGCAATTTTTCTGCATGCTTAATTTCCCCCAACATCTGCTATTATAGATCATTTCGGATAATAATTTAGGTGATGCTCACTGTTCGTCATTTTCTCCTCTGCCTTTTGCGCTTCACCGTTTAGCGCACAAATTAAATTATCATCCAGGTTGATACGGATAAAGTGATAACTGTTATCAGCATTGTTATTCACACCACTAACACTGTTGCTACCACTCAAACTTATGCACAAACACGCTACATGCTAGACACACGTACGTGTGTACGTACAAACATGATACACACACGCATACATGTAATCTATTCGTCAAATTTTTGATTTCTGATGACGCAAAAAAAGAAAGATTTAATTTTTCCACTTTCCCGCACATTTGAACTACAGCATTTCCTTCTTCAATTATCAAAGCAAAGTAATAACTCTCCCTTCTCCCCTTCCTCCTTCTTGTTGTTGCTGTTGTTGTTGTGTTGTATACTTCCGTGATCGATAATTTCACCTTCTCGCTTTTCACTTCTCTTACTTCGTGAAAATATACGGAAAGAAAATGAGTGACGTATACAACGGAAAGTGACGTGTAACGACGTAAAAATGCAAAAAAAAATTTTGTTGAAATTTCCATTTTTGCTTCATTTTTTTGTCTAAAATTAGTATAGCATATCTGTCATAGCTCCCGCTCTTTCTCCTCAATTTTTTCTTCTTTTTTTGCTTGAAAGAGTACACTTATTCGTTCACATGTAGCAGAACATGAAAGAAGGAAAGATGACATCGCAAAGTAACGTGAAAAAAGAATAAGAAATGACGTGAGACGTGTAAACAAACTCACAGGAAAACTGCTCGCTCATTCTATTGGTACGCAAAAAGAGATAAAAAAAAATTGCGTAGAATTATGGGAGCTTACGTGTAAAGAATACAGGTGTGAATATAAATAGCAATAAAAGGCAAGGAAATAATGAAAAATACTTGTGGCGCAAAAGGAACACGTTGACGTAAAGACTGAGGAACCGAATGTACTTTCAAAGATTAGGCAAGTAAATGAGTAAAGGAATGAAATGTAAATATAATGAATAAAAAGATACCTGAAAACACAGCAAGAAAAAAAAACTGCGTGTAAAGAGAAAAGTAGTGAAATTACGTGTAAGGATGGAGTGAGCGATGATTAAAGTACGTGTAAACAAGAAAGCAATTAACCGTACGGTAAAATTGAAAAGCCTACGACTTCCTGTAAGTTCTCAGAGCTTGTCTGATGAAAAAAAAAAAGAAAAAACTGAAAAAAAGGAATAACAAATCATTCATTCATCAATTATCAAAGAAAGCTATCGAATTACATTCCCACGCATAGCATCAATTGCGATAGGTAAGTAAGTAGCAAGCAATCAACTGTTTAG
The DNA here is from genome assembly GCA_963070105.1 of Litomosoides sigmodontis. Taxonomy (NCBI): domain Eukaryota; kingdom Metazoa; phylum Nematoda; class Chromadorea; order Rhabditida; family Onchocercidae; genus Litomosoides; species Litomosoides sigmodontis. The sequence goes on from OY718803.1 coordinate 10,760,961, forward strand.
CATTGCAACAAACATTCAAGCATAACATATGACTGCTAGAAATTGCAAAGATAAAAAGATCGAAATTGAAAGATTTAAAAATTTTATTTTGCAGTTAGAAGAAACCAAAAGTATGAAAGAGTAGCAAATCATTGAATAATTCAGTTGAGTTACACGAAATGAAGCTTAAAGTAATCGATAGAGTTAAAGTATCGCTAATCAACGACATTCCGATCAGTTGTGATTAATTTTAACAATTCATCCATCAACTGCTATCCACCAATGGAAGAAGTTAAACTGATCCGTCAAAAAGCCAAAACAACAAGAAAAAAAACAGGAAAGAACTGAAAGAGGAAGACGGCAACATTCTAACAAGTTTTCTTGAAAATAATTAAACTATTCGAAATTAGCTAGCCATATTTGTTTTTCCTCGTAGAATATTTCCCAGTGGATTTGTGTTTTTCGAAAGTTTTCTTATTGATAAACACAATGATAGATGAATCTCATCAGTATTGCTATCATTAACTACTATTCCAACTGCAATTACATTCACAGTAGTAGTAGTAGTAGTAGTAGTAGTAGTAGTAGTAGTAGTAGTAGTAGTAGTAGTAGTAGTAGTAGTAGTAGTAGTAGTAGTAGTAGTAGTAGTAGTAGTAGTAGTAGTAGTAGTAGTAGTAGTAGTAGTAGTAGTAGTAGTAGTAGTAGTAGTAGTAGTAGTAGTAGTAGTAGTAGTAGTAGTAGTAGTAGTAGTAGTAGTAGTAGTAGTAGTAGTAGTAGTAGTAGTAGTAGTAGTAGTAGTAGTAGTAGTAGTAGTAGTAGTAGTAGTAGTAGTAGTAGTAGTAGTAGTAGTAGTAGTAGTAGTAGTAGTAGTAGTAGTAGTAGTAGTAGTAGTAGTAGTAGTAGTAGTAGTAGTAGTAGTAGTAGTAGTAGTAGTAGTAGTAGTAGTAGTAGTAGTAGTAGTAGTAGTAGTAGTAGTAGTAGTAGTAGTAGTAGTAGTAGTAGTAGTAGTAGTAGTAGTAGTAGTAGTAGTAGTAGTAGTAGTAGTAGTAGTAGTAGTAGTAGTAGTAGTAGTAGTAGTAGTAGTAGTAGTAGTAGTAGTAGTAGTAGTAGTAGTAGTAGTAGTAGTAGTAGTAGTAGTAGTAGTAGTAGTAGTAGTAGTAGTAGTAGTAGTAGTAGTAGTAGTAGTAGTAGTAGTAGTAGTAGTAGTAGTAGTAGTAGTAGTAGTAGTAGTAGTAGTAGTAGTAGTAGTAGTAGTAGTAGTAGTAGTAGTAGTAGTAGTAGTAGTAGTAGTAGTAGTAGTAGTAGTAGTAGTAGTAGTAGTAGTAGTAGTAGTAGTAGTAGTAGTAGTAGTAGTAGTAGTAGTAGTAGTAGTAGTAGTAGTAGTAGTAGTAGTAGTAGTAGTAGTAGTAGTAGTAGTAGTAGTAGTAGTAGTAGTAGTAGTAGTAGTAGTAGTAGTAGTAGTAGTAGTAGTAGTAGTAGTAGTAGTAGTAGTAGTAGTAGTAGTAGTAGTAGTAGTAGTAGTAGTAGTAGTAGTAGTAGTAGTAGTAGTAGTAGTAGTAGTAGTAGTAGTAGTAGTAGTAGTAGTAGTAGTAGTAGTAGTAGTAGTAGTAGTAGTAGTAGTAGTAGTAGTAGTAGTAGTAGTAGTAGTAGTAGTAGTAGTAGTAGTAGTAGTAGTAGTAGTAGTAGTAGTAGTAGTAGTAGTAGTAGTAGTAGTAGTAGTAGTAGTAGTAGTAGTAGTAGTAGTAGTAGTAGTAGTAGTAGTAGTAGTAGTAGTAGTAGTAGTAGTAGTAGTAGTAGTAGTAGTAGTAGTAGTAGTAGTAGTAGTAGTAGTAGTAGTAGTAGTAGTAGTAGTAGTAGTAGTAGTAGTAGTAGTAGTAGTAGTAGTAGTAGGAATTAATAATAATTAATAATTTAGCTATAAAGTGAAAAATTATCATTATCATCTACTACTAGTAATTTATTCATACCGCCACTACTGCTGTTATCATTATTAGTGGTATTTCTTATAGGCATTTGTGCAGCAAGTAACCTGTGATCATATTTGTCTGGCAATTGTAGCCAAAGTGAGTGGATATTTGCCGGACAGTTGTGGCCAAAGTAAGTAGGTAATGTCTTATTTGCCTAACAATTGTAGCCAGTGCAAGCAAGCAATCGGCGAAATAAAAGCAAAGAAATAGAACTTAAATAAATTGTGAAAGGAAATAATTATGCAAGAGAAACAAACGTGTGAAATGCACGGAAATGAAAATCGCAAGTAAACAGTAAACAATTAATTGGGAGTCAGGTCAGCTCTAATCATACCACTGCTGCTGCTGTTGCCTCGGGATAACTTTTCAAAGTCAATTAATACTAATGAAATTTTCGCTTTTTTTGCCCGCTATTTTGTTTCAAAAAAAAAGAGATGATTTCAGTTATTTCGTGTCGATGAAATATTCAAATGGAATTTCAACTATCGATTAGTTCTTTGATATTTGGGTAATCAGTGAAAATTAGTGAAAAAAAAAGAGAGGAAAAGAGAAGAGATGAAGAAAAAAAAAGAGAACTGAAATCGGTCAGTTGAAATTGCAGCTGTTGTTTTAGCAAAAGCTGTTGCTTTTTTACAGTTAGAGAAAGAAAGGGAGAGGGGCAGAAAGAGAGAGATAGAGAGACAGAGAGAAGTCCTTGCATTCATAATCTATTTATTCATGATGGTTTTTTGTGCCAATTCAATACGCTTATAACCACCGGTGATGACTAATGTTAAGATCTTTTGACAACGCAATTTAGCTGAAAAGCAGCAAATGAAATAAACGAAACGTATGATTGAATAAAAATCGGTTAAATTTTTGGAATTTTCCAATTCCCAAAAAAAAAGGAATAAAAATTTTCGAAAAATTTTTCGTTTTTAAAACGAGCAAACAAACAGCAATCGTTTGTTTCATACAACGTCTCATTAATCAATGCTTATCCATTGCGAGTAGTATTTTGCATTTTAAAAAAGAAAGAAATTTTCTTTCAATTATTATTTCTCTACTGCATATCGCGCTCTACTTAAGCGAACAATTAAATTCAATTCATGATGAATGCAAATATCAGTGCAATTAAATGTATTGCAATAAATATTTATAAACTATCCACTATAATATCGATTAAATGAGAAAATAATTTCCCAGCATTTATCAGCTTACCGACGAGATAATCCAGCTAATTGATAGCAAATTTTAAGAAATCTTATCGTTTGCTGATCATTTGCGGTAATTGAAATTAAAATGAGAAACAGTAGCAACTACCACAACAACATCGTTTACTACTACTACTACCACTACAATAACAACAACCGCAAATGATGAACAAAAGCTAAGCTCAGGCACATACTCCCTGCCAGTATTGCTTTTCGACTTTCCGCATAAGCTTGCTTATACACTACCACTGTTTTCATTTCATTTCAACTGCGTCTGTTAGAAATTTGTCATTTTCCATCCTTCCAGCCTCTCAATTTCACAAACTGTTTATTCAACGGCAATAAGTTATTTCTCTGGCTAATATTTTCAGTTCAAGCCAAGCCCGATTAGGCTAATTCATCCGATGTTATGCACACACACACACGCGCGCACACACACACACACACGCATATCGCCTTCCATATTCTCCACTCCTTTTCTCCCTCCTCTCACTTTAACAAAACTATTTCATTTCAAATAGCAAGCAATCTCTGGCCACAAAGGCTTAATCATTTTGCCTCGCCAGGCTTTTTCTCTTATCCCTACTTATATCAACCACTTTAATGTATTATATACTTTACTCACAATCTCCCCCCCCCCTCCTCTTCCTCCTCCACCCAATCCTTCACATTTAACTTGGCTGAAAAAAAAATGCTAAGAATGCCAAAAACATCTACTACTACTACTGGCATTTTGGGTGAGGTCACACACACATACACACACACACACGCACAGACACACACACACACACACACACACACACACACACACGCACAGACACACACACACACACACACACACACACATGCAATTGTATTATAAAGGAGGGGAAGTGAAAAAGTTTCTTCTTCTCTCAGGCTAAAACGTATAGATTTATTTAGCTCAAGAGCCTAGCGTTTATTTTAAGCCAAAAGCGCAAAATCTACAAGAGAAGCGCACATAGCCATCCTCTTCCTCCTCCCTTTTCTTCCTCATTATCTCTCCATTTTGCTAGTGTACAGATGCCTCGCCTGACAATCATTTTTATTTGTCTCTTTCAATTTTCAATTTACATTTATTCCTTCTCCTCCTCCTTTCTTTCCCTCTCTATCACTCAAATCCTCCCTCTCATCTCTTCTACACATTCTCATTGGATCTCATTATATTTTATCAAAATTTTTTCCAACGAAAAAAACGAAATTATTCAAAATGGACATATCAATACATCATTTACAGCTATCAAGCGCCACATTTTGCATTTGATTTATGTCATATTTTTAAAAATTAACTGGATAATTTTGAATTTTAAATTTAACAATTCAAATTATTTGCATAAATTGAGCAAATTAAAAATTAACTCTTAAATTTTAGCCAAAAAAAGAAGAAAGAAAGGAAATAACGAAAAGTGTTATGTCTTGTAGCCATTAGCAATTGCAGCAGCAACTGGAAGTGATTGGAGGGATTGAGTTACAAGATTTCTCCTCAGATTTTAAATTGATCAACGATTGAATTACGGAAATTTTTCCACCTCAATATCATCATCCATCATCACTCATCATCATCATCCATCGTCATCCATTATCGTAATCATCATCATCATCTCTTCCTCTGAACAGTTACGCAATCTCCTCAACTCCAACTCGTATCATTCTTATCACCACTGATACTGAGAATGATAAACGTCCGTTGAAGCAAACTTAATTTGCCCCTAATTTTTATTTTGAATTAATAACAATGTGCGCTAATAAATTTTAATTTACTTTTTCTTTTGCTCTTTTTTTTGCTAAATGTCATCATATCATTTGCATACGTCATTTACGCAGATTTCGCTAGTCGACATCTACACGTATCCGTGTCTGTGCGTGTGCTTGCGTGTGTGTCTTTGTGTTTTGCACACGTACAAAACATATGTAATTAAATGAATTTAAATGGTGTAATGTATAGTATTTGCATCCGTTTCGCTCATCTACCTTTCTCATTTTCAGGCTCATTTTAAGGCCCGAAATTAACTAGGTTACTTATCGCTTTATCTTCCATTTATCAATTCATTCCACAAGCAATTTACCATTTGAATGATTTTTTTTTGGGTAAAATCAAAAATTTAATGATTTATTCATACGAAAAGAAGGAATTATTAGTCCTACAGCAATTCAGTATCACGCATGCCAGCAAAATTAATTAATTAATTAATTAATTAGTTAATCAATAATAAGTCGCAAATGATTATAATAATAGAAATATTAATTAGGTTTGATTAAGCACTAAATATGTCGGATAATGGCAATTAGCGTTTATTGCATAATTAATGACTAAGCAATTAACCAGCACACGCATACTTATCAACGCAGGTGCTCGGAGACGTAATGTTGTAGGATTATTTTAGGATTCGTGTTGCAGTGAAGAGAGATGGTGTGAAATTCAATTCGAAATAGGGAAGCAACAACAAAATATCAATAATTAACCAATCATAATGTATTATTAATGGTGGAGGAGGGATTGACTAGGAAAATATGAATGAAATGAATGTGATACTTGATATTCGAATTTTAAATAATTAAAATGAGAGTTGGAAGTTATCTTACGCTCGAGATATTTCCCACTGCAATATCGGTAGATTATATGTGTGTACATCTGTTAATTAGGTCAATTAGTAGTGAATTTTAGTCATCTCTCTTCCAACTTATCTTTTCATCCTTTCATTAATCCATCCCTCTCTCTCTCTTCCTTCCTAAAAACAAAACATTCTTAATTTCATCCCATCCTGTGCTTTTGCACTAATCAAGCAGTGATGAGGCGGTGAGAGAATGGATGAGGAGAATTAATAATAATTAGTAATAGTAATTAGCAATAGCAATAGCAAATAGTAATTGTAATTGTGATTGTGATAAAATTCTAATGGAAAGTATTTAAAAAAAGAATTTGTGACGAGTGGCATTCACTGATAAACTACATGCTGTGCCTTAAGCATAGCAACAATTGTTAGTTAATTAATTAATTAATCGAACTGAAAGGAACATAATTAATGAAATATGCTTGGCTGAATCGTTCCGTACATAAAATGATAATTTGCTGTATTTTTCAGGAAAAAAAAAGTTTGCTAAAAGAAACAGTTACATTACAATGTGTGTGTTACAAACGCAAATATATATTTGCGTAGAGGAAACGCCTAAATTTGCTTACTTACTTATGTGATAATGGAAGTTAAAGCTTAACTGTACACAATATATTTTAACTTACAAATAACAGCTATTGCCAACTGTTTGGAAAAGAAAAAAAAATTTTTTTAAAAAAGAAAAGGAAATTAACAGCATTCAGACGAACGAGAATATAGCATGTATCTTATAATTTATAATTAATTACGGAGACACATACACTTACGCTTTGTGTGACGTGCTCGATAAATTAATTATGCAAGGCTCATAGGTTGATAAATTGAATAAAATTTTGATTGATACCTGGAAATATCGATCGCATGCATCTTTCCATTTTTAGTTCATTATTTTATCATTTTCATGAATTTAAAACTGTTGCAAAATCAGAATTTGATTTTAATTTGTATAAAGAAGGGATAAAGACAAAAGTGAATGAATTAGGGACAGTGAGAGAGGGAGAGGGGAAGAGAAAATGAAACATTTGCAGTCACTTATTTTAATTATTTGTTAACGCATTCATTCACGTTACTGCCATCTCTACTTCATTCCTTTTTTTCACATACGCAAATAGGAAGGAAGGAATAACGAAAGAGCTGAAATTAAGCAGAAATTGAAATTTGAAATTAAGATGATAATGCCAACAGCTCATTGCATTTTAGCTAAATTTAGCAATTAAAATGTAAATAATCAATATTTCTTTTTTATTTCTTGTTTCTCCTTCCTCGGTAATATAAATTAAATATTAAATATTTAAAACATTAGTATTATTGACCGTTTAGTCATACCGTAACAACTATTCACTACAAATTACTCCGAAATTTTTTGCATAATTCCGACCAATTTATTCATTTTTTGTTGTCTTTTTAGGAGTTTACGGAAAAAAAAGGCAATTCAATTCAATTTCTAAAGGGCATAAAAATTGAAAATTTCAATGTTTCCGACATATTCCTAATAACTAACTTCGTCGGCATTTCACGTCACCAATAAGTGCAAATTAAATTTTGCTTTTTGTACCTTTTTTCGCCTTTTTTTTTGCAATTATCATTGAAATAATGAAAGAAAAGGAATGATAACAAGTAGAAGAGAGAGAGGAACTAACATCATTAATCAATTTTAAAACTACGAAATTAAATTTTCTCTTTTATTCTTCTAAAAATAAAAAGGAAAAATGAGGGAAGGGACATGTTAATAATTCCTATTTATCTTTTTTAAAATTCCTATGTGCCATTGTTCCTGATGATTTGTCATATAATTTTGCTTATTCAAAAAAAAATTACTTTTTAATTAATGACTAATACATAGTTCTGGTGCTTTTCCTTAGATATCAAATCCACAAAGCTTCCTTTCACGCTGTTCCATCAATAATTACAATTACAATTACTGTCATTATCACGTCAAATATTAAATGCAATTTTGTATTGCCTATTTTAAAGTACTTAAGTCATAATAGTATCTCATTGGTGATACTGATAATGTTAGAAACAACAACTGCAGCAAACAAATAGCCATGATAGTGATAGTAATTGTAACAATAGTAAATAATAATTAGATAATAGAGTAATAATAATAAGTGTAATTAGCAGGTAATTGCGTTCATTTGAAAGTCACCAGTGAAGCAACAAAAAAGAACAGTGAAATAGCACAAAGTGTGAATTACGTGAATTTTCCATTCGACACTACAAGGTGAAATCTGAATTGCAACTAACAGTAATATTCGCGTGCGATTAATTAATTCAAACGTCAAACGTTCAAAAGTACTTTTTACTTCATCTCACATATTATTCCAATGCTTTGCGCAAAACCTAAACTATCCCTATCGCAAGCCTTCTCAGCTATGAAGCAAAATTTATAATTAACACCATGTTTCCCTTCATTTGCAAAAAAATTATTTGATTAAGCAACAACAGAAATTGATAGTTAAGTGTGCTCATTGTTTACTTTCCTCTTCCATCACAAAATGCATTATTTTCATCCTTTTCCGAAATGCAAATGTTTGCTGCGAATAAAATTAATTTTGTAATTAAAGCAGGAAGAGGAAAAAAAATGATAAAGTGTCTTTCTCAGCAAGGAAAGAAATGAAGGATGAGGGTGCATTTACTTCAAAGAAAAAAAAGGAAACGAAAGTGCACGATAATAACCGCAGCTTTCAACGACATTAGCAATAGCTTCTTATTTCGATGAAAATTACATGATTGATCGACCGATTCGTTTCTGTTCGTTTTTTAAATTTCCTTTTTATAAAATAAAAAAAAGTAATAAATGTAAAAAGTTATTGCATTTTATAAATATTACGCAATTGGCCTGCTTTACAACGACAATTCTTCTCAGACGAGGTAATTGGAATAACAGTAATGATAGTAGTAAAAGTGAATGATAAAAGACAACCGAAATTTTTTTGAAAAAAAACCACTTCATGCATGACAGGCAATTCAACAATTCTGCAAAATAACAATCACATGCTCATGAAAATTTAGCAATAATAATAATTAATCATGAATAGCAATAATAAAAAATAACAATAATAATAGGTGATAATTGATAGTAATTGACAAAAATAATGGATAATAATAATTAATGAGTGATAAGTGATGATAATTAGTAGAAAAAATGATAAGGATGCTGAGTGATAGGGGCGTGAGAATATCCTGATCATATGATCCACCACCTACTACTCTAAGAGTTATAAAAATGTTGGGTGAATCAATGAAACCTAACAGTTAGGAGTGAGTGATACTATTTCACTTACTGAGAGGAGCAAAAGTAATTTAGTGAAGTGATAGAAGTGGGCGGTTGAGAAAGATCTTCAAATTATTCACTCCATTAAATGTCTACGTGTAATATAATTTCAATAAGCTAATATCCTAGCACTCCACTCTTCAACTTCATATGTGCATGCATAAATGCATCCGGGATATTGCATTTTCCTCCCTCCTCGCCAGCAAAAATGAACGCTTGCAAAATTGGAAAATTGGAAATGAGCAGACAATTACAGTTTGCTAATGCTTTTCCTTCCTCTCTTCTCTCTCATTGAAATCCGCTCCTCCACATCCCACTTACACGTGTTCTAACGGGGCTCGCTGCTGCTAGGAATTGAATTTTCAAATGGTAAATGATAACATTAATTTCAATGAGTGAGGTAGAACTAACACCTTCCCTCCATCCTTTATCACTTCACTTTAGGAAATTGTAAGCTGTCTAAATCACACGCAATTTCCGCTTTCCTATCCAATAATAACAAAATTTTTCAGCGTATTAGAGAAAAACTTGCGAATAACAACAACTTGCACAATCGCTGTGCAAAGAATAATAATTGTTTGCATCGATGAAAACATATCAATGTTATTAGCATTTTTAATTTGTACACGTATATCGCGTGTTGATTTCAGTTGCTTCAATGCAAATGCTGAAGAAGCTATCTTCTCCCTCAAATGATTAATCGATGCCTGCAATTATGATGAATTCATCTCTCCTAAATGCTCAAAATTTAAAAAAATTTAAGAATTTGTTTTTTTTTGTGAGAGAGACTTTTTAACCGTACGTGGAAAGGATGTAACGCTATGCAATGAAATTAATCTCACATTTAAATATTTTGCAAAATATCAGGGAGTATTTTTTGCTCCAAATTTTCACTTCTCTCTCCCATCAATTTGCTATTAGCTTACATTCATGTTGTCTGTCGACTCATCATGTTCTTTTTTAAGTTTATTAGCTCTGTTCATTGTTCCTCGATGTTGAGCATAGATGACTAGCATTAAGCGTATGTGTTGCGTATTTGCTAGGTCTACTTTCGTGCAAATTTCATACACACCTAAAATGATCAAAATTTTCCATTTTCTAAAAAGCAGGAACTGAAAAAGTTGCGCACCTAAATTTTATTCGACTACACGTAAACAGTTTATAAATTATTCACCTACCTCCTTCTCGTAACATTCCGCTAAACACCGCTTGATCAATCCCTTCATACCACTTACTGATATTTTTACTCGGTGAACTAACTCGCATACGTATCAATTGTGATTCAATATCAACAGCCTGGAAAATTACCTCTATTGCAACTCGCAAAATTAACCTAAAAATAGGAAAATTCTACACAAATAAAAAAAAAACTGGTAGTTTTGTATCAGGATTTTTTTTTGCTGATAACTTTGTAGTTCAAATTTTCGACGTTTGAAAGACAGTTAATTTGCATTTTAAACTCCAAAAACCTCTCATATTTTTGAGAAAATAGGAAAATTGACAGAAATAATGTTTGATGCTAAAATACATTGCTTGCTAGAATAACATTATAGTAAGGATTCCTCAAAAAAACCGCACATTGTCATCTCAAAATTTCGTAAAATTCAAAGCAAACATGCCCGAGCAGAAATACTGATATCGCTGTACACTAGGAAATTCTCGTAGAAACAGTCTAACTTTTTCGACGTGACAACATCAAAAAAGAGTTCCGTTATGAAACCGTACGTTTGACCGCCAGACATAATGTTCTGCCTAAAGGCTACGCATGTTGTCAGTGAATTAGCAAGCCATACAGCTACCACTATCAAATACATCTGAAAACATTTGGAGCATTCATCTTGTCACGTAAATTTTAAATTTAAAAATTGTTGAAGCACATCTTGATCATGACGCTAGACGACAATTTAGGATATCGATTGAGAAGAAAAATCTTTTCCAACCTTCACAGAGCGAATTATGATTTTAGGTTACATTCTAATGTCTCTCTAAATTCAGCTCACTATTCTGCTTTGTTGTTAAGCTTAAAAAATTATATTTCACTTTTCTTCCTATTCTCGAAAACTTTCTGACAGCGTAAAATTAATGAGAAAGAATTATTGTGAAAAATAAAGAAGAAAATAAAGGAAACAATTCAAAATTCGATGCACCAAAAAATAATGACGGAGAGTGGGGAAGTATTTGTTTATTTTTGACTAATTTTTTAGAATGAAATTAAAAACATAACGAAACAACTCAAAATTCAACGTATAAAAAATGGTGGCGTATAGCGGGAAGATATTTCAAGCAATTCTTTTACTGCAAATCGCACATACCGGGTGGTTTGTGTATTCAGGTGTGGTTGGAACGAGAGCTATAAGATTGGATGCGTTGAAATGAAATTTCAAGCTGTGACAACAGTTCATCGATGATGAAGCACCTAATGATGACAAATTTTCATTTTTATAAGATCAATCTGCACTGACGCGATCAGCTAGATTGATTCAGTGATTAAGCTTACTGATAAAAGCAGTTCAACTGATCAAGCTCATTAGCAAAGGTTATTTCTTGATTAAATTTGGCAACATTTATCAAACGCTGCTCAAATTAAAACAATTTCCTTTAGCAGAAAAGTTTTTCGTTTTATTTTAGACTGAGAAAATGTGTGTGCAGTTGTGTGACACGTAACTTTAACTTGTAACACGCAAATCACTACTGACCACACGGCTTTCTTCCACTCCAATCCTACACAGCCCGATGATTGCAGTAGTTGGTAGTTGGAAGGTGAAAATTTAGCGTCCCAACACTTTGCGATCACTCGTTGCATGACCGATGGTGGTAGGTCGCAAGTGCGGTATTCCTCTCACCTGGTGCTATGGCTCTCCGTTGGCGTCATTCTCTTGTCCTGGACGCTTCATCTGTTGTGGACGCTTTGCGCCTTTGAATTATGGGTACTTTCCATTATCTTTGTCGTAAATGACAGCCATAAATGTTTGAAATTTTCTTTATTCTATTATTATTTTCATGAAAGAGATGAAATCACGCAAGATTTATTCAGCTTTATAAAATATACAACAAATAAGATTTTGTAAGTTGTAACATTCGTCACCTTAAATTTCATACAATTTTTCAATTTTCCGACTTTGCAGTGTTGTAGGAAAAGTGATTAATTTTTAATAAATTATAATGATTACCTACGATATGTGTGGAAACAACGTAAATTTCAGACAGAAGTAGAAGAAATCGTTAGCGAAAGGCATAGCTAAATGTCTGCTGGCTCATTCTCTTTTGTGATTCCGGAAAGGTCAGTGAGTGATTGCTTTTTATTTCTGATTAAATTTTTTTTGGATAAGTTGTTGAATAAGCTTATTCAAATTTTATTATGCATATCCATGTTTCTTAATTTTAGTTTGAGGCCAAAAAAGGCGTCGAGTTCTTCATCAAAATCAGTCAACGCAACACGGAAACCCTATACTTCACCGAGACGCAAAGGATACAACGATTTGGATGATCCAATCGGTTAGTCGTCAAATCCAATTCAATGACTTCGTTTCTTCCTTTTAATTCTTTTCTCTTGCATGAAATAAGGCTTGCTATTATTCTAATAATATTCGTACGATGCAAGCTGTCGATATACTAAAGAGGCTTAGTTTGTTATTTGTATGGTTATGTTGGATACTTAAATAACGAACCGATCTTCTCATTTATTTTGTCACTTCGTATTAATTTACTTTTTGGTGATATACTGGAATCATAGGTCCGTCTTCATCATCGTCGTCAGCGCATCCGTCTTCCCCACTTAAGCGTTCGGCCGGTATGCGAGTCCCAAGCGGTCGGCATTCCGTAGCACGTGCCGCACGTGTTGCCCGAAAGAGAGTATCATCAACTGAACATGCCTCAAATATTTCGCAAGATTTGCCTTCAACAAGCATACCGCCAAGTTTTGGAGGTGTACAGCTTGGCAAACGTTTGAAGGCATCGCTTCGTGGAACTTTACATAGTGGCGTCGATAACAGATTCAATAGCATAGTGCGCGCAGTATGTATTCTGTCTTTTTTCTTTTTAGGTTACGGAAAATGATTTGAAGTAAATCTAGCTAACGCAGTTGGTGTGGCATGTATTTCTAAGAAGTGTAGTTTAACTGTTTTGTTGTCAGGCCGAACCATCAAGGTCTTGGATGCGTGAATCAAGCATTAAGGAAGAAAATGCGCCGAAGTTGGAACGACATGTTGAAAATTCGAAGGTGGAATCGGTCGCTGAAAAAGTGATGCTGCCGAAGGGTGCAGTTGGTGAATTTTATAAAGCATAAATTAGTAGGAATGAACAAAAATATCGCATCTATAATATGTGTAATGTTGGATTCTTAGTTTCTAGCATTCTTTCGTATTTCATTTATTCATTAACTAATCAAAATTTGCTTCAGTACGGCAGCTAAAGCGTTTGATCGGGCGGGTCTGTGAAACTGATTATGATAAATATCAGTTGCTAGATGAACGTGATCGTTTGATGCACAAAGGACGTTTGAAAAGTATCGATGTTGACAATGCTACTGTTATGCAGGTAGGTAGATAACTTAAATGTTTCTGAAATTAAATTTAGGAAAAGAAGACTACTGGATACATACCCATTACGCCCATTGTTTAAAGTGTTATTGTTAAGCTACAACTGTGTTGTATAATAGAGAAAATCCTTTGCTTAAAAAAATGAATTGTTCAGTAATTCTTCTTTAATCTTTCTTGTTTCTTTTTTTAATCTTTTTTTCAATAGCATCTTTCTTGAATTGCTGATGTGAAGATGAATGTTAAATGAGTTATTTTAGGGTTCTTGTCCTGATATGTGTCCAGAAAAAGAACGCTATATGAGGGTGGTACAAAAGCGCGTTAGTACTTATGAATGTCATGATGATGGAAGCATTGCGCCGGAACTGACCGTGAAAGAATACAGTAGGAGTGCAGCTGATCAAGTAAAAATACATCTGTTAAATTTCTGAAAAATTGTTCTTAATAAAACAGTGGTTTTTGTAATAAAAGCTAGGGAAGAGATTCAGAAATGAAAGGTCGTGTAACGATCTGAAAGATATTGTTTTGTTGGGCTGGGGAGCGCAATAAAATAAGCTCTAGTCTGATTGTGGAATAAACATGCTGTTTTGTAGGAAGAACCACTACCTCACGAGCTTAGACCCGCAGATGTTCTTCAGCGAACGATGAACTACCTTATCGGGAAAGTAAGTTGCTTGCTTTCATAGCTTTAATTATAAAATCTATAACTATCAAGTGCTCACTGATGTGTGATTATTTCAGATTGCCAATCATATTCCGGAAACAGATGAGGAGTTGGCACAGTGGTATGATTTCATGTGGAATCGAACGCGGGCTATTCGAAAGGTTTTTCACTTAATCTTGAACCAAAATGGAACAGTTATTTGACATTCTGAATACATGAAACGAAGAAGCTAGAAATTTTAGTTGTTAAACAGTGTGAAATTGATGTTTCCAAAAATTTTGCGAAGTTGACGAATCCAAAGTTTCGGAAATTAGCTTTTATTGTTAAAGTGCTTAAAATAAAGGAATTTCAGGACATAACACAACAAATGATGGTTAACGAGACTGCTGTTACACTGATTGAACAGTGCGTGAGACTACATATCTTTGCATCCCATCGTCTCTGTGAATTGAATTTTAATGAATTCGATCAAAAAATGAATACTGGTATTTTTTTATCACTCTTTCATTGATTTATTGGTTCGTAGGATCTATAACTATGGGTCCATTCTTTTACTTGCCTGTCTACGGGTCTATTTTTATAGTTTTGCGAATAACTCGGAACTTTAAGTCTTGGAAAACTTAAAGTAGTCATGATTTATAACAAAATTTTATCGCTAAAAAGTCAAATTTTCCTATTTCAGAAAATTTATCAAAAAGCTTGCAAAGCTTACGTTATTTGTATGATGATTTGGCGAAGAAAGGGATCTTTTATGCCAGTGAAGCAGAATTCCGGTCTTATGAAATTATGCTTAATCTAGCGGATTCCAATGTGTTTCGGTAATATTTAAAAGTTTAATTTAATAGTTTTTCTCCACTTATTTTACAAATTTCAGTTTTTTAAGCAGTGCGAAATGCAAGGCTGGAATTTGTTTAGGCGGGCAGTTTTCCTTGTTTTTTCATTCATTGATTGAATTTTGCAGACTCCTTTCCATTTCTGCCCACATGGAAGGCATTGGCAGAATAAGGCTAAGTATTTCTCCTCATGATTCTAGACCACTTTATATAGTTTACTAGCACTCTAATCCACCTTACTGATTCCCTCCAGTGTGCACATTATATCATAGAATTTTGAGACTTGTTAGGGATACGCTGAAGTTTATTTCTCACTTAATTTTTGTTCCTTGTTGTAAGATTTCAAGGCTTTTAAATTCCAGCATTTAAATAAATATTCAGGCAAGCGCTGACATATCGAAGAGAAATTCTGGAAGCGAGTTCAGTGCGGTTAGCAATTCGTCTGTTTACCTGTTTGCAGAATCACAATTACGTTCGCTTTTTCCGATTATTGAAAAACGACGCCACTTATTTGCAGGTAATAGTAGTATTGATTTGTTTGAACAACTTTTAACTAACATACGAGTGATAGCCTATTTGTCAAAGCTATAAGTAGACATGTATCAGTAAAGCATTAGTTTTTGTAGTGCTGCCTTTGTCATCGATTCTTCACTCGTATGCGCCATCAGGCAATGTATGCAATATCACGCTCTGCTCACATAATGGGAAAGGTCTGTTTTTTATCTTCTTTTTTATAAATTTTTTGGATGGAAAAATAAGTATTTTCGAAATTTTTTATATTTTTACAGTATCCGGTGGGCAAGTTTGTCCAGTTACTGGGATTTGACGATCGTGATGCATCGCTGCAATTTTTGAATTGCTACAATGTTCATCACAATAACGATGTGGATACTGGTGAAGAACTAATGCATATGTCAAAAACTCGACTAATTGATCCAATTGAAGAACCTCCAACAAAGATCCATTTGTGGATTGAAGCGAAACGTGAAGGATATTCAATTCCAGAGGTAGGTAGATTTCTTTTTTTTTGTCTTTTCATCGAATGTCATTCTAGAATTTTGCATAAACGTCACTTAATAGGTGCTGAGCGGTTGTCAAAATGTTGGAGTTGAAATTGCTGCTCCGTTAAATTCGTTTGACAAAAATGGTGCATACATATTTGATGTTGTTCTCGACGACTATATTAGCAAAAATGGAGGAGAACAGTAAGTCTTCCAATTTTTTGTCCAAATTATTCTCGTAAATTGTCATTCTGCCTTGTAAACAGTTGCTTTTTGTATCTCAAGTTATGCCTTCCAAGCAATCAGTTGTACAATAATGTTTCTTATATGTTAAATTGCTCTTTATATATAGCATTCATTCTAGCGATTTCCAGCTTTTTGGTCGTAAAACATTATGTGGTAGAAGTTTTTGAGCCTTCCAAAAAAAAGGCTGCATATTTATTGATAATTTGGGTTGCAAAAATTTGAGATTTAAAAGGGGCAGGAAAAAGGACGCTGTATTAATGGGTAAGGGATAAACTGTGACGTTTTGTGACTTTACCAGTACATAGAAAACTGTTATAACTTCATTATGTTGATACTAATATTCTCTATCTTCAGGATTACTATATACATATTTACAGATTAGCCACTGATGAAGACGAGGTTGTAACTTTCACATCTACTTTGCCAGCATCACAGAAGGACAATAATGTAATCTATTTTTATTTGGCTACTTCATCCAATTTGTACTATCTTTTTCGGGTCTATAATTTTTATAAATTTCATTGGTCTAGCAGGTACATATTTTGACAACTGGTATCATATTTCCATTGAATTCGTTTGATGAGTGCTACAGCGGACAACGCACTATAGCATATGACTGTTTAGTTTGACAAATCCTGCTGATATACCACGTATGTCGTAAATCATTTTCAGGTTAATGTATTAGTGGAGAAGTTAACAGATGAGATTATAGAAGCAGAATTTATGAGGTTGTGCAGGCTAACGTATACTAAATCAGTAGCTCATTCGCTGACTACTACACTGTATGATAGTATCTTGGAGGACTGTTTGAGGTTAGTTTTGATTTTGTAATATTTCAAAAAGTGATTTGTGAGTATTGTGAATTAAGTCAGAATTTGGAGATTTTTAGACCTCGTTGTCAGGAAGTAGTGATCGCTGCCAAACTGTTACACCGACGCAAGCTAGCCGCTAACGTAGCGAAGGAACGAGAGGATGAAGTTCGATCTTTGCTGTATTCCCTTAACGAATCAGTTCTGCATGAAGTTATCGATAGATTTATTCACAACACTTATAAAGAATGGATAATGTATGTTTCTATTCAATACTACCTTTCTGTTTCAAGTATTCAATGTAAAATTCTAATATATAATCAAAGAATTCTGCTACAAATTCAATTTTATTTTTTGAAAGTTTGGCTTATGGTAAGTGGCAGTTTTTTATAATAAAAGAATTTACTTTAGCTTTTCGGTTTTGTGAAGGTTTTGTCACTTAAGCTTCTAGCAACATATTACACTTAGTGGAAACAATAATTGTGGAAATTTAAAAAAGATGGTTTTTTGGAAATGTTTCAAAACTTTTATTTCATGTTTCCGAGTGATTTACCGATTTCTTTGTCTTATCGTAGATGCATTTTCTAGGAATTACCAGCGGATGCAGGACAAAGGACTTATAGAGAATATTGGAAAAAGCTTCCTGCATGATTTGCTAATTGAGGTGGTGTCTGAAACAGTCAAAAAAATAGGAGAAAATGTGATAGAAGAACATGTGATTTATATGAAAAGACGTCTGAAAGACATAAACGAACGGCTAAACAAGTAAGTTTCATGGAGATAAAGTTGTCTGCGTAGTATATCTCGAATATATATTAGATCGTTTACTTATGAAGCTCATAGACTCTTCGATTTATGCTTTTGTGTGTGAAAATTGTTTTCTTTGTAGCATTTCTTGTATTTTGGAGTTCTGTCGTCTGAATTAATAATTTAGATTATGGCTGAAGCAATTTGTTGATCATTGGAGGGAACAAATAGCTTATAGAAAAGAAGAGGAGCGGAAGAAACTGGAATTGTTGGGATCATTCCCTATCGTATTACCAGGTACATTTCAAAAATCATATTTTCGGTTTTGTTTTTACATTGCTATGTTGCAAGTCTGCTGGTTAATGAATTTTGCGATATTCTCATAGCTTATATGGTTTTAAATGTTTATTTGTATTCAGTCAACACATTTCAGCTAAATCTGGGTTAATCTTTCGTCGACGAAATGGTTATCCATTAGACAAGGCACTTATCGATTGCAGCTCGGTAAGAATTTTTCCCACAACTGTTTTTTTCAAATTACCCAAAATTTTTATGGATGTGTGTGACTGATGTATAAAGCTTTATTTCCTATTTTGCTAATCAACTTTCATGGTATTGATAAGTTCTCTACTCTTTTATTGATAACTGCAATAGCTGTCAACAAATGCTAAACATTATTATTATTTTAGCTGCTTTCTGAAAACAAAGTGAACGCTTTTATTGAAAAAAGGCATAGAAGAATAGCGCTGAAAGTACTAAGAAAGTGGCACTTATGGACTCAATTCCAAATCGAAAAGAAGGCGTTTTTCAGTGTACGTGTCAAATTTGCTTTTTTTGAAATGTTATTTGTTGTACAGTCACCAATTTCTATTATTTGTTACATTAAAATGCTTGTAAATTATTTGGATATTTCTATTACGTTAAACCGAAATGGGACTTTTTGGTAATGGAAATAGCACGTAAAGTTATAAAATTTGAAACGTCGTTCTTGAAAATTTTTGCTTGCTTTTTAGACTACCTGTACGTCTTCACTGTTGAAGCGTAGACGGTTACATAACAACAATAATGATATTGTTGCAAAAGAAAATGAAGATGGCATTCGTTTGTCGGTAGCACTTGCAGATGTCGAATGCGAACGATTAAAACCATTTTGGATAACTAATCAAATTTATAATGGTTTTGTTTTATAAATATATCTGTTATGTAAAACGCAAAAACATCAAGCTAAATGGTTCATTGATCGGACGAGTAATTTTTATTAATTTAAATGGAAGAGAATCGCATTTCAGTGTCAGTTCTATAAAGAATTTCTAATAAGAAAAAGTCAGAAAAATAATGATAGAAACAATTGATAATAACAGACAATAATGTTCAACGACAAAGTACATTTGGTTCCCAGGGATTCTTGATAATTATTTAATGACATGAATTGCAGATCTATTTTTGCACCTTTTGTGCGCATTGGAGGCTGTGAAAGATTCTAGAACGCATTGTTTAATTATAAAGCATTCTTATAAAGCATAAGCATCTTGTGCTTTATATGCTTTATATTTTTATTGTGCTGTATATGCATAAGCAGCATAGGCATCTTATAAGCATTTTATAAAGCATTTTATATTAAAAAATATAGTACTCTTATGACCTTTGTTAGAACTAATTCATTTTGTAATTAATATTTTAGATTTGGAGGATGAGCGACAGTCGTCGTGGTGTGAATCACTGGCCCAGCGTTCATCGGTGTTATTGAATTATTTCGATGAAAAAACACTTGAGAAAGGTTGAGTTTTGAAAAGATATTGAAATAATGAATTTTGAAAACTGCTTCAATGCCGTTATTATTAGTCCTACTCTTTTTTCTTTTATTTTCTAATGTTACGTCCTTGTATGTTCTCTTTTTCTTAGGAGTAGAAATAGCAGCGCAAAATATTCAACGTATGGAGCGTGCAGGAGGTTGGGTGAATAGCAATAGTCGTGAATGCAGCGGAAGTTTAGATGGTCTCACATGTGACTTGAGTCAGCAACAAAATAATAAAGCTAACGAATTCAGCACACAAAATGAGGCATGTTATCTTTCGGGAAAAAGAGAAGTTTCGAGATGAATTTTGTACTTGCGACATGTGGAGTATATGAAGATATATATGTGTGCGTGTTGTTCATTTGCTTCAGTATTGGCGAATATGATTCCAGTCTCCATCATTTGATTGAACATCTAGTTTAATATATCCAATTATTAGTTAAATTTCTTGCCATCAACTAGTTAGGTGCATGATTTTATCAAGAAATCTGATGGAAAACTCATGACCGGTTTTTGAAGTTGTACTTTTTTCTAATAATGTGCTATTGGAATTGCTGCAAAATTTATGGAATTTTTTGTACTGAGATGTTTTAACTTTCGTGTAACAAATTTTATCGACTTTTTTGCTTCGTATTACTTTTTTTATGTAATTTCAGTGCAAAATTTTGGGAAATCTAGAGAAGCGACTGGAAGATTTTACCAAACAACTAGATGATGCATTCAGAAGCGCGGAAGAGAGAAATCGACGATATGATGAAATTCTCAACTCTTTAAGTGGTGATGGATGAATATTCATTTTCCTGTGCTATATGAGAGAGAAAATTATTATTCGTTAAATTTTCCAGTATACTTCAACAAATTCTTAAATAATATCTTCTTGGTCTGTAATAATTAATAATTAAATGTTTTGTACTGGGTATCCATTTTTTGTATTTTTCTATCTATATCAGTTTGTGGTGTGCCAGCACCTTTTATTCTTATTCTGTGAATTGTTGTTCTCAGCCTAGTAACGCTTTTGCGTGAAAAGTTTTTATTGTATTTTTAATAAGTTACTAAGCTAATTCGATTATTGAAACTCATTACATGAATGTTTTTAAAGCAATGCTCTAAGAGTTGTATCTAGTCTCATCTTCCATATCTCACATTATTTTGGAAGAATTTCCTCAGTAATGATATTTCTGGTTAGAACACCGAATAAACTAATAATCCGAAATGTAAGCATTGTGATAGTTACCTTTAAGTGCCTTTTTTGTTCCTACTTCTTTTCCGTCAGGATCTTTTTTCTTGTTTTCATTCTTTGTAACTTGTAGACTGCAACTCGTGGTAGCGGTTTGACCAGCATAGCTATTGTAAAGGTAGAGAGGGAGTTGATACTTTACGTTGCAGGGCGCAAATAGTAATCGACTTACGTGCAGGTTAAGATTGTTGGCTTACATTGGAATTTTGTGTGTATGCTGAGACCTAGATGATTAGTTTTCACAGTCGCTTCTAATTTGTAATTCATTCCAAAAAGATGTTAATATTTTATTGTACACACTAGTACATTTAAAGCGGAAGTGGATTTCTACATACAAACATTCGAATGAATGAGCTAATATTTTAGAAAATTCACTACGATATCATAAATAATACAAATATCCGCAATAAAAAGTTCGACAATATTGAACAGTTCCTCAATCAGAAGAAATTAATCTAATTATGCATTTATTCACTAATTAACACTTCAATTTTCTAATTTTGTTTATTTGGTGAATTTGTTTTGTGTTTCTTGTCTGAACGGGTCTTAAGCGCTATTGATTTGATATCAATCCACTCAACTATCTGCTCATCGAACTCTGATTATTCATGAATAAATCTCGTAATATTAGTGTTAGGAATTTCAAACATTTTCCAATTCAAATAATAAAACAAAAAGGAATACAAATAAAGGACATGCGCGGAAATGTCAGTCAGAAGTGAAGATTTCATTTGATAAATTCTGCTAGGCATTTCGCGAACAGCGATCGAGAATCTGTATGGTTTAGAGGCTCCCAGTTGACAGACAGTTTCAGCAATGAGTTTACCTGTATTGTGGAATTAAAAAATCAAGAAACATCCAGAAGCGTAAGCAAAGAGAAAAAAATTTATGAAAATAGTTTACTGGAACAAATGCTATTGAAAATTTTGATATGAAATTTAAATTCCAACGTATCCCACTCACTCGTCCCTGCTAGGATGCGAAACCGAAAATACTCATAGGCTATACTGAAGACATTACGAGCATTTACGGTTTAGCAACGTAGCCGAACATTGGTTATTTTCGTTTTCGTTCGAAGAAGAGCACACTTACCGTGTAATTAGCGCATCACTGAAATGCTAACGTTTGGGAAGTTCGAAGAAAAAAAAAAAGCCAATTTTCTTTTATCTTTTTTTTCAGCGTTGTAACTGAGGAAAAAGTATTGAAATAAACATAAGGTTGCTTCAGTTTTGAATTTAATTTTATATATAAAATTTAATTCCGCACACATATGTACATTGATGTTACAATTTTCGATTCGATTTCGTATATATATATGTATAAATTTTGAATTTAATTTCATATGTGAAATTTAGAAAGAGCAAAGTTAGTAATAATTAAAAGGAAAGGATGAAATAGGAAAATTTTATTATTGATACGGAACACCATATTGGCTCACATACATATCTCATACGTACATATATGTATGTATGTGAAATTAATCACAATTATATTTTTTTAATTTTGTAAAAAAGAGTTTGGAATTTAAATTTGTGTGTGGGAGAAGCCATTAATGAGGAATGGAAGGAAGGAAGTTAGAGGAGCTATACAATTCTGATAACACTATTTTAGGATGAGTTACTGCGGAGATAATGGTGGGATAGATATATTTGTACGTCAAAAGAGTGAATAATTCCTATCATCGGCTTTATCATAAATTTATATCATTCCTACAAATCATCGAAATTTCCCCTCTCCATTGCACTGCAAGTGAAAGAAGGGAATTTTCATAGTGGGAGAGAGGGCGAGAGAGAGGGAGGGAGGGAGAGAAGGAGGTAAGTTATGGTTAATAAAAAAAATACGGGGGGGAGGGGGGAGAGGGGGGGAAAAAAGCAAGATGAAATGACAAAAAAAGGATGTACAATTATTACACAGGGAGAGGGAGAGAGATACACACATACACACACACACACACACACACACACACACACACACACACACACACACACACACACACACACACACACACACACGTATTTATGTGTACAAACTATTTATAATAAATTTAAAGAAATTTTCTAATTAATATATTAATGCATTTTGCACTTATCTTTTCCCATTTATTCGTTTTATCATTTTGATAAACAAACAAATTAAGCTTTTTTTTTCAAAAAAAAAGCGAGGAAGACAATTTTCATCCATTTTGTCACCTTTTGTTTTTCTTCCCGTCATTCTCTCTCTCTCTCTCTCTCTCTCTTTCTCTCGCGCCCTCTTCGCCATTGTTTTTATTAAGGGAATTTTTTAAAATTGACAAGTTGAAAAGTGTGATGTTAGAAGGAATAAACTCTTTAAAACACTACGAAGTAAGAAAAAATTAATAAAATCCAACAGTTTTTTTCGGCATTTTTTTTCGAACACACTCATTGGAATGCGAAATGTTTATCCAATCATTTTTGCTAGCAAAATTCTCACAAACACTCATCTCTGTGCTTTTTTTCTCTGCTTGAAAATAGAAAGTGAAGTGATGATTGTACGAGAAGTGGATTAATGCATATTTTTGCATATTAATTAGTATTTATCGCAATGATAGCAAAATCCAGCCATTTCTTTTTTATCTCTCACCTTTTCTCTCTCTCTCTCACAATTCCGTAATAAACAGAGATAAGCCATTAATAGTTTGACGCAGTAAATTCGTAAGCGAAAAATTTATGAAATTTAATTTTTATTAGCTCAATGTTAACAGTTTTGTTTAGAATGGGAAAATTATTAGAAATATAACTTCAAAGTAAAAGCATAACTCCACACTTTCGGCAACTGTAACAAATAAACAAATTTTCAAATTAAAAAGAGATTTTAGCGAAAAACAAATTCACACTATTCGCTTGCGTCCCTCTATCGTTTCTTTGTTGACGACGACACGTCAATCAGTTCAATTTCTCACTATTTTTTTTTCAAATTTTTACATTAAAACTATTGCGTGGCAAAATAAAGGGACTAAAGCAATGCGTAGCGGAAAGAGTAAAGCAATGCGTGGCGGAAACAGTAAAGTAATGCGAGGAAGAATTTATATGAGAAATACCACTCACCAACTTTTAGGGTGAAAAAGTATCAATTATTTTTGCGCATACCTTCAGAAACAGACGCAGTGTACTTCGACAGTGAACACTTTTCGTTTCGCATAAATTACCAAATTTCTAATAATGTCCAAAATGACAACAGAAAGAGTTTAAGTAATTTACTGAGAAAATTAAATTAGCTATTAAAAGAAGATTAGAAGTTATTGGCGAAATTTACTAAAAATTTTAAGCACATGTAAGGTGGATTTCTTCGTGCGCTAAATATTTTATTCATTGAAATTTCATGCTTTTGTTATTTTGCAATTTCCATTTCATTCATTCATGAATTTATCTTGAATGATTGCAGGTAGGTAAAAGGGAGTTCAGCATTTAAATTTTAATTAAAGGTGGATGAGTAAGAGGACAGCAGCCTAAATTCAGCAATATCAGCAAATTAAATAAGATTTTAAATTCCCATTATTTCAGATGTTCCAAATTAAAAGTGGCGATGTAAAATCATGAAAATTTTCAATTCTAAACCATTGCTCGTATTACTTCTGCTTCATTGTATAAATTTCATTATTTCAAAATTGTTTTCCTGATAGTAGCGGCAGCAACGACGTGCGCAGTGCACCATTTCGCTTACGTTAAACCAACATTCGAGAACGAAATGAGTAGAGTGAGTTACTGGCATTAGTTTAGAAATTACTCAGTGCAAACTAATTGAAGTTAGAGGTTTAAAATTTTTAATTTTAAAAATTTTTAACATTTTGAATTGACAGAATGATGACGGCATATATTGTTCACTTGGATTAAAATAATGTATCAGAGTTAGAGGAGGTGTAAGTGTTAAGTTTCTCCAAAACTTTGCCTGAAATTTATTTCTCTAGCAATGATAGCAAGAGAAAAAAATTTATTGATAATTAAACTTTCTAGCCTAACTCTGTCAATTTTGATTGTTTTCACACAATGCTATGGATATTTAATTAAATTTATTACAAAATTGCCGCCATCCAGAACTATCGTTGCTTTTCTTGGCAGTTGAACGCGTTCGAAAACGTGACATGAAAAATTTAATTCCGGCAAGCACTTCAATTAAATATTAATTGGTGCACACTTTTTTTTAAAATTAAGTAACATCTCATCATGTAAACATGCAGGTATACGGATGCATAAATAAACGAGCAAAATTAGTGAATAGATGTAATTTTTCTTATTCAAATGTTATTTAAATTTATTTAAAAACATTTCAATATTTTAAAATTTGTTTTCAAGAATCCTCTTGTTATTTATAAAGATAAAATTTTCTATAATTTCCTATCCGAGTTCTTTAAGCCGTTTCCTTACCGATATTTTACGGCTAATTCAGATTCATAATGAAATATGGTTATGTCGTCTAACTTACAGCAAAATGATTGGTAACATCAAATAATTTGAAAATTCTAACAAATTGTATTTTATTTACTTTTTATTTGTGTTTTCCTCAATCACACAATCATTAATTGACTTAATGCATTTCAGTTATATATTTTTATTAATTTATTTTTTCATTAATTCATATTTTGTTCATATTATTGTGACTCTTTTCGCAAAAGATAGCCCATTTTTGCTTGGTTTAAAAATTAGATAAAATTAAATCAAAAAAAGCAAATACCGACGGCAACAATTGATTAGCTAGAATTGCGTACATTTTCAACGATCCCACAGATATACTCTCCTCTTCCATAATTGTTCACGCAAGGTGAAATAATTTTCACGTACGGTGAAGGTGAAGTAGAAGGTGTCAAAGTTCGCTTTCCTTTATTCGTGAGCAATAACAAACAATTTGTTGTAATTTCACACGAAATGAACGAATGAAAGGATGACATTGTGTGCATGTAAGACATAATAATTAAATTTTTGACCTCTGAGAGATACAGGATGAAACATTGAAATTGCTTAAATTCAACTCCTGGATAGGAGAAGAAAGAAATTAGATTATATATTTATTGAAGAAGGGATCATCAGTTACAATTAAAACGAATTTCATGTGTTCGATTAGTTCGGAACAGAATGCACAGCTTTCAAATTTGCAATTCTATTTTTAAATCCAAGTATTCCTGGTGGATCATTTGCAACAATTTTAGTACAATTTCGAAAATTTTGTGACAAAAAATGAGAGTAGCATGAGAGGGAGAAGTACGAGCAGCACTGATAATACACATCCATCACAAGAACGAACAATGCTTAACGGGAAAAGCACAATTTTAAGTTGCGAAAAATTACTTACATGTTGGGAAAACAAAAAAAAAAAGTAAGGTTAGTGAGAGACTTATTGAGGATGTGTTAATGTAAATTGTTATTTTGTTGTATAAATTTTGATAATTGCAAACAAGTTAGGCAATGCATTTATCAAATTTTATAGTTTTTTCCAGTCAATTTAAGCTAACCACTTTTTCAAGGCTACAATCTTCCTAATGCAAAAATTGTTTTATCAAAGAATTATCAGAATTCATTGCTGTGATGCTGAAATTTCATCAATTATAATAAACGAATGTTAGTAATTTTAAATTAATTCACGAAATGTCATTAGATGATGAGTGGTTACTGATGGCCAATAAATATGCATAAGTTAGCTTAGCTTCAACATTCACTTTTGGATCGGATGATTGCTGGAGGGCAATTGATAAAGATATTCTTTTGGCTTATCCTCGTCATTCGTGCGATTAAACTGAATGCCACGTGCTCGTAAAATTTCTCCCACAAAACGTTCAATTTGAATTTGCTGTCTGAAGAAAAAGTGCTCAATTATTAATTGAAAAATTACGTTTACAGAAAAAAAAAGGTTTATTGCATTCATTCGGGTAGAGTGTTTTTATGATAGATTTTAAATTTTGCGTGATAAATCAATTAAAATTTACTGATAAATCGTAATTTTGAAAAGTTTTGATGAAGATTTCGATATTTTGATGTAAATGAAGGAACGTATCTCTTGCAGTTCAATGAAATGAAAACAAACGAGAAAATGAAATTTCTCAATTGCCACGAAACAAAATGAATAACGTACGCATCACGAAATTTATTGTTTGATAAAGCGCCAACACGTGGCAGAGTGTACTTATTGCCGGAAGCTGTCGGATCGTCATTGACCGGATCAGTGGAGGAGAAGTAAGAAGGAATTCCGGATGCTGTTGGTGATAGTTGGGGAGAGCTCTGTGAAGTTTGCAATGGATATGGTGGATAATATTGAAGTGAAACGATGAACGGTTTTCTCTCCAACGGTCGTGAATGATTGCAAATGCTAAATTTCGACCAGTACACTTCACGTGGATCGGTTGTTGGTGGCATTAATATTGCATTGTTATCAGTAGTTGGCGGTAACTAAAAAGCATTGAAAATGAGTGTACAAATTAGAAACAGTTTAATTTGTTAAAAAATTGACCGAAAAGTGTTCATTTTGCATTTTTTCGCCCTTAATTTCAAAATAGAAACTAAATTAGACAGGAAATAACACCTGAAAAAAATTTGAATCATTAAAGTTGTTAGAAAATTAAAGCAAATTTGGACTTTTAGTGTAAATATCTGAGAACGAGAAGACATGAGACAGCTGAATTAATTTACGAAAAGGAAGCGGTAATTTATGGGTGCGGCGGTAATTTACGCCAACTTTTCACTTCTTTTAATTACCACTTCGAGCAGTAAACAAGCAGTAATAGCAAAGGTTCATCAAAATTCTTTAATGAAAATAGGAAGTAAATAGAAGTGATTAAATTGATCTTTCTTCTTTCAGTAATTTTAGTATTTCAGAGATTTGAGTTGACTGACCGAACAAATCGCGGATGTCAATGGTCCATGAAACATTGCTGGATGTAGCCAATTGGGTCTTTCGTCAGCTTTCAAAATTTGATCAACCGCACCTGCCATTTGCTGAAGTAGCTCAGCTCGTTCACTTGCACGATCTGCTATTGGATGCCAAGGATCATCCAACGAAAAATATCTTAAATTAAAAAAAAAAACAAAAGTGAATGAATTTGAAAAAAAAGCAATGATCTAAAAGTGTGCTCATAAAACATGCTACTTTTGGTTTTCAATTTTTGCATGAGATTTTTATCAGACTTTGAAATTTAAAATCATTACTGTATTTTTAATGAAATTTGGGACGCATGTTTGACTTAATTCTTGTAACAACGAACAAAGAAGCAAAGTATAAAATCTTTGATGAGTTGTTTGTCGGTGATTGGAATGGTCTGAATTTACAAAAAGCTCATAATTCATCAAAATTCACGCATTTTTCTTATTAATGTAAAATATTTCAAAAACTGAAAATTTGAAATGATAAAAATTACCGTACCTCATATACAGTACATGAAGATGATGAATAGCATCATCTACTTTTCGTCCTTCTTCCTCACGCAACATTTCAATGAATAGTCTGGAAAGATGAATGAAAATTTTTGGAGCATAGAATAAATTATCTCAAATAAAACTTATCATTCGAGCATTTGCAATTCACCAATCTTCTTATTCATAACCTCACTGGCCAGTAACAGTAAGAGTGATAATTGAAAAAATTCACTTAAAAAACATTTGTAAAATTTACATTAAAATTAAACTGTAAACATTTCAGTTTTTCACGCCAATAAATAACATTCTAAATAAAATGATCATAACGTTGGAAGCTACGTAGAGAACCAATGACAATCACTCGGCCTATTGTTTTTTAAGCTATTGCTGTAATGCAAAATAGAGCGGTAGGAGAAATCACGATGAAGCGATGATATGCAAATCGATGATGATATATCTATTGAATTAAAAATGACCGGGAAATGTCGGAGGAATATTAAGTGAGAGAAAGTTTTGCACCACAAAATGGCGCCGGCTTTTTTTATGTGCAAGTTTGATTTCTAACTATTAATTAGTAAAGTATGAAGATTGAAATTTGAAAGAGAAATGATTTTGAATAAATTAAGTGCCATTTTTATTACAAATTCTCTTCAATTATACTACTATAGTTGACAAATCGAATTAGCTTGTTATATCATTGTGCTACAATTGAAATCGTTACTTTCAAATGCTTCACAACGATTACTTTTATGATGGGGGTGAAATTAAGATGATTTTTAATGACCACAGGTTCTTATAATTAATTCGAAAAGAAATGCTATTTTTCATATTTCTAAAGTTAATTAATAAAATGGTTTTATTTACGCTAGTAGCTTACAGTTAAGCGTATCTATGAACATGAATTACGGCACTTGAAGTCAAAACGATAAGCGTACATGTGTGGATAATTCAAATGATCAAAATTTGCGTAACAACATTGAACTAAAATGATGAAAATTGAAAATTTTAATAAAATACTACCTCCGTTTCTCATACCTTCTTTCAAATCAAAAATCCCACTTCAATTTTCTAACAATTATAAAATTCATAAAAAAATTTTTATTTAGCTCATTAATAATTTATGTGATGAAATCAAGCGGTCATATCGTTCTCATTCTATCAACTCTAGCGGTTCATTATGCAAAACAATGTATTATCAATTCTCTCTCTCTCAAAAGAAATTTATATTAATATAAATTTCTTTTGTATTTTTTTAATAATTTCTACTTTCTTAATTTTCCATAAATTTATTTGTAATTGAAATGAATTAATAGTTTACAGTCACCTATGAAGTAATGGAAACTGAAAGTGAAACGGTAACTGACGCAGATAGCGATCGTTTTATGACCGTAACAACGACGACAAATGCAACAAATACGAAAGCAACCGCAACCACCACGAAGAAGATGAAAGCAACAACGACAACGAATACGATGACAACGATTGATAATGATAATAATGATAAGGATAATAATACTGACAGCACTAATAGTACTATCACTAAGAGAATCCAAAGTGACAATACTATCACCGACAATGCCGCAAAATGCAATGAAACAGAAATGACTTTATTAGGTAATTTTATTAGCTAATTTAAATTCAGCCAGATCATCGAATTTTCAATAAATGCAAAATTGCATTAATTTATGCTAAAATAATTGATAAAAAAGTGACAAGGATTTCATTGACTGAATCACTTTTCTTTCTCCTTTAAATTTAACTAATTAAAGAAAAAATTATCATTATTTCTAAAACGAACATGATGATAAGAAAATGATAGTCCTCATGCTTTTTTGTCACTTTCTCCTTTCTAAAGTAAGCGAATAGATTTGCCAGTACACTTCAGTTCTCAATCACAAAACCAATAATGACTGATAATTGAGTGCTTTATTTTAGCACTCATTTGTCTAAATCATTTTCACAAATACTTTATTCAACTATTAACTGAAGACAATTAAAATGTACTCCTTTTCACCGCTTAATCCGCAATCACAGATTAACTCATTACTTATAGTAATTTTAGGTTACCTATATAAATCATTGCTTATTAAAATCTAAATTATTAATTCATTTTTGCATCCGCCAAGGAATCCTAAAGAAAATTTGTTATAATTTACACCGTAACTGTTTTTTTCCTTTTTCTTACAAAATTGGAGAAAACGCTTCTTTTCACTTTTTCTTCCTTTGATAATTGCAATGACAAATTGAAGGCGTTAAGTCTGACATCTGTGCGTTTCTAAACAGTTGTCATTTATTTCAATGAATTTTACACTCAGCTTTACTTTCCTACCACAAGTAACATGCGCAAATAAATGTCATTTAAAAACAAAATGAAAATTACGTGGAAAAATTTAGCAACAATAGAAAGCTTGAAAATAGAAATTTGTTTGAAATTATCATTTCAACCTTGTATTAACTCCAATTACAGCAGAATTAAGTCGAAGGCAACCGATTGCTGAATATACATATGGTTTGCTTGAATTTCTTTTTCGAAATTATTGAACAAAACAAACATTTTTATCAAAATTCCTTTTTCCACAATTTGCACTCACGTATTTCTTTGATATTACACCGTGTATTTTTTTCCGATCTATCATCATATATATTTTGTTCTAAAGAATTGTCTGACAGATGTGCTTAGAGCAATTATCGAATAACCAAAAGAATTTATTTGTTACAATAATGCTTCGAATGTCGGATACGATAACTTTTAGGCTTAGAATTTCAAATTTGAATTTCAAATATTGTGATTTAAACGTATCCTTGCTAGTTAGACGTTTTATGCTTGCCTTATTCCTTCATAACTCTTTGCACAAACAAGTGCAACTAATTTCAGGACAAAGGAATTTGTTGATTTTGATAACTGGTGCAATCATCGGTGCAATAATTTGCTTCGCAATTTTCTCACTTGTACTCTTCAGTGCTATTTTTCCTGCAACTATATGTTAGTTCGAATTGTGGCGTAAAAAGCCAATAAAAAAGATAAATTAAGAAACGTGTGAGCGTCATGCCCCACGTATTGTTGCGTGACGGTGTAAGCACGTCTCACTGTGTTCCGACAAGAGCCAATGCACCACTGTTGTATATCAAACATTTCTTAAGAGACCGCCTTCAGTCTTTTAATTTAAATACCGAAAAGTTCATTAATTTTAATATCGAAAAATCAAAGATCGAAATGCGAGAATTTATTGATCGTTCGAGTCATTAAATTTCTGAATTTCACGACTTCTGTTACTCTTTTCATCTCTGACGCATTTATGTCCACTCAGCAGCCAACCACCTTATTACAGTTTTAAAGTAAACAGTTTGCGATATATAACTGTGGCAAGGAGGGAGTGAACGTTAAGCCCTTATATGTAGCAAAGTCATGCATTTCCTGCCACAATTGCTGATGGAAAAATGCGGCAGTGAAGGGTCAGAGGTTAGCATCGCGAAGGAAGCAAAAGCCGTCATCAAAGTGCACAATTCTCTAATTAAATAACGACGAAGGCTGATAATGAGCGAAAAGAAATATTTAAGTGGCACGTGAACGCACGTCAACTCATTTTCCATGCGAGCCATTTTCCATTCGTTTCAATAAAGCATAAAAACTTTAATTGTTCTCAAAATTTGAGAATATTTCGCATATTTATAAAGCTTGAAACATTTGGTTGATTAGCGAGGCAGAGGCTTACCACCCAATATGTTAATCACAAATTCAAATTTACGCTTCGCGGGAGACTTGGAGGATAAATTATGAAAATTTTATATCCCACGCTGAACCAGCGCCATTTCTCATGTGATTAATTCCATTTTTTGACATTTCTAAAATTTCAGATATCTGCGAAAAAATTTAATTTATGATTAGTAACTTTTGTTTTTGTAAGTTTAAGAAACATCGCTTCCATAATTTGCTCATAAATTTCCTTCCTTCTCCCACTCCCTACTGCTTGCAGGTGCTCTACCGCTCATCGATGGAAAAGAGGCGCAGCGAATATCACAAAAATTACGATTAGTCAATTCGTAATCTTTACTAATTGTGGCTGATCAAAGAAAGAAAGTTGATGAGAACTGAATATGCAAATCGAACAAGTCGATCGGCTAACTGAAACGTTCCTAAAATTACTTCCATAACTTAAATATCACTCAATGGATTTTATTCGCGTCGTGAAGATGTTAGGTCTCACGCTAAATTCGCGCTGTTCCCGGTAGAATTCATCCCATTTTGGGCACTTTTAAATTGAAATGTGAGCGCAACCAATGAGAAGGAACGGCAATGTGCTTTTTCCTTCTTCGCGCAAAGAAGAAAAGAGAGAGTATGAAGGCAGCATTTCCATAAATAACACTTGGAGGCTTCAATAAATTTGAAAGCGTTCAATTTAAATTTTTGCCTTCAACTTTTTCCTGTAAAGATTCGGAACGCCGAAAAGACAGAATTTACGCCTGAAAGTAATTGGAAAAAAACATAATAGTGACGTCTTTCTTGTCCTATCATCTACTCATAGTGTCCTGCAAGAAACTATGAGAGGTAACTCTTGGTGAGAGGTATGAGAGGTTGGAAAAGTTCTGGGACAGAGGACACGGACGAGTACTCTCGTGACATCTCGGACAGAGGACACGGACGAGTACTCTCGTGACATCTCGGACAGAGGACACGGACGAGTACTCTCGTGACATCTCGGACAGAGGACACGGAGGAGTACTCTCGTGACATCTCGGACAGAGGACACGGAGGAGTACTCTCGTGACATCTCGGACAGAGGAAACGGACGAGTACTCTCGTGACATCTCGGACAGAGGACACGGACGAGTACTCTCGTGACATCTCGGACAGAGGACACGGAGGAGTACTCTCGTGACATCTCGGACAGAGGACACGGAGGAGTACTCTCGTGACATCTCGGACAGAGGACACGGACGAGTACTCTCGTGACATCTCGGACAGAGGACACGGACGAGTACTCTCGTGACATCTCGGACAGAGGACACGGACGAGTACTCTCGTGACATCTCGGACAGAGGACACGGACGAGTACTCTCGTTACATCCCTTTGCAGAGAATTGGATTAATAAAGTTTAACTCATTTCGCTTAAACAATACTCCCTTAAGTGGGAAATTAGCGTTTTGCGTGAATTTGAGAGGAAAGGAAACTTTACAAATGAATTTTCCATTGGGAGAAATTGTGAAAGTTTAGAATTAGTTGAAGTAAGTAAGTTAAAGGTAAAGTTCGATTGAATGATCGCCTACAGTAATAGGGGTGGATGAGAATGAGTGGGATGGACGAGAAGTGAGAGGATATGTTCCATCGATTGCCTCCGAATCTTTCCCCCTACTTTTACTCACTTACTGCGAGACCAAATGATTGCAATCGCATGTGCACATGCGCAGAACGATTGCTAATTTTATGTGAAAAAAAGATATTGTAAGGTAATTGAAAAAGAACTTTTAGGGCGTTTTTTTTTTTTGATGGGAATAGTACAGAAGAGAATGCGTACAACAAATTGCGTGCTAATAGTGCAAGTTGAATTTCCAAAAATGAAATGACCAATTAATAGTAATTATAGTTATTAGAAGAAACATATAAATGGACTGTTTTAAATTTTACTCAAACAATCGGCGAAAAAAAAATTGTTGTATTTATTGAAAATAGAAGCTGCGAGGATAATGGCAGATTTTCTTAATTTTGTAGCTAATTTTACTGACGGCTGTTTTACTTTGTTCATGGATACTACTATCCAAACTGTACACCTACCCTTTTAACTTTTGCTGTTACTGTGGTATTTCTCTTGGTCGATCAGTCAACACTGCGTGGAAGAGATTTCACTATTATAAATGTGATTATAATCTGCGAAAAAAAAAACACTTATGAATCGACTTTCTCTTTTTCAATCTTCATTTTTTTCATTGCAGGCTAAGATGCAGCGAAGAGAGGGGAGTATCAGCTACCGTGCAGTAGCGTAAATTTGTTTTCAATTACGCTTGTCAATACGTGCATAAACCACTTAATGATAGATTTCAAAATGTCTCCCAACTATTCCAATGTCTTCAATGACATCTCAACTTTTCCGCTTTGCATTCTTACAATTATGCTTCAAAAAATTGAGGTGATAATTTCATTCGTAATATCATACAGGTTAGATACTAGAGCAGCATCCATTCATTTTACAAAATAAATAATGCATATATATCAATGCACTTTGATAATTCCATATAAATTTTCAATATATTTTAATTCCCCAGAGGTGTTGATTATATTTTTTTAATTCTAATAAATTACTGGAGCAAGAAATGTAATTGTTTCCCAATTTTACAATCTTTTTATTCCGGTATTTCTGAGACGGAAAACACATTTTTGCAAAATCTGTTCCATGCCGGAAAATGAGATCATACATATTCACTGTCATGTAGCGCATGAAAAACGCGAGCAGTCCTAATAAATGTGTTGGATAATGGATTTTCATTCTGTGGCCACGTTTACCAATTCGTTGAGAACGGTATCCAGATGTTCAGTTTGGTAACGTTCGTATTTAATTCTTCCCTCTGAGTGTGACCGGTGTTTTTGTCCGTTTCAGGTGCTACTGTTCGGATGACACTAGTTAGTCGAGGACTAACACGTCTGTTAGCGCGCACGTATTGTACTAAGTCGAATGTTTTAGCCCCGAAAGATGTCACACCAGAAAATGCTGTGTACGATAAAGTCACACATACTGGACAGGTAACTCAAAGTTTTTTTACTCAAAGTGCGAACTATTTGGATAGTACATCGTATCCAAATGGTTGCAGACTTGCTTTAAAGAAGTATTGGCTTTCCAAAATAGTTTTAAAAATGGTTTCGATGAATGTCTAGAGGAAGGACTAGGTGATTGTTGTTCGGAGTGACTTCCCCTATCAGATGTTGACGCGAAAAGATATTTTGGGTTTCACAAACCACGAAACGTGTTGCTAGGGAAAAAAGATAAGCAAGAATGGTGTGTTAATTGAACATCTTTGACTTTTGTCACATAACTTCTACACTTTGCAACCAGAAAGTACTCTGTTTGCAGGCATGGGACCAAGCCGATCATCGAAATGTAAGATTTACCATAATGCCGAAACAAGTAAATCCAAATATAGCGCAGAAATTGATCGCTGAAGTTCCACCAGTTGAAACAGATGAACGCGTCATTTACTGTGATGGTGGTCATTCTGCGTTAGGTCATCCACGTGTGTACATTAAACTGGTTTGTGACTGTTAACTTTTTCTGTATTGCTTTATATATTTAATATGGTGCTGTGCCGCAACTGCGCGTGATATCATTATATATTTTAAGCTCCATTTAAGTATTATAAAGGGACAAAATGTTTAGTTTCGGAACTACTTTAGTGAATTTTTGCTTCCACATATCGTTTCGATATAGTGTTGTTTAAACGGAAATGCTGGATTGGTAATTTAAACATGAAAAGCATTAGTAGAGGTAATTATTCTAATTCTTTTGATTTTGGAGTACACACTTGGGCTGAACATATTTAGATATTATAAAATACTTTTAAAACAAAGTGAACTTCAAACTCTGTTTGAAGTCTAATTTGCTTGGTGAAAATAATGTTTCTAGGATAAACCTGGAAATCATGCGTGCGGTTACTGTGGACAACGTTTTGTCAACACCCGTTTCACTAAAGGCGATGATCACAATATCAACCACCTAGTGACATAAATAACGAATTCTCTAAGCGCTTATAAATTTTCCACAAGTCTTGTAGTTTGGTAGCATTTTATATAGCCTGAACTGTATTGAATTTAATTTCAACTCTTTGCAACGGTACGCGAATGTTGAATTCCATAGTTTAAAAATAGGTCTTGGCAACCATTCGCATCAATCCAATCAGTGGCATTGTTTTATGTTCCTGAGAGATGCTTGTCGACTATACCTCAATGAAGCACTCCACTCCTGTGCTCAAAAATTGTTTTGTATGATTCCCAACAGAAAAATCGACTTCTATGGTTATTGCAAGGTTCAATATTTTATTGTACAATTAAGGCGATCAATATAAAATCCATTCAACAACTGCACAAAACATGAAACAATGAAAATTCCAAAAAAAAAGATTTTTCCCAAACAATAATGGACAGCAGTGGCTAACTCATCCGCTTCACCTTGTGTCTTATTTCAGAAACTTTAACAACCTTACTAATAAATGAATTACAGGCTACCCCCCTCTTTTGCAAAAGCAGATATAACAGTTTGTTGCGTTTCATTTGGTTACAATATAACCGTTACAAAACATCACTAGTATAAACTTGTGAAATACGATTCATACAGTAGAATCATAATGCTTTGAAAGAAAATGAAGGAATCAAGAATTATCGGCCTCAGGGCGAATATAAGACACTCAAAGAATGGACGGTTTCATTCCGGGCATAGGACAATATTTTAACAGATTTAAAACTTTATCGCTAAAATAACGGAAAAATTCCATTACTTCAATGATAAAACTAAAAACCTTTAAACTCTCATGCTTTTCTTTCTCCAGCAGCAAAGCTGTATTGTAATGGTCATTTTATTTGAATGAGTAGGCTATTGGAATTACTGTTTAGAGTGTTTCGATGAAATAAATCTAGTCTGAAATGCAATTTTGTTAAAAAAATATATTTTCTAAACAAACAAAGGAGCAGAGAAGCAGCTGTCTATTTCAATGAACATTTGTGCTTCGTACTCCATTGTTAAACATGCGAACTTTTTGTTTTACCTAATAAACAGCAGTATTTAGGAAAATAAAGCAACGGCTACACTAAGATAATTTGTCGGAACGACCTCGAACCTTCAAGAAATTATGTGAGGTATAAAATGAACTGAAGCCATAGCATAGACACATTCCATCAGTCCTTCCTGTACAATAAGGTTCCGCTTTTTTTGAAGTTCGAAATGTGTCCATGCAATTCCACGGCGTTTTGGAATGAATTTTAAAAACAGACTACGAACGCCTTGCACGTTTAGGGGACATTTCATGAACAAAAAAAATTCTAAAATACCACAAATGATCCAATATTCAAATTCACTTCTCTACAACAAATGGATGTTTAAGTGCTTCACCACACGTTATACGTTTCGAATTATCCAGTGTTACCATGGCATCCAACAAAGAGCGGAACTGTTCAAGTTTCCGCATACCTTCCTGAAATAGTGCTTTGCGATTCACTCACAGTTTCAATGCAATGGATAAAAAAACCAATAAAAACATTGAATTGGTATACCTTATCAAGTTCCTGATCACCCAGTAACTCGTTTTCTAAATTTCGTGTGATCTTTACTACAGAAAGCGTAGTTATCTGCAAATAAATAATTAAGTAACACACTGTCAGTTTGACAATGTACAAAAGTGAGTGCAGCGTCATGTTCACAAAATAAGAGAACTGCAACCAGAAAAATCTGAACTCCTTAGCAGAAACAAGTAGTATCAAAATAATTTAACCATTAGCAAGATCAATTTCAGGAAAAAAGCTATTAATTAATGCGTAAATTACATGAAAGCCTTAAAAAAATGCAACAAACTTTATCGCGTTGTGTCACTTTGTCGATTTCGTGGTACAAAAAGTTACAGTTCTGATCAAAATGTTGATCTTTGAATTGTGCTTTCCGCACTATTTTATTTGGGAATTTCCCCTTCAAGTCCATCATAAATTTCAACATTTGATTATTTGATTTTCCTGCGAACATAATTTTCCCTGTGTATACCTCATAAAGTGTTACAGCTACTGACCATAAGTCGACACCAAAATCATACGGCAATCCCAGCACTGCAGTAAAATGTCATGTTAAGTATACAAATGCAACAAGATAATGACAAGTTTGAATAAAACAAGATGTCATATAAAACAAGATAAGGCCTACAAGTTTGAATAAAACAGAAATAAATTGCAGAGATTCAATTTCGAATTATTATGACGATGCCTTACTTATTTCTGGTGCGCGATAAAAACGAGACACAAGATAGGGCGCCACTTCCGCATCAGCAATGTGACAACCAGAGCCAAAATCACATAATTTTAAGGTCATCTTCGTGTCATTTACCTAAAGAAAAATCCACTTATATTTTAAGTCGCAGAATATTTTCTGAACATATTATACATAGAAAAATGTAAAAAATAGCGATTTCTATGAATATGTATCAGTATCTTACTGAGGTCAAACATTTTAATATAGACATCACAATAATAAGAGCTAACGAGGTGACGCGATGTAATTGACCATAGTTTAAACAAAATTAACATTTTCAAACTAGGAAAATGCAATCCACATGAGAAAGTTAATGATTATTTACTATATCACTAGTAGTCATTAAGACCGAGCCCTTGATATCAAAAAGCCCAAAATCAGCCTTGCCAATGAGGTAAAAATGTTGCACAATGTTTCATGCTTTAACTTACGAGAATATTATCCGGTTTGATATCTGCATGAAGAATATTGCATTTTTTGAGTAACCTAAGAGCCATTAAAAGTTGTTGTGTATAACTGCGTACTGCCTTCATGTGTAAACCAACGCTATTCCCATATTTCTTCAGTAATTCGCGAAGATTCATACTGAAAAGATTTCCCACGGTAATTCTATAAGTAAATCTTCGGTAATGAAAAAACTTAACAAGGAACAGGATAAATTGAAACAATAAAAAAACAAAAGTAAGGAAGAACAGGTAGAATTAAAGCTGTAGGCAATTCAGTACCTGAGGGATTCGAAAACCAAACAGAGATGCTGGTGGTGATAGAAATGTCTATAAAGCTGGAGGCAGTGATATCGGTCATCTCGATCCGCTTCATTTAATTTTTTTAAAATATCCAGTTCTTTCACACCTGTTCTTCGCCTGAAAATTAATTTTTACTCTAAGCAACAATTTTCAACTTCACTATATTCATCGTTGAATCAGCTTGAAGGCTACGTGTTAATGCGCTTGAAGAGTAACCCTAATATGACGAAGTAAAGCACGTGCATTTCGTACTATTCAAGTCCATTCCTACCCATTAAATTAATTGAAGTTTTGATTTCAATTCACTATAAACCTCCGGATCAGCTGCTCAAACAAAATGGCTAGTGGCTATCTGAGATGAATGTACCAAATAAGAGGATTCATTGTTATATATGTGTGTGTGGTGGTAGTGGTAGTGGTAGTGGTGGGTAATGGCGGCCGATCACGGAGGAAACTCGTCACTGCAGCATCACAGCCTGGATGTAACAAATGAGAGCACATCGGTTCTACAATTA
Organism: Litomosoides sigmodontis; assembly: GCA_963070105.1. Lineage (NCBI taxonomy): Eukaryota > Metazoa > Nematoda > Chromadorea > Rhabditida > Onchocercidae > Litomosoides > Litomosoides sigmodontis. The sequence continues at coordinate 10,800,486 of OY718803.1, forward strand.
ACTAAATAAATTAAAATGTTGCACTTAAAACAAAAATCGCTAAGGAAAGATAAAGGAATAGCATACATTTTGGGACGCTCCGCAAAGCACAGTTCTAGTCATACCCTATGATTTGATAATGCCCGGTTATAACCCTCTCATACAGCACTACAATGATAATATTATGATATCTTACAATTGAACGTAATGAAATGTTATCTTAAAACCGAAAACATGACAAAACTCCTTACTAGAGTAATAATGCAAATGAACAGAATTTCTGCTATGCGGATCGTCCCTAATGTAGGTAACTCACATCACTTCGTTGTTGCGGATAATCTTCACCGCTACATGGGTATTACTTCGTGCTGCATCCGTAGCGCGAACAACATTGCCAAACACTCCTGCACCAGTATAGCCATACACGCGGTATCGACTGTCAAGCATCTCCCCGATACGAATCCCTGTAAAATGCAAAATTCTTTGATGAAGATTATTTCTTCACCCAAACTATTCAAGCAAAGACAGTTCGGAGAGATAAGCACGCATTATAATTATGAGAATGGTTATCGGAAAAACTGGGGCCATATGAATGGGGATATATTTGTGGACATTGTGGAACAGATATTGATCGGCCTAATATGATCGATCATACACTGATCACCCAAAGAACCTTACAGCATTACATATCAAACAATTTCGCTCAATTAATATTACAACTAAATTGATGGTTCTCCCACTATAAAAACCACATTTGATCAAAAAACCTTGAAAAACTGACTATAATAACCATCAGTATCGTCCCAGTTATCTTTCAGCGAAGCATTGGCTGGTTCTTGTCCAGAAACTATTATTGCGGCCTTGTTCAATACCTAAAATATAGAGCACAAGGTTTTGAAAACATCATCCACCATTGTTATTAACTCCCATTTTCTACTCAAAGCATCTACAGCAGGAAGAATGCGTAAGACGGACCTCGGGAGGAAGTTCGGCATCTGTTGCAAACATATCAAAGGTAGTGGTAGAGCAGTCTTCCACTATTTTATTCTCCACTTCTTGCTTGGTGTCTTCTCCTCGTTGCCTTCGCAATTCTTCCGCTTCCTCTTCTACCGCTTTCCTCAGTGCACGATCAACAGCTGATTCTTCTTGACCCTGTGCAAATTCATAGTAACAAAAGAATTCCATGAGAATCATTAGCAAACAACGCTCAAAACCAAAATTCCAAACGAACCTTGATATGAACCATTTTTTCTTTCAAATCACCATAAAAATCAGCAGGTGTATCCTCGCCAGCCGGTGAAATTGGACTACTACAGCATGACACATCACTGTCATGTTTCTTCTGAAGTTCCTGCTCAGCTTCACGCAATAATTGCTCATCAGCTGATTGACTTGATGTTTCGTCCCCAGATTTTTCAAAATTCCCTTCTTTTCCAAGATTATCTGCCTTCAAATCTGTTTTCTCGAAATCATGTTCATTCGGTACTATCTGATCGACACCAGTTCTTACTCTAAAGAAATCATATTCAAAATTTGCTATTAATAGGCAAAGAGCGCTTTCTAATTTATTTAATAGGATGAAAATAACAATAAAATTTTACCTTGACTGTTCCTTCTCACCATTCTTCTTTTCAATATTTCTTATTATTTGTTCACGACGTTTTCGAAGCTCTTGAATTTTCTTTTCTTCTTTTTCGTCGGGGTCTTCCCATTCAATCGAACTGACACTATCTTCCCTACGATAGTGCTCTCTTTTTTGATCTCTGAATGATTTTATAATTAGTGGCTTTGAAACTTATGAAAAAATTTACTACAGCTTATTTGGAGAAGGCTAAAAGACCATAAGTCCATGGATATGTACAAAGCTATTCCTCGTAAACTCACTTCTGAACTTTAGCTTCCGACTTTGAGGCATCGTTTCGTCGACTTTGACTTTTACTGTTCGAGTCTCGTCGAGAATCATCTTTCACTTTCTCACCATGCCTGTCTCTCGATCTAGCTTGTTCATGTCTTTCTCGTTCCCGAGACGACTCCTTACGGCGTTTCAACTCCGGGCGAGAACGATCCCGAGATCTGCTCCGACGAGAGCGATCTCTAGACCTGCTTCGACGAAAATCACGTGATCTGCTTCTTTCTCGCCCAACTCGATCCTTAGACCTCGAACGGTCCCTTCGCAGTCGTTCCTTAGATCTGCAACAAGGAAAACAGAATGATGCCCGAAGAGTTTGATATAAACAAATCGATAAAATCATCGGGATTTAAAGCCAATAAAGATCTACCCACAACCGTTGTGCAAAGCTAAAAATAGGCTGAGTAGTAGAAGAAAACACACCTGGATTTGGAGCGTGGAATGCGCCGTACTACTGAACGAGATCGTCTATCTGAACGTCGCTCACGATTACGATCTCGCTCACGTCCCATGCGTCCTGATCTTGAGCTACTTCTACGTCTATTATCTTTGGACCGCGAAACACTACGGCGCGCTCTACGGTCCCGTGATTCCGACCGTCGTTCCTCTGCCCTTTCATTATGTCCACGCCGTTTGTCAAAAGAACGACTGCGTCGCCTAACATCGCTTGATCTGTCCATATCAGTTCGTTTCTTCGAATTTAATTCGCCCTCTTTCCGCTTGTCTCGGTCGTTTTTACGCTCAGATAACGAGTGGTGTTCTTCATTACCAGTTTTTTTGGTATTTTCATTATTTTCAATAGATTTCCTCCTTCCTCCTTCGAGCTCTATCTTTTCATCTTTGTTGATATTTTGCATCTCGCCTTTCTCATTTTTTGAATTCATCTCTTCCAACATTTTGTCAACTTCTGCCTTACTTTCCTTTTGTCCATCATTCTTTAGAATCTCTTCAATCTCTTTCCTCCTTCTCTTCACCAATTCATATTGCTCAGAATGTTTCAGATGTTCTCGTGAATCTGTACGCTTCCGTCCTCTTTCCGGCGATGGACTTACCTTCTTTGTCAGCTTCTCACCTGCTGTAACTCTTTCATCCGTCTTATGAGCTCCATTTTTAGCCGAAACTTTCTTCAACAGCTTTTCACTTGTTCCAGGACCGTCATCTATCTTTCCAGTTCCATTACTAGTAAAGAGCGTTTCTGAAGACATTTGCTTCTCTCCCCCTCTATCGAGTGACGAACCGTCGCTGTCAGCTTCTGACATTTTATCAGTTTGTTCATCTGAATTACCTGAAACGCTGGCACTATATGAACGGAAAGATTAAGAAATTCCATCGATTTAGCTGTCATTTTCATTAAAAAGCAGTAAGTTCACAAAAACTAAAATATCGCATAAATATTGTTACATCTTATTTTTCTACTAAAGAAATTTCTTCGGACGTTTTAACAACCGTAATTGCTTACAATTAAGTTGAAGAGGAACTAAAAAAACTGATACCACCAAAAATTCTTTTCAGAAAATGCGGTTAAAGCTGTGCTGCGAGTAATCCAAGAAAATTCATTAAGCTGTAACCTTTAGTTTTCTTTTCATCCTCCTCCTGTAGCCTTTTATCCAGTACCTCTTTCCGCTTTTCCACATTATCTGTTCCAACATTACCAACCTCCTTCTCGTTACCCGTCTTTGTTTTTTTCTTATTTTTATGTTTCCTTATCTGCAATAATTCCATCAGCAAAACTCTAAATAAACTGCGCAACTCTTAGGCTGCTGAAAAAGAGCTACCATAATTTTTACGTCCGTTCAAACCAGTTGCAACCTGTTAAACATCACAGTTCTAAATAAATTTATCTCTTAAGTCTAAAGACCCAAAAGCACCTAAGCTACCAGAATAAAAATTTCAAAGCTCAAACAAAACAAACTTTTTTATCTTTCTTTTTCTTATGATGATGCCTCCTATATTCCTCGTCATAACTGGAATCGCTGTGTTTGTGTTTATGCTTGTGCTTTTTTTTGACTTTCCGTTTTTCGTTGCTGTCATCACAATTTTTTACTACATCATTCGCTTCACCGGAAACATCCAATTCCATTTCTAGGGTGCTGTTTTCTGCATCCATTATTGCAGCCATCTGATGAACAAATTTAGTTACGGAAGACAATTCAGTAATGTGAATCAAACGAAGTGAGGAAAGCAATTCACAACGCTGGTATGAAAGAAATAAAATGAACCAAACTGGTCAAATCGGATTGATTGTACTCACTGGTCAGACTAGGCTACTATCATTAATTATTTGATTAACACTTCCTGTCAAAGAATTTTTGCAAGAGCAATTCCGGTAATTCTAAAACAGCTCCTTATAATATTTTAATATCCAAAACTCCGATTCCCAACACATCAAAATACCTGCTAATTGTAAAATTGAAATTTAGAGCTTGCAAAATCATAGAAATGTAAACAAAATCGACAGCAAGCAGCAACCTTTCCTCCCAGAAATAATGTGCAACATAACACTTCGGATTATTTACCATTACTGTTCACAAGGAAGAGGTATAAAAACAAGTATTAAAATTTATTCCAATTTTCCAACGCTTCAGGCTAATCGGATATTTCACGAATTATCGCATTCCCAGATTTTTCAGTCACTTGTACATCACGCGTGTTCAAATTGAACGACAGAACGGTCACGCATTCAATACGGCCATACCTAACATTTTCCTCTCCTTCATATAACTCTACATTATACGGACAGCACATGACCAAAACGCTGTCATGGCGACAACATAAATAAAGGAAAAAGGGAAGAAAACGCTTTCATACATACACCTTATGTGTTGCATTTCCCTTAGTTTCCACCTCGAGTTATGATACCAACAACAAACACGGCCGGCCGTCAAGTTAGAAAGCGTCCTTTGCTTCTGAAAGCTCTTTTTGTTTATTTTCTTCCTTTACCTATGCATGAATGGTTCATTTCTACGTCAATGAAAGAAACACATGGATGTTCACAGTTTCATCGTTTCTTTTTAAGAATATCCTAACAGTTCGCAGATATAAACAAATACTACAAAAGAAAAAACACAGTTTTTTCGTCGTTCAAAAAGTGCTTGTGGGTTAAACTTAAAAGTCTTTTTCCAACTGAAAACGTAATTTTCAATTTAAAAAATTCTCTTTTCTAGTACAAAAATTTAATGAAACCTAAAAATTAAATGAATTTGAGAAGGCGGCTGTAATAATACTCGCTTGATAAAATCAATAATGATAACAACTACTATAACAAGAACAACAATTCGACAGGTGCTTACGGTGGTGACCGCGCAGAAATGTGATAACGTCAGGTGATTCATCTGAAATTTTGATAATTAAAAAAAAGACACTGCTATATTACACGTCAATTTATGTGCGTAACATTAATAATTGATTAGCACCACCTGTACTACCTGCCACAACAATTTTGTACGATACAACTCTACTTAAACTTCCCTTGCGTAATTACCAGGGATTTCCGGAAGGTGATTATTAGGGTATCTTTCCAATTGCGTGGAACAAAATCAATCTGACGATATACTCAGTTTACGCGAATTTCTCTTCCAAAAAAAGAATTCATATTCTCGTCACACTATGTAGCTAAAATTGTCATGCTGAAATAAACACGGTATTGCAAAATTAGACTTTCATGGAAACTGTGTCAATTACATAATTTTTTGAACAAGAAGCTGATGGCGTCACGGCGAGTAGAAACCTGAATTTAGATATTCATCCTACTACAAGTACAGCTACCAAACTGTGAGCTTTATAAAACTATTCCCCTGGCTAACCACAGAAATTATGCAATGAAGGATGAATTGCAATACAACAAACAAAACCTTTGCAAAAGCGTGCAGTGCGAGGAAGTAAAGTAATATGATTATTAAGTATTTTGCACCTTTCTAAGCATATCTAAGCTGCTATAACGGTCTCTGTATTGCTTTGTTTTTAATTTGAATTGCTTCGCTTATTTGCACTTCCCAGTCAGTCTGAAGCGTTTTTCCACTGCACAGCAGTACATCGTTTTTTGCTCATTATTTTTTGTACTTTTCTATTTGGCTTTTTGGAACAGCTAGACCAGTCTAATAAACCTATAATAACTCAGTCCAAATGAATTTACAGGTTACCTGGATAAATTAATAAAGCTGCTAAATTAATGATCCTCTGGAACAATACATGAACGAAATGCTCGTTATATAAAAAGGTAATGGAAGTCTCCAAACTCAATATCACATCAACACAGAACTAAACTAAAGAGGTTTAAGACTCCTTCTGCTTTCTGCCATGGATTTCAGCATCTTGAACAGTGGCATCATGCCATTCAACGATTTCTTCTCGCCAAAAGACTCAGTAAAAAGCAAATTCAAGAATTCCTTTGTAGAAATGGATAATGAAAGGAGGATAAAGCACTTTAAGGTTTGGTAAGAATGCTTAAAAGTCAGCTTACTGTGAATGTAAAACTAACAGAAGTGAAACTAGCGATTTTCCAAAAACCAGTAGCCGAACTTACATGATTTGACAGGAAATAATCCAACCAAGATATTGTTTCACAGGAAACTAAATTCTCATCCCTATAGAGTACGACTATCACAACAATCAATGAGCATTCACAAACTCATGGCTATTCAGTTTAAATAAACGGTCTGGTTACGTTAAAGTTCTCGAAAAAAAATCGGAAAAGGCTCGAAATACTCATGGACTCAACAGCATTCAATGAACATTCGCTATACGTACAAAGATTCCGTAACAATATAAGAGAAGTGAGGCAGTGCGATAGAGTGGGAGAGACAGGGAAGAGAGAATGAACACAGTAAGTTCTGCTTCTTAAAGAGGGCGATAAATCTAAAATTACAACCATAATCAAGGAATAACTTCAAACTACGAAATAAAACAGTGAAATCGACAGGTCCGCCAAGAAGCACCACAAACCGTGTGAGTGGAAGTAAATGAAGATGGAAGTGTCGGAGTCTCAAACATAGCTTGCACCCAAATAACCCACTTAACTACCTAATCAGCCTGAACGGACATCCCTACGAGGCCAACAGACCCCCTTCCATTCCATTAAGCTCCATGAAACCCACCCAGAACAAGGATTCAGCGGTTGCCAACAGCTGAGAAAATGCAGCCCCAACATTGAGCTTGTCTGGACTGAATGCAAAAGAAACAACTCTATCATCCATATGCAGTAATTTAAAAATACCGTATTTCAGTGTTTACGCAATGCTGAGGTCCTTACATTTGGCTCCTGAAGTTGAGATAATATCACGTTTACGTATTGTACGTAAACGATACATCAAATGAGATTCTCAGTTTCAGAAATGTTAAACACCAAAATTTGAAAAGCTTGGGAAAAATTACTTTGTAAATCGAATGTTCGAGGTCCGGTGGTAGCAGTAATAGCAATGAAACAAATGAAAATAATGCACTTCTTCAATTAAAAACATTTCCTTATATTTCAAAACAATTATAATGCCATTTAACTTTCGGTCATTTAATTTTCGACATCTAATTTTCGGAGTTTGAATAAACAGTGATTGGTGGCAAATGGACTGTACGATAACCTTCAGAGCTGCTTCTACTATGCTCAAAATTTCTTTCAACAAATATCACATAATCACACAAAGTACGATTTTTTTTCCAAAGTACGATTAAACTGATGCATGTTGATGTGAAGATGATAAGAGAATTCTTTCGTAGAAATTTCATTACCAACATAAATCTAGTCACAGATCATGCATGGAACAGGGTGGATTGAACGGAACACCTTGATGCTTACATCCTTGGCTTATCGAGACATTAGCGAGGAGAAAACAGACCTTGTAAGTACCGCTAATATTTCCGAAGTGAATGGATTTAGATAATCTATCAATGAGATCTTCAAATGCGGTACGGTGAATGAAGCGACATGAAAGGACACGAGTACAAGAATTGAGTATAGAATCCGTAAGGATGGACTTCTATTTCTCTTCGGAAATGACGTACGCATGTTACGACTATAGCAGAAAGCTCCTCATTTCGTCGATGGGCCGCATGAAATTTTGTGATCGATTAGTATGGCGTTGAATAAAGCGATAGCGGTAGCGCCGTCGCTTGTTGTGGTGGCGATATTGTCGCAGTAGCAGTGGTTGCGATGGTGCCATCGTGCTGGAGATTATTATGATAAAATATATTGTTGTTCTGGTGATAACGGCTATAATGACATCATTGCGTCGCAGTGGATTATAACAATATGCCTTAATTTAAACCCTTAGGCTTAAGCCTTATCAAAATATCTTTCGCCGTTTTTCCTCCCCTTTTATTGGGATAAACTGTACAATACATTATTATCTTTCGCTATTCATACAACAAAAGAGAGTTCGATTTACAGAATAAGAGTATGCTCCCGTTCGTTTACAGCGGTGATGGTGACCGTTGTGGTAGCTATGATAATGAAAGGTAGGTAATTACATTTTGTTATCAATTTGTGTTTCCAGGTTTAGTTAAATTGCTAAATTTGGTGTTTGACCAGGAAAGAGAGAGAAAAACTTGCAAGCTTTGATGATTTGTGGAACGAACGAGTTAGTTTTTGTATGAAAAGTGGATAACTTTAACTAATATTAGGCCGCATATTTCGGTTTGGCTTCTAACTCGAACTAATAATTTTTTTGGAAAATAAGATTCAAAGGAATCTATTGCAGGCGTAATGATAGATATCGACGAAGTGGTTCAAGAGGCCGCTCCAGATCCCGATCGTGGTCCAGAGATCGGCGACGTGAGTAGAATTTTAGCGTTTCTCTGGTTTTAATTTGTGGAATACGAGCTTGTGCTATAAATTTAAAGTTTTAAACTAACTCCCTACAGGTCGAAATCGTTATTCGAGATCGAGATCTTCCGGAAGAAGCCGTAGTAGAAGTCGTAGTCGGAGTTATAGCCGTAGTAGCCATGATCGTTCGCCGCGTCAAGATTTCGATCGAAGACGTCGTTCGATCGATAGGGACAGAGAGGTCTTTCAGCATCAACAACTTTTAATATATGCTTCACGTGATCACTTAAATTACGCTTCATTTGCGTGAATTGTACTCGAAAAAAGTTGGGCACGCGAAATTGTAGCCGTTTAGGAGCCAAGAGAATTTTCAAGCGCATTGCCCTATTTGTCTTCCATGCAAGCGCAGTCACAGACTGACAAGTATGCGTCACATACAGCGCTTTACGGACAACCGCATTACAAAATCGTCATGAAAATGCTACCGACAGAGTCGCAGCGTGATGCTGTAAGCTTTTATCCGTTTTATGTTTGTCTTTGTCTCGTTATCGGTACCACTGTGGTAATTGTTCGACTACCAACTGCTGTGTAGGTTTACTTAATTTTTGCTGACAAGAGTTGGTAAGATGTTCGTCCTATTTAGTACTTTTTTTCTGATAAATGAAGGCGAGGATTAATTTTTAAATGCTGAATTAATGTTGAAGTCTGTGACACACTGTAAGAATTTCATTTTTGTATTGTTTTTGTAGCAAGATTCAATGTCTATTTGAATTCCTTAATTTTGCTGTTCAGTTTTTTTGTGTAATTTTTCTTATGATCCATTTGATTTTTCTGAAGTTGATGTATTTTTCATAATTTTTAGCTAATGGCACTCACAGCTCGTCAAGGATTTCGAGTTAAGGATATTCGTATAATTCATAAAGGTAATGTCTTAAAATTTTGATATATCCCTTTCCATATTGTTTTATTCGAACCTTTGTTTTGTTTGTATCACTTGATTTTTTACACTATTTTTTGTTTGTGTATCAGAGATTTTGTTTCGTTCTATTTCGTAACACCTAGTAGTCATCGATTTTGTGTTCCGTAAATATGTAGACTTCTCAGAAAAAGCTTCAGCTTGTTTGAAAATGATGTCGAACTTTAAAATGGTATTGCTGACTTTTGGGTATGATTTATTATCAATTCTGATATTCAGCAAGAGGGGATTGCTATGTAAACTAATAATGAGGGTGAGTGGGTCGATGGCTTAACCGGAGGTTTTGAGTAAATTATCGACGTGGTATGGTTATTCGCAGCGTAAAATTAGGTTAGGTATATTTGACGTGTGTATCGTTTGCCTCATATTGGTAGCGTATAGTTGAGAAAGAGGTAACGAGCAGTGTCGTGAATATTGCATCCAGACGAAGGAAAGTATCGTGGATTCTAAATCCAGAATCTTTCATTGTCATTAACTTGTTGCAATAACTACAGGTCCAGATCGTTGTTTCGGATTCGTGGAGTTCGGAGATGTGAATAGCGCACAAGCTTGGATGGAATACAACAAGGTCGAACACTGTATATATAATTTTTATCCGTAGGGAAACTGGTTCTTATCCCCGTGGAGAGCGACCAAAGCCTAGTTTTGTAGTTTATAAAACACAGGGGTGGTAGTTCCAGCAGAATAGGATTTCGTTTCGGGAAAACTTGTAGAATTCTAGGGTCGTTCTCATACGTTGAACGACCATTTTCAGAATTTTTTCCCCACGGGTGTGTATCGTTGCCCAACTTTCGCCCCTTTTGTCTGGACACGATCTCGTCTACTCTATATTTTGACCAAGTGTCAAATGTGTGAAAGCAGATACCGCGTAAATCGTGTTTCAGGTCATGCGGTTGTATTCATGTCCATTTTTAAGTGGTCTTATTTTTTCAGGGAACTTTGTTATTGGATGATGGACGACCTGTTAAGTTAGAGTATTCGCGTTATGATAGCCTAGATGGGCGATCATCGGGTCTTTCTGGTTCAGGCGATTGGATGTGTGCAAAGGTATTTTTATGGGATTTGTAACGTATGTTACTTAGCAGTTTTTTACCATAAGTTTAAGATAAATTTCTTTCCTATATGTACGGAAACGTTGCTTTTGCAGTGTACCATAAAAAATTTCAAAAATCGTGGGGCATGTTTCAAATGCAATTTAACACGAATGGAGTCAGATGGTTTGACCAGGAAGGGTTATGCGGCGATCGGTGTAGCAAAGTGTGATAGTGAGTGTTAATCTTGTCTTACATATATGGAAATACTTTTTGTTTATTATAATTTGAAAATCAAAGTATAAAAAAAATGAGATTTTAAGACACATGGAATTTATAATTTCGTCTGAAGTTTGAAGTGGAAAAGTAAAAACAGTATCATATATGCAGACTGCTTTTAGCTCTTTTACTACGTGAGATACCGTTAAATTGTACGGAAGCGAAGATTCAAGCAGAAATGAATCGAATATCTTCACTGGACGTTTTACGTGTTCATATTGCTGAGTCGGGTCTTTATGCATACGTTCAAATGCGTAGTGCTGATGACGCAGAAAGAATTATGCTAACACTAAACAAGATACCCTTACTTATCGATGGTTGTGCGGGTAAATTTTTCGTATATTTTTTCACTAATAAAAAGCAGTTATGAGACGTTCATCGTAACAGGTATGAATATTTCCCAGGGAATGTATGCTTATAATTAAGATATTGGTAATTTTTTGACTGTTGCGTTCCATTGTTTTTCAGTGTCATGATGGTTCTGTTCGAAGCGGAATCTAAAACTGCTTGAATTTCAGTAATGGTTACATATTCAAGATTACCGTTGAATACTGTTTTGTCGACAACGGCTGCAACGGAATCAATGCAGAAAACGGCAGAACGTATTAATCAGATGCCTGCCTTCAGGCCAACAGCTGGACCAAGTAATAGTTTGATATCTATTTCTTGAGCTATGAATTCCCTTAAAATTTGGATATTTCCTGATTTCAAGTGGTTCCGTATCTGACTTCTAGATAAAAGCCGTCGTGATTAGACTTGCTATGGAAATTGGTTCAATTGAGTTCGGATTCTCTTTTTCAGGTGGTAATGCTGGTGTGGAAGCGGCGCAGTTGGCAATAGCGAAAGCACAACTGATTCGGCAGATGACGAATTCAATAATGACGACATGCGATACGGTTTGTCAACTTTTCTGTGTTTTTCTCTAAGATTTTAGATTTCAAATTATTTTAAACTATTTAGCAAAAAAAAATTTGGAGAAAATGAACTCCGGAGAAATGCCTGAAGATTTCATGTTGTTGCTTTTATTTTGCCAGGTAGAAATTGGGAATAATTGAAATAATTTTTCCCTTACGAACACAAAAGCTACTTGCTTTGTTGTACTGGGACTTGCGTGATAGATCCAGTTTAACGCATTTGTTCTACTGCTATAATCATAGTCCTACACGGCTAGTAATCGTAGAGGTTTGTGAGGTTTGTTGAGAATGAATAATGTAGTTTAAAAATGAAACTGTAGTCAAATTTTTTGTACTTGGGAGGAAACTTCATACTATGCTTATAAATTTATCAGGTACCACCGACATATTCTTCGGCGGCAACTGCGATTCCACCAATTCTTAATCGACCTCCTCCGCCGTTACCTCATGAAACAAATTTCGTTGTTACCGATTATTTCAAAGACGAAGGTGCAGCTGACAGAAATTTCGTTTGTGTCGATGATATAACCATTCAGGTATAATAAATGTAGTGAATCATGAATTCTAATTCCAATTATGTTTCTTTAATACATATTAATAATGAACATTGGTAGTGAATTGAAATTACAAGCGTTTGTTACGATTCTTTAACGGAATTTTATGACTCTGCAGGATTCACAAGGTATTCCATCTGGAGCTAATGTACAAGGACCACCAGCATCTTACACTGGACCGCATATCAAAGGAGCCGCTGATTTAGGTTTCGTAGAAACTCCCTGGGGACGGTATAAAAGATACCGTATGTGTTTTCTTGTTTTAGGAATTTTTAAAGTATTTGAATTTTTAGTTATTATTTTTACTAATTGAATGCTGTTAAAATTAATTGGATTTCGCTTCTATAGGTGCGCCAAATCCCACTATGTATCAATTTGAACCATCTTCGGGATTGTATTATGATCCAACAACTGGTCTATACTATGACAGCAATTCTCAGTACTATTGGGATGCTAATGCACAGAAGTGGAATTGCTGGAACGCGGCATATCAAACATATATACCATGTGATTTGATGTCAAAGCAACCTGAAGCTACTCAAGGTAGAGCAGAGTTTGTTTTGATACCAAGCATGTTTCATAGTTAGTGATTGATAAATTTTTTTTAATGTTGCAGCATTTCAGATATTTATTTTCAGAAGTTGTGACACACAATGAAATCCAAAACGAAACTATCGAGAAAAATGCTGAAGCAGTGAAGGAAGAACCGAAGAAGGAGGTAACTTTGTTTAGAGTTTGGGGATTTTGCAATTGAATGCTTAAAAGTTTGGCAACTTTTTCTTGGTAAGAAAAGGTTTTCATTTTAAAAATGAATTTGGAGATTTTTGATGATTTTTAGCCTCAAAAGACTGCCAAAGATATTGCGCGAGAAATGGCACGTTGGGCTAAGAAACAAAGTAAAGTGTTGCTGGCCGTCAAAGCACCTCCAAAATTGGAAACTACGTCACCCTTAGTAACTGCTGCCAAGCCTAAAACAACTACCGTGGAGCCAACTGCGGATCTTACATATAAAATGCTTGAGAAAACAAGTGTTAGTTGCTTTTCCTTCTCTTTTCATTCAATGGAGGATATTTTATGGTACTGGTGGAGATTTAAATGGAAACTCAAAATTGATTTTTATGTGATAGGTTGAAATTCGGATATTTGCAGAATCCATTCGGCTCATTCAGTGATGATGATGAAGAGGAAGAAATACCACCAGCAGCGAAGATTGCGGCAATTGGTGTGGGTCGTGTAGCAATGAACAGCAAAAGTGGAAATCGTTTAATGCAGCATGCGGTTGATTTACCACCGCCTTCGGTTGTTGATCCAGTTGTTCCACCCACCAAGACGTATGGTTTTTACGCATAGTATATCATCCAGCTTAGCAGTGCTTGAATAGGCATCCATTTGTTACTTTAAACTATCCTATAGTTCAAAGCCAATAAAGAATCTTCAGATCGCAGTCGGATGAAAGCTTTGTTGATGTTGAAAAAAAATACTGCATTTTATGCAGGCGGAAATTTGCAAGTTTGGAAATTTTGATGAAACATGTCCGAATGTCAGATCTTCATAAGGTACCGTAAAAAATTCAAGTCGTGTTCAAATTTAAAAATGACACTGGATTTCATGTGCTTAAGTTTTACGTATCATTGCTTTACTTCAGTGTACTTGCGTTTGGCGAATCATCTTGGTTTTTGCTGTTTAATTTTATAGGTCTTATGATTTTTTTGATTTTATAGGTTTTTCGTTAAGGTTCCATGATATTGCTTAGATTTAGAGTATGAATAGAAATGCAAAAAAAAAAAATACTTGGGAAAGAGTGCCGTTGACATTTTGTGAACTTCATTAGAGACGTTGGTTTAAGGTGAAATATTCATTGTTCGACAGTCTGTTTAGAAGCTTCACTAAAAAGTAAATTTCTGTTTAGCTGTGCCTCAAAATAAGTCTAAAATAATTCGACTAATTTCATTATCGTAAAATTTCAATTTTCCAGAAAAATCTAGAAGCACACCTACTGCAAGCATCTGTGGATGACAATGCATTATTGTCGATTCCATCCGTGTCTACGTTACAAGGTGCCACATCATGTTCAGTGGTTCCACAACAATATCGAGATCGCGCGAAGGAACGTCGTAATTTGTTCGGGCTAGATCCTAGTGGTCAGTTTCTTTTTTTTTCTTGGTATTTTTGTTTTTGTGGTTCAAAGTACGAGGTTTTTTTTGAAGAGTGTTTGTTGAAGTTTTGGGTTACAAGTTGCTTACATCCTCTGTCACCAAGGAAAATTTTCATTTTTAATTACGTGATTAAAAAACCTGATTTAGCAGTTTTTTACTATTTTTTTCTTGTTCTAATGAAAAATGAAAGAATTCTATACTTTCCAAGTGCTGCTTCAGGTTTTACAAGTGAAAGTGTTGAAGTTGGAACAGATTATGCGGTTCGGTCTTCAGATATTCCAATCGACGACACAAACATAGGAAATAAGTTGTTGAAATCAATGGGTTGGCAAGAAGGAGCAGGAATTGGAAAGAATAACCAAGGTAAAATTTTTTTGCTCATGGAAACCGAGTTAGTAGAGAAGGAATTTTGAAGTCATAAATACTGGCACGGAACGTTCGTCGCTTGTTTCTGAATATTTTTATCAGTTGCTCATTCGAATTCAGTGTAATCTGGATATTACATTCTTGAATGAAATATGGCAATGCAAAACTGATTTTAAACTCTTTCTGCTTTATTCATTGCTCATTGGCTTTTGCTTGTTTATTCACAAATTCTGTGTAAATAGGTATTTTTTTTATAGGTATCATAGCACCAATAACAACGGAGATGCGGGTGGAAGGAGCAGGGTTAGGTGCGGCTGGTTCAAGAGTGCTGCACGGTGCGAATGCATCCAGACGAGAAAGAGCGCGTACGTCGATGATGAGTCGTTTTCAGGATTTACAGTAACTAGAGAGAAGTTAATGTGAGAGGGAAAGGCGAAGAGTTAATTGGCAATTGTCTCAAAGTTTTAATGGATTTATTTTTGTATTTTTATGTAATTTTGATTCTTTTGAACTGTTTTTTTTGGCGTAGATATCTTTATGTGCTTGCTTGAAATTCGGCTTGGTCTAAAGTAGGTCAGATGTTGCTTTGCTCACTAACTTCGAGCCAATGTCGTATATACGTGGCTGTTCACCCAGAAATATTTTTCCCTATTACATCTCGTCAAACTTCGAAATCGATGATTGTAGTGAATGTTGGGGCAGGCATTTATATATTATCTAATTATTTAAAAATTTTTTGCAAGAGTATTTTCTTTTACGATTTCAACTTTGGTTAGCTCTTTTTGTTGGAAATTGTATTTCAAAAATGAAAGATGAAGTTGTGTCTCTTTGTACACATAATCAAATTTGCCATAGTGGATGCTTGGACGGAATAAATGGGAGCAAAATGAAGGGAAGCATTATCAAAAGCTCTGAATGTTGTTTTTTATCCAATAGTTTTAAAATATATATACACGCATTATAGTTTTAAAAATATTTGTTTCGAATATTTATTTTCAAAATTTGATCAGTTCGTTTTGTTGGAAATTGTATTGTGAAAATGAAGAGTGTAATTGTGTTTCTTGTACACAAAAGGTCTGATATAACTTGTCGAAGTGAATGTTAGACAAGACAAAATGAAAACGGAAATGGAAAGTAAGCATTACCTAGCTTAAAACACCTTTTTTTTTTAGTTTTTAATGTATATACTGTCTAGTACCTAAATTTTTTTTCTGAATTTGAACTTTGGTCAAAGTCTGTTCTGTTGGGGAATTTAGCGGAGGAATGAAAAGTAACACCTTTGTTGGAAAGAAGGTGACAACGCATTATAACATTCACCTGAAAGTGAATTGGTGTGGACTCTGCTTAAGGAATGTTTCCGGCTAATTCAGAGGCATGTCACAGTCCCGGGTTTGCGTGCGTCATCCAGTCGTGTCCCTCGCACAACTTCAGCCATGAAATATTGTTGCTTCCGTTGGTCACGTCTAAGATCACATGCATAAACCTCAGAACAATTACGCTGCAGTCATGTACACACATTAAGCATGGGTATCAGATGACACGCAAGGAATCATCATTGGTACCATTTCTTGGTTGCACTGGTACTGAACCGGTGAGGTGGTCGGTGTTGCATCCAAACCACTTACCCACTCAGCTACGATTGCTGTAGCTTGCGCCCTGCAAAAAACGCTTAACTACTTATTCGCTTATCACTTATCTCTTTAATTATTCTGAGAAGTAAAAGATTATTTTATTATAGTAAGCCTTATCACAGGCATTTATCACCCGTAGTGCCGCCTCTGTGTACTTTACTTGCAATAAATATTGCTAATTAGTGTGGCACGAGTGAGAGAAGCCCACTCGTTGTGTATATGCAAATTATTTCGAAATAATTTGCGTGGAATTTTTTTATTTTTCGGAATTAATTTTGTAAAAATTATTCAAATCTTTTAAAAAAATTTGTAAATTATGTAAATTAAATGTGCACTTCTTACAACCTATGTTCTATATAAAATGTGAAATTTTACTACATTATGCAAATTTTCAAATCACTTTACTTATTCAGTTATATTTATGCAAAAATTATGAGGTATGCTAATTTTGCATGCCACATTGTCCGTTATATAAGCACTTAGGAAGCTAGCGTCATTTATTCGTACAGCTTTTTATCTCACGAAGGATGGGTGACACAAGCTGTTATATGGGACCACCCGGGTCAGCTGGCGGTGGTGGTGGTGGAGGAGGAGGAGGGGGAGGAGGAGGTTATGGTGGAGGCGGTTATGGTGGAGGCGGTTATGGTGGAGGCGCTGGAGGTGGCGGTTACGGCTATCAGCAAGAATATGATTATGGAAGTACGTAGAGGATTATTTGAGTGGAAGAAGTTGAAAATTTCAATATTAGAGTAATAATGATTGCAGTGATGATGATGGTATTTAATGATTCATTTCAGGTGGTGGTGGTGGCGGCGGTGGCGGAGGCTCTGGCGGTGGTGGCAGTGGTGGAGATGATGGACCAAAGATGCGAGGTGACGTATCCTGCTATCTTGGTCCCAGATGAAGGCCACCAAAAAGCCAAATAAACTTTACGTCAAATTTTCCCGATGGCTGCCAAACGCTCATCGCTCTTCCTGTCGAAGAAGCCGATAACTGGCTTCATCTATCTTTCCCTACACGTTGACGCATCGAAACAAAGAACGGAATTCAGGCTGACTGATTGATATAACAGTCTTGTAGCTTCCACCTTTGGCGATGATTTATTGAATAAAAACCTATTGACGTTGTTCTTTGCAATGGCTTTGCTACTTGAAAGGAATGAGCGCTAAGGTGAAATTTCGACAAGGCCAAGTGCAGCCCCTCTTCTCTCTTCCTCTCTTCTCTCTTCACGCACTCTCCGAAATTTCCAACGAGTCCTGCGGAATTGCTTCAGAAGGTGAGATTTCGGGAAATGCTACTAGCTCTTCTATTTCAAACACCTCGTGCAACTCCCGATAGATATGCAAATATCTCGATAAAAATATGGTGAACCATCAGTTATAAGAAATAAAAAGGGTTCAGTGCGAATTTGGGAGAATAATTCCGATGAGTTTATTCATTCTTAAGTATTAATTTCATAATAATAAAAGATGCATTAATTAGTATGCTTGATATGAAATTATTATCATCCCGTGGCTTTTCGTAATAAGCAACTAATTCGTCTTGAAATGATAATAATTGACGTTGAAATTCGAAATTACTTGAAATCCATACACGTGTAAATTATTGCGTAAATTTTGTGTGCTTTATCCAGTATTTTATAAATTATATTTCTTATTTCATAAAAATAAAAATACGTATTTCATAAGTTCGTGAGTTGCGCACTCCGTCCAGTTTCAATCGATCGGACGAATGCGTGAGGTTGTAAACAACTGTAGGTAATACGTAATTCAGCTAATAGCAATCCGTTTGATTTCCGGAATGAGGGCATTTTTGTTTTTGCTTTTTTCTAACATTCCCGCATGGTCAGCTGTGTGTTGCTAATGCGATTTACAGTCACTTTGTGGTGGAACAAAAATGGATGTGTGGGATGGTATAGGTAATTAATGAAGAGTTGTTCCACCCTTCTCTCCTGTTTTCTTTGAAGAGAAATAGTGTTTGAAGTGGGACACCAACATACACTCAACCGGTAGTTAGCATTCCAAAAGCTTTTTTTGTTTTGTTTTGTTTTCAAACAATCCATTCAGGTGGAATAAGGTTGCGTATATGAAGAGGAAATGTCAAGGGTTATACTTTAAATATACCTTTCCATCCTTCCTCCCTCTCTCTCTCCCTCTCTTTCTCCCTCCCTCTCTTTATGCTCCATTCTTTCATCATTCATACCGGAAGATGGAACGAAGCAACGTGGACAACTACCATTAATTAATAATGCACCTGTTCTATACTGTGCTATACTTCAGGAACAGATCAGCCAAACATTGCTAGTTAAAAATATTTCACTCATCCATTGAGGAATATCTTCCGGAAAAGTATACTTCCGGTTTTCAATGATAAATGGATATGGTCCTGAAGTGTGTGCACCTGAAATGTGCGCAATCATTGGAGAAATCCTGAAGAGTATGTATGAAAGGAAATGGCCTCTTCTTCAACACATTTATCCCTTTTTACCTCTCTTTCATCATTTCCTTTTCTCTCCTCTCCTACTTCTCCTACCCTCTCATTCCCCTCTTCCTTTCATTTCGTTCATTAAGTAAATATTCAACAACAAACAAATAACTACCACATTTTAATACCCAAAAAAATGAGAATAGATGCTTAAAGAATAGGAATAAACTGAGGGAAAGAAAGGGAGAGAGAGAGAGAGAGAGAGAGAGAGGGAATTATTGATTAATTGTTCGGTTCTTTTTGAAAAAAGAAATGTTTTATTTTCAATATAATGCGTACAGTGCTCCGAGCATTTTTCCTCCTTCCATTCACTGCTATTTGCATTCACTGAAACATTGCATAAAGTGATCGCTGTGGGAGTCAAAGGTCACGTCTATGTATACCGTTTACGGTTATGTAAACTTCGAACGTAGCGCACAACATGTCCGAAAAATTTTCTCCTAACAATCATTTGCTGCTGATAAATTTTCCTGTAATTTGCTAAAATTTGGGGTGAAAAAATATTTCGCTTTTTATAATTTATGAAATTTGTTTTATTCAACAAAAAATATTTTTGCGCATTTTTTTTCAGTGCAATTCTGTGCGACAACAAGCAAATGCAAAATAAATGCTTTAGCAATGCAAAGATTTCATTTCATTTTTCTCATTTCAATACAGAATTCAGCGATTGCTTAGGAATATGATTGAGAGGTAAATAATTGATTGAAACGACAAATGCGCCCCGATACTATGTTTCAACAATGCGTGTTGCATCACTTTAACACGTCGCTTAATTCATCGAACATTGGCTGAATCAACGATAACAACGATGCGCAAAAGTTTTGTCAAGCAAAAATATCACATCTTGAAATTTCTGAAATTTACGACTTTAACGACTTAAATTATCAAAACACGCTAAATGACCCTTGAAAACACTTAAGTTTAGTAAATTTCATCCATAAGAAGTGAAATATCAGGAAATGCCAATCACTGTTGGTATTATCTTTAATTTTTTCACTTACCGTATCTGACTTGTAGATTACCGTATCTAACTTGTAAAGTTAGAAAATAATTTCCCTGTTCTTCCATTAACACTTCCGTTTTTTACATTCCACATTCTGCCTCAATTAACGAAATTAAGTAAATTGATTAACTGACTCTCTTGATACTACCAACATGTGTGCTAATTGATTAGTCACCTGCCTGATACTATTGAATTCAACATTTGTGTATCAGTGTGATCATTTCACGCATTATACACTTGTTCAGAAGTAGCATTTCATTTCAGGTAACCTGCTTGCTCACATGAAATGGATGAGACGAGGAGTAAGCATTGTTTACAAACGGATTACATTCATATTCACCTCCGTCGATAAGCTTCTTATAGAGCTGTGATACCTTGTGGTGGTGAAAGAGCAGGATCGTAAGTAATACAGTTGTTAATCCCTTTACAGTAACATTCTGCCATTCAAATTTCACAGGTTATTGTAATGGCTAATCAAGTTTAACATAACAGAGATTACGCTCGGAAACATAAATGAGATGTTATTCGAGCAAAGAACCAAATCGTTAAAAAAATTTGAAAAAAAGATTTTATTTGCAAAAACTTTAATTGCTTCTTAACAATTATATTTTTAAAGTGTTAGCACGAACTCAATCACGGTATTGATGATAAGCCATTTATTTCAATTGACGAAATTCGTCAATTACAGTTTCGCAGTTACAGTAGTCTTCTAGCACTCCTCTGTCAAGCATTCCCATGAAGTAACTTATATCACTAATAATGAAAGCTAACTTATTATCAGTAGTGATAATGAAGTGTTAGACGAGTAACTGAATGTATTTCAAAATCATTCACTAGCAAAATAGTCTTATCACTATCACCAACGCACCCTATCACTCGACTAATGTCCGTCGTTGACTCCGTTGCTCCGTCCCAATTGCACTTATCATTTTCAATCTGGAATTTTGATCGTCATCGCAGCTATTATCACCATCAGCTGAGTAATGAAAATTACGAGAGCGCCTACGTCATGCTTAAATTAACAGTAAGGAAGCCAAGAAGGGAGTGAAAAGACTGCCACCACAACTGCCAGAAGTGATAGGTAAGAAGGCAAACTTTCCAACATTCTCTTCAAATGTTTACTTTAGCCGAGCAAATCCGTGAAGCGTTAGGCGTCGAATATTCAGACAAATCGATTGTTTGCATATTAATAGAATTTGATGAATGCCTACGGTTACTTACTTAGCATTCATTTAATACCTTTCACAAAAATACTTCCTTTTATTTACTTTTGCGGTACGAAAACGAAATGAAAAATGAACAGCACGGAACACTCTATCGTTCTCCGTAAATTTCCATTAGCACTATAACTTCTTAATTAATTAAATTGTAAAATAAGCGTACGAAGTAGGGGAAATGACTTGCAACATAAATATATTTGTAGCAAATAAGTGACAAATTAAAAAAATGCAATATAAATATATTTTTTTTGCGAAAATATTACAAGTAATTAGTGATAATCACTGCTAATTAATGTAAATGATAAACGCTTCTGTTGAAAGCATTATCCAGTTGATTGATCATTGATCATTGGAATTAATGATAATTAGTGAATTTACCCTGTGAACGATTAATTTCGGAGCAACTTTTCAATTACGATGGTTTGTTAGACCTTGGAATAGCGAGGGAAAAGTGGTCAACGATTGGCAAGGAATACATAAGTAATTGATATTGCAAAATGTTAAATAACAATTTGAAAATATTTATTTGAACAATAATTTTAATTATTGGGAAGAATTTTGCAAGTAGAAAAAATTTTTCGTCTATTTTTTTTAAATTTTTTGCCTTTTTTTAAAGGATTTTTACGGAAATTTAGGTTTTTTTCGTCAGTGCATTAGTAATGAATGATGAATTTTTTTTAAATTTAAATTAATCATATAAATGTGAAAGTGGTAAAGTGCTGTTGCAACATCCACAAATCGAGAGAGGAATTGATGAAATCATTGAAGTGTGAATAATTCAATTAATGCAAGATATAGGGAGGTGAAGAAGAGAAAGGTTATGTACACAATGCCATGGCGAATAACCAGGTGAGATAGAGGGACAGAGAAGTAGAGAGAGAGAGGAGAATGAAATGAGATAGGTGTAAAAGGAATGAGCAGGTGAGTCGTCTGTACTTCTTCATCCAAATCAATCATATTGTCAATTTGTGAAGGATGGAAGGATTGCGAAGTTTGCAGATTCACTTCTCCTCTATTTCACTCAATGATAATTTCACATTCAAACGAGCTTTTATCGCTTCAAAATTCCATTAATCATTGTTGCTTAGATGATAATTAAAATGTCTTCCGTAATCCTAATTAATCTCTCAATTAATTGGAAGTAGAAATTTTTCCTATCGTTGCTTCAAACATGCACTTTTTCACACCGTAATCAAACGGTTAATATTTGATAAGTCAATGCTTTTTCCACTGATAGTTTCACATTCAAACAAGCCTTTATCACCGTTACACCGCCTCTTCACTTCAAAATTCCATAAGCAATAATTTCTTCAGCTTCAATTTTCAGCTTCAACGGAGTTTTTTTTTGGAATTTTTTTTAATTATGAGAAATAATTAATTATCACAACTTCTCTGACATGATGCTGTAAGATGCTCAATTCCGATAGTTTTAATAAATTCTCAAAATTTCATTTAAATTATATTTTAATGATATCGCTTTCACATTCTATTTTGGGTTTTTTTCAAGCTTATTAAATCAAATATATTACTAAGAAATCATATTATTTAACGAAACATTGGTGCTGTAAGAATTTTTAAAACTTTCGAAGTTTGCCGTTGACGTCTACAAAAAAAGGCAAAGAACTGAAACAAATTTTCCTCTTCTACCTCTTCATCGATAATATCGGTAATTGAATAAGTATCTGAATGGAAATATTTTAAGTATTCGATCGAGCAAAAGGTACCACGCAAACCGAAAGTATCATCTATTTTCCACCTATTTTTTTGGAAATGAAGAAACACGGATTTGTTGATAGGTGCACCAAAATTCTCAATATCACGCTGTTTGGAACGCCGATTACCGTTTTTTCCCCATTTCTCAAAAATTTAGTTTTAATCTAATAAAATTTGAAAAGGGAAAAATTTTCACTTACGCATCAGGTTTCATTCTGATGCTTTTTTCGTTTGAAATGCGCGAATGATTTGAATCACCTGAAGAAAGAAAGTAAAGTATGAAAGATATCGGTAGCATCACAGGTACTATCCATTTCCGTTTAACAATCAATAATTTAGTATTAATATTCTTAATGACAAAAAATTTTTGTAAACAAAGAAAATTTAATATTTTTGAAGGAAAATATCAAATAGTAATATTTGCATAATTTACTCGAATGCACGTTTTAAACGCCTTATAAAAAAATAGAATAAAAAAGAAATGAAAACGCACGGAATTGAGTAAAATATTAATTCAATTATTAATCCGACAGAATATTTTTACGAATAGAGAAGTGATGGGAGACTTGGAAAAAACCGCTTGCACTTTATAATATTAATTAGTTTAGGAAATTACTGGATTGTAGCAGAAAGTGATGAAAAGTGGCAAGTGGAACTAGGAATACGGTACTACCAACACAGTGCTTCTGACTTTTCTTAGTGCAAGGTAAAAGTAGTATTAGCTTAAAAAATAATAACAGAAGAGAGAGTGACAGGTAGCAGTGCGAATACGATATTGCTAGTTCGATCTTTGTTCCGTCTAAAGTGAAGTTAAAAAATACGTGCACGCGTGTCAGTTCTTCACAGTAACAAAAGTTCAATAAGAAAGATATTTCATTAATCGCTGTAATTTAATTGTACTACAAAGTAGCGCCTACTGCAATAATTGTACATTTAAGTTATTATCTCATACACCCAAATGGCTAAAATAATTAAATACGCCTGCTAATTTCATTTTAATAAAATTGAAATCATTTTTTCATACATTTCAATATATATATCACTTAGGAGCACATGTATATTATGATACATGTGAGAGGATGCAAAGCACTCTATCCATATATTGCTAGTTGTAATCAAATTCGAAATGGCAAATTAAAAATAAAAATAATATATCTCATACAATGCAACTATTGTTAACCTTGATAAAAGCACAGGTTAATTAAGAGTAATTAAGAAAATGATGGAAGAGGGAGAGAAGGAGGATGGAACAAGTCAAAACATCTTTAACTTCTTCTGCACCTCATTTACTTGAGTTATCAGTGTGTCGACGGCAAGAACTATTTTTTATGATAATTAATAAGATGTGGAACACCTATGGAGAGCATTTGTCACACATTCTATCTGAAATTCTAGACTTTCAATTAAATTAAATAAACATCCAAAATAATTTGTCATTAACTCAATTAACGCATTAATTCAATTCCATTAGTTTCGATAAATGGGCGTCGCAGCAAATACTTTGAGGAGGAAACTTATAAGGAATTCCGGATGTTATGATAACTACAGTAGTGAAGCGGTGAAGCAGAAATTGCATTTTTCATTTCCTTTCGTTTTCTTTTCATTACATTTCACAGTAAAAGTTCTATTTTGGAAAATTTAGAAAGGAAGAGACCTGTAATCTCTCGTTATAGTTTTAATAAGATATATTTCACATTTCCATCCAACAAATTTTTCAAGCAAAAAACCTCAAAAAAAAAATGGAAGCTCAAATCGCAACAAATAACAATCATCACGCTCCTTCTCATCTTCAACGAAATAAAAATCAATTTTACTCGAAAAGAATAAATAAAAAATCACAGTATATCGTGCTACGAAATGGAAATTTTCATGTAATTCCTATGAAAATAAAAGTTTTACCGTTACAATTACAATTACAGTTACAGGAATGTCTTTGTGAGAGCTATTAAATTTGGCGGAAAATTCCTTAAAAATTCACATTTTGGAAATAATTTACCGAATTTCAGATTATATTAGCAAGCAAACGCATGAAATTACAGTTTTCCGATATTATTTTAGCAAACATAAATTCACCGACAAATTTCATCCATTTAAAGTAGCATTCATTCTCACCAAAATGTAAATACAATAACTCTCCTTGCCCAGTGAAAAAAAAAACATTTGAACAAATTTTTCAAAAAAAATCTTAAGTGAACATTTCTTCAGTTTCAATACACGTTTTCATAACAATACACCAATGTCTAACAAATGAAAAGTTTAGTAGCATTAAAATATACAGAAAAAAATTTTATAAAAATTATTCAATTAAAGTCATTGAATTTATAATTTATTCGCTTAATGTATGGTATATGCACTGATAACTTTTGAAATGTTTTTTAAATTGCATTTTGTTGCGTTAACTTGTAATTATTAATAAAATAAAGGACTAAATTATATTTTTGGGTTCCTTTTTTACTTTCGCTAGCTTCTTATAACTATTATCGGCGTTATTAATCTTATCATTAGATGATGATGACGATAGACGATGCTTCTTAATTTTAACACAATCATCATCGTCATCGGATACTTCATAATCTGATTCGTCGGATGCACTCATCTTTTGCGCTCTACCATCTTTCATGTCAATTTCACGCTTTTGCTTACGATCCTTTGCGCGACGGTTTTTAAACCAAACCTGTAAAATAACTCAATGTAAGTATTCAGTTGCTGAAAGGAAGTCCTTTTTCTAATTCGTGTATTTAAAATGTTATTTGCTAACTAATTTTAAAGTTAAATGCGTAATGATTTCACTGAGTTAAATGCGTCATAATTTATTTGACATAAAGTAAACTAATGCTTTCTGTTCAATTTTCTAACTAACGATTGCAATTATTGCTGCATGTTACTGTAAATATTCTCAGATGTTCATTGTCACGAGAATATTTACAGTAACTTTTCTATCAGTAAGTATTTATGACAAAAGCCAAACAGCTATTTCAAACCATCTCTTTGTGATTAAAAATAATTTCAATTTTGTAAAATAACACATTGTATGTGTCGTAGGGTTGGGTAATTTGACATGCTTTAATAATTATATTTAATTTTTGTTCTTTTGTTTCTTTTGATTATTTCACGCCGAAAAGCGAGAAAAGCTAGTGAGAAGAAGCTGGAGGTGGAGCTTAACATTTTAAAAATTATCCAAAACTGCTAGAGCTAAATATTCCAGGAATGTTATTTTCTGGTATATCACAAAGTTACGAATGAGGAACGAAATAAAACGTATGATTATACTATCACAGGGAGTTTTCGGTGAAAAAGAAGTGATATAAGTGGAGAATTTGAAAGCTATAAAGAATACATTCAAAAAGCATTTTAATAAAATCTCCAACCTCAACTCGTTCCTCTTTCAGCTCACACTGCACGGCAAGTTTTTCACGTAACATTACGTCCGGATAGTGAGTTCCTTGAAATGCGTTTTCTAGAATTTGCAATTGCTCCTCGCTGAAAATTGTTCGATGACGTCGCTTTCGCTTGCCACCGAAATGAAATGGATGAAATGACGCGATAAAGCCACTATTGATATACGGAAAACCGGGATCTAAAAAATTAAATTATGAGAATTTTAAATTTCCTACCTTTGAATTTCAATCGTCTATTAACCACACTAATTTTTCTTCATTTACTAATCATAATGCTTGTTAATAATGCACGCTGTAGACGCCATCAGCATCAGATGATAAAAGTGTGCATTTGTTTTAAGGATTAACCACTTAGTGGTATTAAAACACTACTTAATATTAATAAAACAATTTTTTCACAACCAGAACATTTTGCTAATTACTTGTAATTTTTTTCCACCATTCATCACAACTGATTTAATAGTTCGGAAAAATGAGCACACCTTGAAGTGAAGTGACGCCAACCATTGTTGGCAGTCAATTACTCCCAATTAATGACAGCAATAACAGGTTACTTAATTAATAATTAACAAATTATGATGGAAATGGTTGTCTTACGAGGATATGAGAAATGTGATGGTATAATAGGCCATGCAACTGTAGCAGCCGTGGCAGCAGCAACGGTAAAATCATTTGCTAGCGGCAAAGACGGTAACGGAGGTGCTGATGACACTCGTCTAGATAGAATACTTTCAATTGAAAAATTTGAAATCGTAGAACTGCAATTGTTCATTTTTGAGTTAAAACATTATTTAATACTTTAATAATTGATACTGGTTTACATTGTGGAAAAAGCTAGAAAATAACCAGACCAAACCTTTATCTCGTTATAGATATTTTTTTTAATTTTTTAAAAAATACAATAAAAATTCATATTACAATTGGCAATTATAATTTTTCTGTTACAAAATTTCAACTATATAGCAGTTTCTCGTTCCCAAAATAATTAATGCTATATCAGTGAATAAAATAACTAATTACTGCAACGAAAAATAAAATCTATCTCTGAAGTTTGTTGAAACTTAACATGTTGATGTGTTTAAATTTTAATCTCATTGGTGTATTATTTGTCAAATATTTTAAACATTTATTGCATTAAATTTGAAATGTGCAGTAACGATTTACAACTTATCAGAAAGGATAGTCGAAAACTTTTTTTTTTCGTTTTAATAGTTGACTTTAGATGCAATACCTACTTTAGCTAATAAAACTTGTAGTTCTACCGTATACCTACATCTCTTTCATGATGATAACGCGAACCTTGCCTGATCACATTACTCATTAACAATTTTATCTCTATTTCCTTATGTGAATATGAAATTGAAATTACATTAATATGAAATTATATGAATATCAAGTCACTGCATATGAAATTACATGAATACTTATATGAATATGAAATTACTTATATGAAAAAGTAAAAAAAATTTACAAAGAAAACAGCTAAGAAATGCGTTTTTAAAGTTATACGTTGAACTTTCAAAAGTTCAAGGGCAAATTTCACCACATGATAATGATGCCAAAAAATTACATATGTAGCACAAGTTACTTTTAGCCAACTAAATAATTATCAAGAATTTTGAAATAAACCAAATATCAGAAGGTTTTTTAATTCTAGATTATTTTTTATAAACAAAGAAAAAGTATGAAACCGTAAAATCTGATGATATTGAAGTTATAAGACAAAAGTAGATCCCCAAAAGAGTTTGTTTAGAAAAATAAAAAATAATTTGCTATTTGTGGAACTATTCCGATCGATCAATTCTTTCCTTTTCCTTTTGCAGAAATTCATTACTACTAAATTTTAAACTTTTTCCTTTTACAACAATAATTCACTTCGTTCTTTATATTTTGCATTAAATTGCTATCTCTTTCAGTACAAAAAATTCCTTCCTTCTATTTTCATTTTCTACACGTCGAAAACCAAACCGTTATTGTTTCCGTCAAATTAATATGAATACCTCTCTCTCAACTATTGTCATAACCGTATTTCATAATAACTGTATTTCGTGATCAGTACAATTTAAATAAGTAGTGAAGTTAAAAAGACAAATAGATGTGCCACTGTAGCAGTGATGACTAAAAATCCATGATTATTACACAGCTATTTTACAACGCTTACAAACAGTTGCTAGTAGTTGTCAGTAAATTGAAAAGGAGCAAAATTGCTCACCTGGATGCCGTTGGCATTTGTGCTAAACAGGTGCCAAAGTGTGTTGAGGGTGATGAAAGTGTGGTAGCCGTATAGTAGTATGGCGGCGGATAAGGAAGTGACATGGCAATTTCACGGAAGCATCCACGTGCTAGCGATGACGACGAATGAATGGATAAATTAATAGCACAAAAAACATTTAAACAAAAATTGGAGGAGAAGAAGACGGTTTTTTTTTCTAAAATTTGATTAGAGCGCAAAAGTACCCCTCACGTTTGAACGTTTCATTCTCCTTCAAACTACCGTCATCCTAGTAATCCTTCTGCTCATTCATTCATTCATTCCTTTCCATCCCACCCATTCTAGCACTTTCATTGGCTGCATCTAACATTTTGCACCGCCTATTCCTCATTATTCTCATATTCCGTACACACAGAGACAGGCACTTAATCTCAGCAAACACTAGATTTTAGATTTTAGCAGTGACACTTCAACTGGAATATTATATATACGTGCGTATGTACGTGTGTGTGTTTACGTGTTTGTGTATGTATATGTGAATATGTGTGTGTGTGTGCGTGTGTGTGTAAATTTGATGGAAATGTGAAAGGACAAGAAAAAATAAAAATTCGGCTTTTGTCAATCATACTAATTAATAGCAGTAGCATTTTAATAATACTAATATTTTAATGATAATAACTAATAATAATGACAGTAGCAGCAGCAGCAGCAGCAGCAGCAGTAGCAGCAGCAGCAGCAGCAGCAGCAGTAGCAGCAGCAGCAGCAGCAGCAGTAGTAGTAGTAGTAGTAGTAGTAGTAGTAGTAGTAGTAGTAGTAGTAGTAGTAGTAGTAGTAGTAGTAGTAGTAGTAGTAGTAGTAGTAGTAGTAGTAGTAGTAGTAGTAGTAGTAGTAGTAGTAGTAGTAGTAGTAGTAGTAGTAGTAGTAGTAGTAGTAGTAGTAGTAGTAGTAGTAGTAGTAGTAGTAGTAGTAGTAGTAGTAGTAGTAGTAGTAGTAGTAGTAGTAGTAGTAGTAGTAGTAGTAGTAGTAGTAGTAGTAGTAGTAGTAGTAGTAGTAGTAGTAGTAGTAGTAGTAGTAGTAGTAGTAGTAATTATTACCGTTCTAATCTTACCATCAATTTCATAATGTTCCATTATTTACAGCAGTAAGTGCCTAATTTAATTCGTTGGTATGCAAATTCCCGCGGTAGTGATGATAAACATTAATGCATTAAATGAATGTGCTGATGTGAGGAGGGAGGTTTGCAAGTCTTTAAACTTATTGAGATTCACGCTTCACATCACAGAAAAACTGATCGGCAACGATTATCGCGCACGGATTCACCCCTTCCAGTGGCAATATTATCAAATCTGTCACACATAAAATATTGTCTGTGATGACCACTGTGATAACGATGATGGCGCTGATAAGAGTGATAATTATGATGGATTGCATGAGAAGGAAAAAAGGCGCTGACCAAAATGCATAAATTACTACCATTTCTAGAAGTTATCATGACTTCAACAGTTCTCATTCTCATTGCTATGGAAGTTTTTTGAAATGTAATTCGATTAAAAAAAATTCAGTAATTCAGTCCTGGTAAGATAGAAATCAAAAGTGCTTTCAAACAGTTTTAATCCTATTTATTTCAAAGTAAGATTATTTATGTAGAAAAAGATAGAATAGACAGTAGCATTTAGCGCTACGGAAATGATTAGCGAGACTGTACGTCAACATTATATTCGTTTCACGTGCGCGAACGCTGAAATAGTTCAATCGTACGATCGAGTGTAGTCATTTATTCGCACCGACAAGCGGATAAACTATCATTTATTTACTTTTGCAGAATTCTTTGTTTTTTTTTGCAAAATACTTTTTTCATAAAATCTTTGCAAAATTTTTTCTCATATCACTCCGCTAGCTATTCGCTACATGTCACATTCTCTTGTAGTTAACTAATTAATGTTAGAATTAACTGCCAACTAATTAATGTTAAAATTAATTGCTAACAATATTAGTGCTCTGCGAAATATTTCAGTTTTACTGTAAATAATTCCGGTTAATTTATCTCAATATTAATATTAATGAAATGCAAGAGTAATTGATATTAAACTGTAATGTATTTGTAACCATTTATTACAAAAATATACTAGTAACAGTGATAATAGATAAAGTACAAATAACGATTACGAAGTTCTAATGTTTTACAAAAATGTTCTTCCCGTGTACCGTCGATTACAGCACCCTGAAATTTTTAAAAATTTTTATAGAATATTAAGCACGAACTGAGCAAGACTTTGCTTATTTTTCGATGATTTTAAATTCTGACACTTTGAAGGAAAACAAAAACAATCATGCAAATATCAATTACGCAAGTAAAGTTTGCGAAAATCTTTGGTACAACATTAGTGCGATATTACTATGGCTGTTTAAATTTCCGGTATTAGTTAAGTGTTTGTTGAATTTCATTGCATTTTTTGGGCTGTGCATGTGATATTCCGGATTTTTACACTGTATGCATGGTTTGCCTTACCGGTAAACAGGATCAAGACAATGCTATTTACATTTTTTGCCAGCAAGCTGTACATTATTTACATCTTCATGCTGTTGTTCATGAAAGTAGTAGGATGGCTGCGGGTACTGTCGTACTATTGTCATTTAGCATCAGGTGGGATGTAAATGCATTTTAGCAACTTTCAGGTTGGCAAAGATGAATTAAGTTGACAAAATGAAACAGGTCGATGGGAATGCATGCGTATATGTGTGCATGTATGTGTTGTCTTTCTCAGTGTGTGTGTGTGTGTGTACCTTAGGTAAATATAATAACCTCTCACCTGATGAATGGGCAGTTCTAAATGGACAGTAAATGAGATGATGCTGTTAGGTTGAATGTCCAAATCTGTCTGTACTTGTTAGAATACCATGTTTACAATAATATTTAAAAGATAAGATTCTTTCCATCTTTTTCTTCGCTTCTTCATTTCAGAAACTTTGAGAGATAACGGTATTTTGACGATATAACAAATCTCGAAAATTTTGAGTGATATCAATCAATTCATTCTGACCTAAAATATTATCTGTACATCGTTATTTGATTATCTCGAAACTGCACTATTTTGAGTTGTATGAAGGAAGTTGTTTAGGGCTTTACATGTTAAACAACTTTACCGTAACTAAGTGGATTTTGGTATCATTCTAATTCAAAACACTCACAGCACTAATGATTTCAATGAAAACCGCTCCATAAAAGGTTAATGAGAGATGAAGGGAGTGGGATATATAGCTAGGTGTAACTTAAAAGGCAGATGGCACTTCCCATCCTGCCTATCCGATAATGGGCAGTTTTAAATGGAATGTTTTTATCGCTTTCAGCAGCAGAATCAGCAGTTCTCTTAATCATTATTGATTAAAATTCTGGATATCAAACAGGTCTTCGATTCACTTGGTCACCAGATGTCTCTTCTTACTAGTTCGTACTATTGAAACAATATTTAAATCTATCTATCTTGTTATAACCTACCGTTCGAGAAAGCTTATGGATTTCCATATTGGATTATACTATGCCGGTTCACAATCTCCTCTAATTACTTTTTATTCCACTTCGTTGAACTTCGATGCAACTGACGGCAGGGTCAACCTTAATACACATCAAAAATTCGGCCCTTCATAAACATGATGGCAGTGCCTTAAAACCTTCTAACGATTATAGGTTACACATTATGAGGAATTCCTCATCCCTTCCCTCCAATCGTCCTCTCCTTTTCCGTTTTTATCAAGAAATGCATAATCTGACTTTTCGACAACTCTCAACAATAGTTCATTCCACGGCACTTTTCGGTACCAGTGGTATTAATCGACGAAGTTATAACCTAATTATCTGATGGAATTACCGATTAAGTTCAATTGTTTCACCCTACATTATAACCTAATTATCTGATGGGATTACTGATTCACCAAATTATCGAGCCGGAAATACGCTCCATTCGGTAATGATACGATCAAGAATTTCACGATATTTTCGAAAAAATTTTAGTTCAGTGCTACAACAATCCACAACTAACTGCGAAATCTCACGGATGGTAAAAAATTCCTAATCATCAAGTAGCGTTC
The DNA here is from genome assembly GCA_963070105.1 of Litomosoides sigmodontis. NCBI lineage: Eukaryota > Metazoa > Nematoda > Chromadorea > Rhabditida > Onchocercidae > Litomosoides > Litomosoides sigmodontis. The sequence goes on from OY718803.1 coordinate 10,833,151, forward strand.
AAAAACCACATCACAAACGATTTGAGAAAAACTGTGAAGGCAAAGCCTAACTGTTACCCAACTTTGGATATAACGAAGCATTGTGAATAGCATAATCGTAAAGTGTAGCTCATTTATACCAATGACGTGACCCGACGCATAGAACAACGTGGAAATGAATACGCTCTTTTGCCATTTTCGGTAACATCGAGCTTGTCACAATAACTGTGCAAGACAGTTTTACTGCAAATCAAATTGAAAAAAGGATTTTATTTTAATGTCTACATCATATGAAACTATCGAAAAGGGTTGATTTGAAAATTTTGATTTTGAAGATTTGAAAGATCAGATCTTTAGCCACACGTGATATTATTACACAGTATATACAAAAAGCTCTTTTATGAAACTGCTTTATTATCGGTAAGCACCTCTGGCGCTTGTTCAACAATTTTGTCTAATATATCATCATCAATTTTAAAACCACTTTCCATGGATTTTCTTTTGGAAGGAATATACATATCGGACAGCAGCAATTCGCGAAGTGTTTTCGTGGTACGCCTATTATATTTACTGAGCAGTCGCTGTAGCTTAAACAATTTTTTTGCCTGAAACATTATTTCTTATTGGAATGCATAACATTAATAAAATCTAGCATATTCATCGTGTGCAGTGAATTACAATTTCAGTACGTTGAAGTGAATTACTGAATTTCACTAATATTGCACAACTGAAAAAAAAATTGTAAGATAACTTGATCCATTCCGATTGTTCGAAATAAAAGTGAAATTTTCGAAGTAAATTTTTAGAAATTTCACTATTGAATTCTAACTGAAATATCCAACAAACATTTTCACGAAAAACTATAACTGTTATTTCAAGATGAATCGGATAGGTTGACAAGCTAAAATTCTAAAAACAAGAGAACCTAACAAGAGGATAAAAACGTAACAAAAATGTTACATAGAAGTAAAAGTCTGGGCTTCACTATCAAAACGTAATATAGTTTACCTAATCATGCAATTAGACAAACAGGTTAATAATTATTTAATTCGTAGCAGGTTTGTTCAACTACAATTGAAGCATGATTTCAATTTCGTTACCACGACTTATTATTTCCCATTTTTTTATTCGTACCAGTTTTGACTTTTGCAAAAGGAAAGTTAACCTCATCAACTGCATCATCACACTTTGAAATTGCTTTGTAAAGTTCGTCCATTACACATTTCGGAATCTTTGTCGTTACATCCAAACTTGCAGTATCTTCATTCAACACTTTTTCAACTTCCGTCAATGCATCCCAAAACCGCTTTTGAAGGACAAAAAGACGAATTCTCAAACTGGTAGCTAATACATGGACTCGACGAGGCAACAATTTGCACATTTCATCAGCTATATCAATACGACCCTAAAAACCCCCAATATTTTAACAAAACCCCCCAAAAAATATATATATATATTATATTTTAATTCCATGTGATTATAAAGTTTATAAAAGTTTTCAGATTTCGTGCATTCGATAACGGTGTAACCAAGCAGGTTTTATGAATTAAACAATATAAACCAACCTGATTCAAAGCCATATCCATAGCTAAGTAAAGCAAACGATTAGCTGTACTTGTCCCTCTTTCGCAATCTTCTCGAGCAAGCGAAACAACTGCATTCAATGCATCTTCAGTATTCTAAAAAAAAACGAAGTTGAACAGGTTTAATAATAGAATTATAATAGCATATTTTCGAATCATAACTCACAGCGTTATATTATGCGATTAAACAATTAGTGAACTGCCATTAAAATGATACTTATAAAAAGCAGAAACAAGAATTAACCTATACCATTACATCATCCTACTTATATAAGTCGAAACGTCTGATAATCTTTCAACAGGATTAAAAAATTATCAAAGGTTGCTGCAACCCATCCTGATAGCCAAACATAAAATTACATGATTAAAACGAAGAAGACATATTTATGTGAGCATACTTACAACTTGAAAGCAAGCGGCAGCGTATTGCAATTTTCTTTTGGAACTTTTATCTTTGACAACAGAACATGACGGAACCAAACTGGTACGGCGATTTGAATGCAATTTCACAACAACCATTGATGGAGGCGATGATGCAACAACTGTCCTTAACAATCGTTCGTCATTCCGCTTGATCCAACGATACGCTAGATGCCGAGAAAGTAAACAACTAATACGTTTCATTGCTGAAATGAAGAGAGAGAAATAAAATTCTATAAACATGAAAAATTCTTAATATCACACACACACACACACACACACACACACACAAAAGCTGCTAAGGCTAATGGAACACGCGAACACTTACTATTTTAATGGCTGTGTTTAAACCTGACAGCCTAAGATCGTAAAAGGTCAACAGACTACGCAAAGGATAGAATAATTGATAATGACGGCAGTCAATAATCATCATTCTTCTCCGTCCTCATCCTTTAATGTTCACATTTCTAACCAACTTATTACTAGTAACAGTTGTTAATTCCATTTTCATCTATATAATTACGATACCTCTGCCCTCTCAGTTCTCGTTGCACATACTTCTGCCCGTCTCATTCATCTCAGTTTCCTTCCGAGAATATTCTCCGATGTTTCTCCGCCAAATCTCGTAGACTGAGGGCGTAGAAGAATTTGTTCAAAAAAAAAATATTACTAAAGATTTTGTAAAAATGGATAAAAGGATGATAGACCTAGCAGACACGAACTAAGATTCACATATAAATTAACAAGAATACGTGATACACTTGTCGCTGAACAGTTTCAAGAAAAATGAAACCAGTCTAACATATTAGAATTAAAATCATTTTAACAACAAAAATCCCGACAAATTATACGTACCAAAGTCCGAGGTCGCGTTTCACTGTCCGGTAAATACTGGCCTCCACCAGAGTATTTCTAATTTTTCACGAGTGCGGAAGTTTACTGAGGTTATTGCTGGAAGATTCTAGCTATGACAGATCTCCCTACGTCACTGTCTTTATTCCTAACAATTTCACTTTGTCAGATACAATGCTGAAATTTTATTTCAATTCCGTTGATTTTCGGAAATTCAATAATTTAGCTGAAAAGTGTTCTTCAAGAATTCTAAAACGCAGGTTGCAATATTTAAACTCATAGAATAATGATTTTATCGTCACTGTTTTCTGCATTCTTGCTTGTTTAAACTTCGTAGTAGCGGACACCGATTGATGACGTTGCATTGATGTGGATGCGCCATTACACGTCATAACTTCGACCATGGTTGCCGGGCAATTTAATCATGTTTACAAGGAGGGTTCTTCAGTGTCGTCGTCATTTACACTTCGTAGTATACGGAGAAGGAATTTGTAAACTGTTGAGTGTTGTTTAAATTAATAAATCTAGCACGGTTGGTTTGAATGGATTGTGAAAGCATTCAAAGTGTTGTATGTTTTGTGAAGGATAAGTGAAATTAAATGCTCATTTTATTTATTAGTCACTATCAGTTTTTTTTGTGTTCACTCCTTGCCGCATTCATTCTTTATTCCTAATGGTAAATATTGATTTCATTTCCTCCAATTTTGATTGCTATAAGAATTATTATAATCGTTTGGGGTGACTGATATTAGTAGCTAATTTTAAATTTGGTTTTTTTTTTTAATTGGACTATTTAAGTTGCAAATTAGACTGCGCTGGAATATTCGAACCATCAGTTTACTGCTGTATGTCCTTTGAATTTGAAATCAGTTAAGGAGGGAAACTTTTTAGATGGATGTTATGGAATTTAGTTTGATAAAATGAGTCTTCAAAACTCAGTGTTTTACTAGTTACAGTTCTTATGAATTGCGGTCATGTTAGTCGAACAATGGTGGAATATACTCCAGTGATTATTTTTTTTGCTATATTTGTTGCTGTACCTTTGCAGTTCCTTCTGTCACCATCGTCTTCATCTGACGTCAGATATCATTTACACAAGTAAGTTTGATTTTTCCAATACATGAAGTTCCACAGTTGAGTCATAAGCTAAATATAGAACTTACGCTATTCGGTTTTAATTTTCGATTAACTCTAGTTTTGCTTTAAATGATTGTTATTGAATGCTTTAGTTTGTTGTACACGTGCGTTTCCACATTCCTTACACTATTTTCCACGATTATTTTGCATTCTTTTTTTCCAGACTGTTAAATTCACTGTCACATTTCTCTCGGCTATTTTTACATACAGAAGAAAAGGTGGATGAAGTTATTGATGTATCAGAAAACGAAAAAGAAACTAAATATTTTGGAGGTATTTTTACTGGCTTTTATTATGTGATTTACAATTGTATTTACAATTGTGATAGCATATTCTGTGGTTAGGCACGCTGTTACTACTACCGATATTTAACGAATCAATTCATTAGTCACGCAAGTGTGTAAGGCAGTTCTAGAAAATTACTACTACTTAGGTCATAGTGACTCTTGTAATGGTTATTTAAAACTAAACATGCAGTCATCATTCCAGTACACCTGTTTTATTTTCAGGTTCTCTTAAACCACGAGATCCACGTCCACCTTATATAAAATATCGTGTTGGAGATGTTATTCGACATAAAATCCATGGATATAGAGGTGTTGTCATTGGCTGGGATGAAAAAGCAGTCGCACCACAAAGTTGGCTCGACAAAACGCATAAAGGTCGAAAAGTAAGTGATTTGGTAGCAAAATTGCAGATCTGCTTCCCCTGCTAAATATAGTTTAATTTCACTTTTCTGCATGGAAGTTTCCTGGTTAACTTTCCGTAAGTTTTTGTAGATGTATTTTCTAGGAACTCTTAAGACGTATGTTTAAGTGCGTTCTAACTTGGTTTAATTTGAATTGCGTAATTTTCCTGTTGTTTATGAATAGTTTAACTCACAGGAGTGGTCAGAGATGCCAAATTATTCGGTTATAATCGATACCAGGGATAGGCTAATTCCGCAGTTGGCTTACGTTGTTGAAGAAAATATTGAACTTACTGAAGGAAGGGTATGGTTTATTTTTATGATATTTCGTACTAAAGATATCGCACTAAAGCCTTCAGTGATACTTGATACTAAAGATATAATCTTTAGTACGAAATTGGTTATAAATAATATTGGTGGATTACAGTGTTTTTTCGATGATCTGATGAAGAGTAAAGAGTAAGAATTACAGGCATTCACGACCTAATCGTAGGATGGTTTGTGGGGTGGTGCAAAGTGCTCGTTTTTTTAAGGTCCTGTTTAAGAAAGAAAATGAGTGATTACGTGTAGAGTAGTTAAGTAATCAGAAAATGTCGGAGTCCACATGCTTGATAACTTGGAGTTTTTAGATACTTTGTCATCACTTTTGAAATCCTTCCTTCTTTTTGAGTTTCTGCTTTATTTACTGTAGTGAAGAGCTAATGAGCGCAGGTGGAATATCTGTAAAACTGTAGAGTTCTCAGTCCTTTTTAGTCCTTTTTAGTGCTTGTTTTTTTTTCAAATCACTGAGATAATGAAATATTTTTTCAGGGAATTCTGTAATTTTCTCTTTTTTCTGAATTCCACTTATTGACTCTTGTTTTAGATATTGCATCCACTTGTTAAGAATTACTTCGAAGCATTCGATGGAAAGCGTTATACATCTCGACCATGGCACAAGAAAGTTTATCCCAATGATTAAATTATTATCTTTCTTTTTTAGGTCTATCTATTTTCTTTTGCGGGTATAATTTAAAAACGTTCCTTTTATGATGTATTTGTTTTGCTTACTAGTTAATAGCTTGCAGTCTTATGTCAGATGTTACTAGGCTTGTAGCATGAAGATTAAAGTGGACGGATATGATTTCCTGGTCATGCTAGTGTTAGATATGCTAGATATACTATTGACGCATCGGGTTCTTGTCAAAGCTCTTCCGTCACTCTTAACAGAAAGTTTTTCAAGGGAGTGCAAGATATTGAAAGATAATCCATATTATATGGGTAAATCCATATTACATGGTTAACTTTGCGAGTTGAGATCGATTGAACTTTTTCAAAGTATTTATGATTTAATAGGATAGACTTGATGGTACAGTTGATGCAGTACGGTATGTTTCATTTAGAGGGGGTTGCATCTTTATTTTCGATTGTGATATATTTTAAGCGATTATATGGTAGAGGAAAATGTGGAGTGCTCGTAGTTTCATGAATAATGGAGGCAGTTTACCTACTAGCAGTGACCGTCGACACTGAAGTACCTACCTTATCAGCGATATCAACCAGATGTCATAAGTTCCTAAATTTGTCGGGGAAATCTTTTTATTTCGTATGAAACTGGAAAAAAAGATTTAAGGATTTTCAATGAGCAATCAGATTTGGTGTGAAATCCTGAAATTCCTTTTGGGTAATGGAAAAAAAATTTCGAAAACTTCTTACAAATATGAAAACAATTGATGAATGAAGAAAGGAGTGAATTTTTTCCGAATGCTTCAGGAATGTTTAAATTCTCATTGCGAGCGTTATTTTCAAAAATGAACTCCATTTAATACATCCGATTTTGTTTGATGGAAAAGTGGGAAAAAAGAAATATATCAATGCGGAGAAATACATGAAGTATTTATTTTTTTCCCTTGAAAAAAAAATCTTCCGTTCAAAGGCTATATTTCATGCCAATCAAATTGATGGAAAAGTGGGAAAAAAGAAATATATCAATGCGGAGAAATACATGAAGTATTTATTTTTTTCCCTTGAAAAAAAAATCTTCCGTTCAAAGGCTATATTTCATGCCAATCAAATCATTTCCTTCACTTTTTCGCCCTTTTCTCTTGACATACTTGTTTTGCTTCATTTCGTAATTTTTTACTTTGCTCAAAAGATCTTTCATTTTCTTAATTCTTCAATTGAGGAAACAGATCCTTCTGCTTTTGTTAATTAAAAAGATGGCTAGAAATACCATTTTTAAAGGAAGAATTTCAAAAGTGTGAAAATCGCTAATGAAACTATATATTACGTATTTTTTTTTTGCGAAATTCAATTTGTATTTTAAATTTTACATTACATTAGCGAAGTAAAAGGAAATTTTTGGATTGCATTCACTATAACACAACGATCACTGATGTATGTCTCTGTATGTACGTTTAATTTTTTGTAAATATAGAAAGTAAAGGGAAGCGAAAGTACAAATAAAATTAATTAATGAAATAAAGGATAAAGATAGATCGTATATAAGCAACCCATCATTGCATCGGGCATTTCAGCGCTGCACACTGTGTAATAATGAAGCTTGGGAAGCAAATGTTTAGATTGCTTGATTCCTTAAATGTTGTGTGACTGTTTCACGTTGCCTCTTGATAATAAGACGCTAGGGTAATTTCAGATTTAAAATTTCAACTTTTTCAAACATTATCAAATAACAATGGAGATGTTTACTTATTCCATATATGTTATGTTCCCTAACTATAACTGTAATCCCTTTCGAAGCAATAGGATAACAACATATTGTGTTTATCTCCCATCAATTTCTATTGGTAAAAATTGAAAAATTTAAAAATTAAACCTTCATGTTTACTTTCCCTAAAATTGCTGCAAGTTACATTTCTCAAATACAGCTGGTAATTGTTGCCTATTATTTCTAAAATACAACTAGTAATTTTAACATGCCTCTAACTAATCATTATTATATCATGTCATTTAAATGTGAAACATTACATTGTACGCATAAATGAAAGAATTAATCGCTATGGATTAAATATGAAAACACGTCAGCGAAGCATACGCACACACGCACACTGATCTATTGGTTCATTTTCACACATTTTAATTCATAAATGAACTTTCTCCACACCTCCACCCCCTCTCCAATTTACAACGCTATTTCTCTTCCATTTTCATACTTCAAACCTAATCACTTCACTCTTCACAACTCTTTACCATCCCTACACTTACAGGTCATCCTCCTCTTCCTCCTCACTCACCCACTTCCTTTAATCGTCTTCAATATCATTGTCATCGCCATTATCTCACACACATCCCTCTCTCTCTCTGTACGAAACTTTATTTTTCTCTTTTGATTTTAACTCTAACGCATGTGTGGAATGCACTGAAGTTAAATTAAAGTTCGTGTTTGCGTAGAATGGAAATTAATTACAGGAATACAATCAATTAGTAATATTAATTTCCATTTGTTCATCCTCTTCCTTCCTCCAGCGAGATGATAGCCTTTCCTTTTTCCATTCTTTAATTTCAATAATTGAAAAATTTCACTAATTTTGAAGATCTTTTTTATTTGCATAATTAATTGCATTGTGAAATTTTTAGATTATTCCAGAACTGTTTCAAATCTGTAGATAGTTGAAGAGATAAGCAAGAGAAAAAGGAAGAGAAAGAGGAGGGGGAGGAGGAGGAGAGAGGGAGAAGGAGGGAAGGAAAATGATTGTCGTGCAGTTGCTCTTTGATTTTGAAAACTTTTTGATGAGTCATGTCGAGCAGTTTTGCCTCCGCTGTCTTCTCGCATCTAAAATTTCCCATTATATTTCAATTTTGGTAGCAATTTAAAATTTTAATAAAATGAAATGAATGCTTAACTTCTGTTTTCCAGAAAATTGTGTTCATTTTTCATTGCTAAATTATTATTACTATTATGAGCGGACACAATGCTAAAAGCTTTATAAAGTGGTGGCATTTTTTTAGAACTAATAATCCTTTCTTTTATTTCTCTTTTTTTTCAAGAAAAAATTCAACGAATTTCTTTTGATTTTTTTCTTTCATCTTTTGTTTTGGAGCTTTTTGATGTTTCGAATGGATGTATTGTTTTGTCATTACTGTACTTCTCAGTTTTGCTATGCGAAGCTGCTCGATCAGTTAATTTATGCTGACAGTTATCTGCAAGATTTTCATTGCTAGACAAATAGCACTTCTTGTTCGGGCAAATTATAATGATTTCTTTGCCTGGAAAATTTACCGCTTACCACGCAGCACAATTTTTGCGCTTTTATCATACATAAATTATTATTTAATGAGTGTGCGTGGCTTGTAAAATAACAACAACAATTATTATCTATTAATAGCTTCTAATTATAATTATTAATCGATCAGTGAAGAGCTTGTCAAATTTCGATTATTTATCACAAAGCAGTGATAGATAAGCAGTGTAAGCAAGAAAAATATTATTCAATAGTATCGATGATCACACTAACTTGTTGATAACCTTTTAATTATTAAGTGATGGAATAAAGTGAAAGGAAGTCAGTGAGAGGAGGGAAATTCTATCATTGATAAATAATTAATGTGTAATTTTTTCAGAGTACTGAGACAGTGAAATGTTTAAGTGGAAAGGACAAATAGTTGAAAATTTTGATTAAGTAAATAAGGCAGAGGAAATGGCGGCATTCGGATGGTTGGAGGAAAAAAAATGATTATTTTTGTCCATTTCATTCAATTTTATTTCATTTTATTTTATTCATTCCTTTCCTTTTTATTCCATTTTCATTCGTTTTAATACTTTCTTTCTTCTTCCAACTTTTCTCTGCCTTGAAAGAACTTGAAAATTGTTCGCAAACGTTCGTTCATTTTTCACTCTTTTTCATTCCCATCTTTTCTTTCCTTTTATCCCATTTTATGATACCTTAGCACTTACACCTATGACATTGATAAATTTAAAAATTTTTTTAGCCTAAATTTAATTAGATATGATAGAAGAAATAATTTACAGAAGAAGAGTAAGTAAAGTTATTTAATTAATTAATCATTGGGTTAATAAGATGCTGCCTTTATTCAGCGTTTCCCGAGTTATGCATTCATAGCACTCTAATTAAAGCATTTTAAAAGGACTGATGGTTATGCATTCATAGCACTCTAATTAAAGCATTTTAAAAGGACTGATGATCAGTCTACTTTGCGGCAATTCAGAGAACTGATTTGGATAAGGGTGCATCGCACAGATTAACTGTTTTTGCTTTTGCATTTTTTTTTTCAATAAAATATTTCACAGAGTCGTATGGTAAGATTAAACAGAGTATCGATGAGTGCAGCAATGATTACAGACGGAAAGTTGTCAAAATTCAATTACCCACCTTAATTTGTTTAAGTTATGATTCATTCCAAATTATGCAATAAGTAATAACATCAACACACCCACGCACACACAGCCACACACAGAGAGACGAAAACTTGTTATCACGGTTGAGCAGAATGTCATTGGAAGTTGTGGTGTGCTGAAATGTCTTGCCCAAAATGAACAAACTAAATTTAATGAGAAAAGATTAGTATAACAAACGGAAATTAATTATTCCTAATGAGCTCATTATTCGTACAAACGTATCAATCAAAGTATTAAATTTAAGATTGAAATTTTGGAGAAACTTTAGATGTTATTTTAATCATATGAGCTTAATTCCTAATGTGTACGAGTCAGACTGAAAACAAACGTGTACCATCTCATGTTTGACACACGACGTGTTTAAATTCAAATTGATATGACCTGGAAATGCTAAGCATGAATATTATCAGTTTTTTACTTTTGTTAACTGACTGGTTGGTGTTGTCGTTTTCTTTACTTTTTCTTCTTAAGCAATAATTAATGGCTTAAATTGAATTTTACTCTCTGTTCTCCTAGCAAATTTAACGTGAAGGCTAAAAAGAAAATGACAAATAATCAAAAATTTAATGTGAATAATTTAACGGATATTTTCTGAAAATCCCTGTTTGGAAATGCGATATTTTATGTGAAAATTCATGAAATATGTTACATTTCACTTAATTTTGCGGCTATTTGTCGAAGTTGAAATCAACGTGTTCCACGTAGTTTACTTCACAATTGTCGCATGCTAAGGCTTTTAAATTTGTTCATTGTTTTTGAACCGATTTGCTGGAAGTGTATAACTTGATGAGTTGTGTTTAACATTAAAGTCAAAGCACTTTTTTTTTGCAAAAAGCACAGGCCTAACTGGGAGTTGAATGATAGGCGGAAAAGTCCTCCCAATCATTGATTTTTATTTTAGCCCAGTCAATAATTCTCACTGTGGTTGCTGAGAATGTTCGATAAAGCTTAATTACTCTTCATCTTTTCTTTCTCATTTTTCATTTCACTTCAATTTATTTAAATCCCCTAAATTCTTCCTCTTTTTCTTCCTCCTCCTCTTGCGCACTTATCTATCTATTCATGGAATGTTTTTATTTTTGCCAAAAATGTCTATGAAATCATACGTGTGCATTTTCTTCTCTCATTAATTAATTTCTGGAATTTTTTACACCTGATATTCTCAACATTCCGTGAGTCTGTTTGATATGTTTGTTTCATTGCAAATTATAATCGGTTATTATCGGCTAATCATAGTAGTACTACAATGCCAATAATTTGTTTATAATTAATTAATCACTTATGATGATAATGATTAATAATAATAACAATAATTAACAACAATTAATAATAATAATAATAATAATAATAATAATAATAATAATAATAATAATAATAATAATAATAATAATAATAATAATAATAATAATAATAATAATAATAATAATAATAATAATAATAATAATAATAATAATAATAATAATAATAATAATAATAATAATAATAATAATAATAATAATAATAATAATAATAATAATAATAATAATAATAATAATAATAATAATAATAATAATAATAATAATAATAATAATAATAATAATAATAATAATAATAATAATAATAATAATAATAATAATAATAATAATAATAATAATAATAATAATAATAATAATAATAATAATAATAATAATAATAATAATAATAATAATAATAATAATAATAATAATAATAATAATAATAATAATAATAATAATAATAATAATAATAATAATAATAATAATAATAATAATAATAATAATAATAATAATAATAATAATAATAATAATAATAATAATAATAATAATAATAATAATAATAATAATAATAATAATAATAATAATAATAATAATAATAATAATAATAATAATAATAATAAATAAAAGACAAATTTATTATTGTTGTAAGAAAGCTTATAATTAATGCAATTTTATTTGAATTACTCATTAAAATGATAGGTCCAAATTATTATTTTTGATTCTAATTAGTGCTAACTGTAGCGATCGGCTAATATTCACTTATCACAATTATTAAATGCTCATTTCTCGCAGAACATTCATCGTTTCATCACTTTCTCATGAAAATTTCATGAGCTATTCCCTTCAAGTACGATAGCTAATAGTTCAAAGGACGAAGTCCATTCACCAGCTGAATGCTAGCGCAATAACTTCCTCATAAATTCGTTGCTTCATTTTCGTCTTTTTTCCTTCTCCCATTTCTTACTTAATCTAAAGTAATAAGTAACTGCGAAATTCAGACAATGTCATTTACCAGTAGGAAGAAGTCGTACACTGATCGTTCTTTTGCGTACAATACAATGATAATGTTAGAGGGTAGGATGTGCATTACACAATGCTACAGTGAAATGTGTTTAGAATTCAGGATGTAGAAAGACGACCTGAAATGACTGCATTCAGGATATATGGATTTTTTTTTGTGATAGTTGCTACTCTTAATTCATCCAGGGTGCTAATTTAAAATCTTAAATAAATATTTGATCAACTATATTATTATTTTCTAGTATATGCATGCACACATTCATAATTCATATAAGAACAGCAAAATTTATTTAAAATACTACAGTTATTTCATTGATAGAGAACATTTTTTGATGTGAAATATTGACATTTATCATTGACAAATTGTGATAATATTCACATTCGTGACAGTAACAATTAGTAATTTGATGGTACAGTCACGAAATTTTTATAATAATTTATAAACTATCCAACAAACATTAATGAAAATGCAATAGAAGTGGAGAGGGAGAAGAAAGGATAAAAAAACGTTTTCATATTCATTTCGAATTTCAGAGAAGCGCAAGGTAACATTCAGCGTCTAAGGCGTTTTTTTCATTATCGCATAGAAATTTTGGTAGTAAACAACTCCTCAATTTCGTAAGTTAACTCCCTCAATTTCTCTTCTTATCGATTCAACTAGAGAGTTTATTAATGCCATATTTAAACACACACACACACACACACACACACACACACACACACACGCACACGATCACACGCACACATATGCATAATGAAATTTGTGTTGATTGATTAATCGGATAAATATGTGAATGGAAAAGGACACTATCAGTTTAATTATTTAATTACATTCATGTGCTCGTTTGTTTTTTCTTTGGTTCATTTTGAAATAGTACTTGTCATTGCGCTTCTTCCTTTTCCCTTTTTTTAGCAAATGATGAAGTGAAGATTTGTACAAACAAAATAAATTTGCATAAATTAATTTCATCAAATGAAATGATAGAGAAATGAATGGAGCTAGTGTTACCAGCCACTAATCACTTCATACTTCCTTCCGCTTTCCCTTCTTAGGCAAATACTAATTGGAATTTCTCACACATACGCTTCTTTTTTTCAATGACCTGATGAATCAGAGTGCGGAGCACCAGCTAGCTGGCGTTGATGTCATTCACTCTGCCACATCCATCATATTTCCTTCATTTCAATAATTTTACAGCTGTATTAGATCTCTCTCTGTTATTTTCGCCGCTGCACTCCAACTCATCACTCTTAAGAATTTAACCTCCGTTGCTACTCAGTCTTTTAAAGTTTAGTAAAAGGCAAACAATGCTACATGCCTAGTCCGGCTCGTCCCAGTTCAGTCTCATCGATTTCCAGTTCAGCACACTTAAAAAGGACTGCTGCTTTTTAGGCAGTGGAATGAATGCTTCGATTTACCATTTCCATCCTTTCTTTCCTTCTCTTCCTCCCTCTCTCTCTCTCTCTATCTCTTTCCTATCTTTGCTCTACCTCTTTCTCCAATACAATTATCATGTTTATGACAAGGCCTCAGGATTTTCCAACTGCTAAATAACTCTGCTAGTCTGAACTTTTCTAGGCTCAGTTTTCATCTACTATTTCCTTTCTTGCATTTCTACTATTATCGATAAATCAAAATTTAGCGTTCTCCTCTTCCTCATCCTCTCTGTCTTTCTCTCCCTCTCTCTCATTCTCTCTGTGTGCTGGGAGTGAATGTAAGTCAAAAGTTAGGGCCACAATTAGCAGGATAAAAACAACGGGCAATTTCTTCTTGAGAATAGAAGAAGCATAATAACACGCTTCATCTGTCAGTCCACCATCTGCTTTCCCTTGTCCTTAATTTACGGTATTTATACAGTACCCCGTTTAACTACCGAGAAAGATCTCATTTTCTATTCCCGAAATATTCATATCATCGGTAGGGCACAAGCGGCGATCATTAATTCTCTTTCAGTTTATTCCACGATTGTTAGAATTGTTTCATTATCATATGGCTGCACTTTTCTAGTTTGTTTCCGGAAAGTTTCTGGATCCGGATGACCTATTAACACTATCATACTATGATATATATATATATATATATATATATATATATATATATATATATTATATATATATATATATATATATATATATATATATATATATATATATATATATATATATATATATATATATATATATATATATATATATATATATATATATATATATATGTATATATATATACATACTTCCATGAAGCATGCGGTCAGTTTCGTCCACTGGATCGGTTTATTAACCTGAAATTTGTCAGAGTATTGCATTGCGACAATACATATTGCATGGAAGGATGCAAAATTGCCTGTCACTCAGTGGAGGTTAAGCTGAGAGGTAGTAGAGGAGGGAGTAAGGTATGCGATGGTAAGCTTGAGGAAGCGTAATGAAGAAAATCGTTGAGGACAGGGCAAAGAGAGTGTCATGTCCAGGGGCGGAAATGTTAAACGTTGTTAAATGAACTCTGACATCATCACAACAACTCCTTCTTCACTCACTCGTCTATTGCTTATTTTTCACTTCCAATTTTTCCCATCCATATTATCGATCATTAAATTTCAAAATTATCCTCAAATTTTGCGTTTTTACAGACTACATAGGCTTCGCAAAATGGACGTATAATTTTACTTCCATTCCATGAAACATCTAATCCACGAATTAACTCAAATCAGTGAAGACTCACGAACACACCTTGAAGAGTTTGTGGCCGGTTCATACACGAGTTGCAGTGCGCTTTATGACTTTTGCTGAGTATGGTATGGGTTGAGGGCAGATATGATACGAGGGTTACGGGTGGGTATAGTGTAAGTTATGGGTGGGCATGGTATTGATTATGGGTGGTTATGGTACCAGTTACGGTTAGGTATGGTAGCTATTTTGGCAGATATGGTATGGGTTGTGGATGGACGTGGAGTGAGTAGAGTGGGTTATGGGTGTGTGTTGCCTGTTGTCTTTCCTCCTTCATTTCACATTTTTTTCTACTGCTTCTGGTTCGTTTCACATTTAATTCAGTGACTTTGCTATACACTGTATACTTTAGTCGAAATGAATTAAAGTAAATGGCATTAGAGCTGTTTAGTACGAGTTTTTCAGAAAGCGATGCTTTCTTCTTCTTTATATGCTACCTGCTGACGTAAGGTAGCGAAGACGTTTCAAGGAAAGCAACAAACATTTGCGATGAATAGAATCCATGTCGAAGCATTTTTCCATTATGCAATTCCTCATTTATTTTTATTGCGACGCTTACGTTAGGCTTCAGTTCGTTCCTGATATCGTGACTACCGCATCCGGCAATTTTTCTTTTTCCTGCTTTTTGGAGACTCCCGCTTTAGGAATTGTGATAAAGGAAAAGTTACGTAAGCCATAACGGCAGACATGTCATGTGAAATGGTGCAAAATTAAAGTTATTTTGGCTTCATATCGGTTAACATAGCGTTTAATCATACGTGATGTTCACATTATTCCCACGTCAAGTAGTATTGTCTATTTTTGCATTGGCACTTAACGTTTGTTATAAGTTTAGTTCATCTTAAAAGTTTGTAATTATTTGTTTTTTTTTATTACATTTTTAAGCATTCTACTTCATTCCTTTGAATTGCTGGATTTTTCCTATATCATATTTTTTTTAAGTGACCTTTTCAAATTGCTTTCGTAGGTCACCTCTGATTCTATTGATGTTAAGAGTACATTTTACGTTACTTGTTTCTTTCCAGGTCATTGCAAAGTTCGAGAATTTTTTGTTCATTATTTTCTACTTCATTACAAGAACGCAAGGAAGATGCAAACAATTGAAAAAGCATTACATCAACCAATGCCATTTACAACGGGTGGACAAACGATCACTGATCGACTTACAGCTGCAAAACATTCTCTAGCTGGTAGTCAGTTGGGTAAGACAATTTGTAAAGCTACAACGGAAGAATTAATGGCACCGAAAAGGAAGCATCTGGATTGTACGTTCCTTGCGATATATTGTGTGTTTTAAAAATTCAACTATGATTGAACTGGAAAGGAGTCGTAATTTCCAATCCTGATTTCAGCACTTAGAATTTTTCATCATTATGAAACGCTTCTTTAGACGGGAAAATTAGTATTGAAATAATAACTTTCTCAAGTCAATTAAATTGCCAGATGCCACAGCTAAGAATCTAGCAGTATGTGATGTAGATTGTTTGGCCTTTTTAAAACATCATTAATCCCAGCCTTCAATATCCTGAGAAATTTCTGATGAATTCCACAAATTTTGGTGTGGTATCTTTATATGGTTTTTTAGCATACATTTGATTGTGTATTCGTATCTGCAATTGTTGTATCATAGGAGTTGAGAGTTCCCAGTAATTTTAGCCATGGGGGGCTAGTGAATTATATAGCAGTTTCACATGTTTTTAAAGTTTTGTTCAAGTTTTAATTTCTTTATATAAAAAATGAATAAACTGTTGCTTTTTACAGATTTACTACACTGTACGCAGGAACCGAATGTTTCCATCCCATCAATGGCTAATTTATTGATTGAACGAACTCAGAATCCCAACTGGACAGTTGTTTATAAGGCTCTTATCACAATCCATAACATAATGTGTTATGGAAATGAAGTAATTTCTTTTGTGGTTTCGAGCGGAATTCATTTTGTTCTTTTAATGCATTTTTACAAAAGATTACATTATCTTTTGAAAACTTGAGAAAGATATTGGTTATAAATATTCAGTCAGTGCACAAAAACATAAAAATTCATTTTGTTAAATTACAAGTAAATGAGTGTTACCACTTTTAAAGGTAGATGATAATTTTGTATTTTGGATGTTTAGTTTCAAGTATTAACTTGTTTCATTTCCAAAGTATATTTTGTGTACTTTTAGTTTTATATTGTATACAACTACTGGCATTCTAATGCTTACTGTTTTTAAAGCTAACTTGAGATCTAATAGTAGTTTTAATGTCTTGTTTTTAGCTAATATGAATCGCTTATATTATGACAAATCATTTTGAGCTCTTTTTCAGCGATTTTCACAGTATCTTGCATCCTGTAATACGACGTTTAATCTGGGCAGCTTTTTGGACAAAAATTCCGCTCAAGGTAGGTATTGTTCTAGATGAGTGTGTGTCGACTCTTGATGTTCTAATGAACGGAAATCGATGAGATGGAATGGTATTTGCTGATGAATAGCGTGAAAATAACCGATCTGCGGTCTTGTTTCACCTACGGTCTCCTCACCCATCAATCGAGAAACGTTACTTCTTTATGCCTATATGTTCACTAAATTGTTACCGTAATTTGACATTCTAGTCAAATTTTTCCACATGTTCAATTCCAAGTTCGCTCACTTCCGTATGAGCTTAGTGCGAACTTTCTATGTAAAAAGGTGTTTTGGTTTGAAGTGATTTTTCTTTTTTCATACCACACGCTTTTATCGGTAATTATTCATAAATACTGCCTAATTTTTATTTATATTCTGCGTAGCGCTCTTATCCATCTTCCTGCTTAAACGAAAAATTTCATATTCAAAGTTAAACAACACGTCAGGTCACTCACCCGTGGATTATATGCATTCATCAACGAAACACTGGGCATCCCCGGAATCGGTTTTTGTTGGTAAATGAATCATCATAAATTTATCTTTTTTTTGGACTAAGACTATCTCTAATCTGGTCATAAATGGACTTACGTACCGTACCTCAGGCGCCTTTTTTCAGATATTTCAAGCTTTTCTTTTATTTCAGTACAATCTTTCTTGCAAACTCTGCAGCATTGTAAATATTTCAGTACTTTTCTTTTCCTCATCTCGCTCTTTGCTAGGCACTACTATTTTGTTTTACATGTGATTTTCTAAATAATTTTATATCGTTTATTAGGGTTTGACTGCTGATATTATAATTAAACCTAGATTATACTGCTGATGTCATAATTAAAAATGGATTGAATGGGATTGTATGGATGACTGACGTTATAATCTAGGTTTGTACAGTTGCTTGTATTGCCTAATAAAGTAATATAATCTTATTGTAGGATATGATATGTCGCAACATGTTCGTCGTTACGGGAAGTATATCAGTGAAAAGATTTATACATATCGGTTATGCGCCTTCGATTTCTGTAAAGTGAAACGAGGTCGTGAAGATGGCCTTCTCCGAACAATGAATGCAGATAAGGTATAATAATGTTTGTATTGAACTAAACTGAGAAGAATTTAAGCAGTGCTAGTTGACTTGAATTGAACTGACCAGAGCTGAAATGAAATGAAGGAGTTGAAATAAACGAAAAAATTCCCGAGCTTTTAACCTCTGCAAGACTTTTAATGTTTGCAAACACTGCAAAAATTTACGTAATCACATCATTTTTCATGTTTCAGTTGTTGAAAACATTGCCAATTTTGCAAAACCAGATCGATACTCTGCTTGAATTCCAAGTAAATTTATTTTTAAAGTTTTTTTGCTCAAAATATAATTTATTCTACGTTTCTCATTTGGTGCGCTATAAATAATATGGTTTATATATAAGTGATAGAACGCTTGGAGATTTAGTCATGTGTTAGTTCAGTGCTTTTTTTGATCTCTAAATTGCCACATGAAATAGCCTTCTAATTTTTCGATAGCATTATTTGTGGAGGTTTTATTGTTATTTATGATATTACATTAAATGAGTGGAGTGAGAGGTAGTGAAATTGTATGAGTAAATTCGCATGGACGGGACTTTTTACTGTTAGATGCTGTAGAAAATGTCCGTCGCTAAGGGTTACAAAACAGGGGAAGACAGAAGTCATATGCTGTTCGGCATAATGTGTAGGGCGGAAGTAAGTAATAAACAAAAATTTCGTTACACATGAGGTGTGTAAAACGTATATAAATATAGCTATGGACGAAGAGAGTGAGGGAAGACGATTATTTGACCATTTAATATAATATATTGCAAATATCTCATTTAACCGGTTTTTGGTGATTTTGCAAATTTTGTTGCTAATAATTCTAGTTATTTAATTTAATAGAAGAGTTTCAATTTCAGGTAACTTCAGCAGAATTAAATAATGGTGTCATCAACTGTTCTTTCATTCTTCTCTTTCGTGATCTCATTCGCTTATTTGCATGTTATAACGATGGTATCATTAATTTGCTTGAAAAATATTTCGATATGAATAAGAAGCAATGCCGTGAAGCATTGGATGCCTACAAATCATTTCTGGTGACTTTAATGAGTTTTTTTGAAGGAATTTTCTAGAAAATTTGATACTTTTGAATGAAAAGCAATAGAGGTGCTTCTTTAGTTTCTATTCGGGTGTTTTTGCGTATGGATCTTTTTCAAGCTGCTATTTCATATATTCATTTATAACATTCTCAAGGAATTGAAAACCTCAAAATCATTGGAACTTTGCCTTCTTGATGCGTTCTTGAACTTTGATTTTTTTAAATTGTATTTTGCTTTATCATGGATAGGAAAGTAGCAATAATTAAGTAGTTGTGCGCCATAGCATATACATTCTGAATTTAGAAATGAAAAGAATGATTCTATGGGTAAGAGAGCATAGTTCCTTGGTAGTTTATCAAAAGATTTGAATTGATTTAAATAAGATAACCGCTAACACTTATTTCGTTTGTTTTTGCCAGAAAATGTGCTGTACTAAATGCATCAATAGTAGAGATAACTATTCCTGAGAAATTACTTTTTTTGATGAGAAGGATAAAAGTAGGAAATTTTTCGGAATTTTTTTTGCAAAGTAGTTGATATTTTTCAGCTAAGGTTGGATAAAGTAGCAAATTTTCTCAAAGTAGCCGAGTCTGTGGGTATTGATCGTACTGAAATACCGGATTTAACGCGGGCGCCAGCTTCCTTATTAGAAGCACTGGAAGCGCATTTGGTATATCTTGAAGGTGGCAGAGCACCTCCTACAGTCCATCATGTAAATTCTTTCTTTTAGTTTTTCATTGTCAGACAGTACTCCTTTGCTTACTTTTAAAGTTTTATTATTGACATTTACATGTCAGACACTTTTAAATTTTATTATTGAGATTTGTTCAATAACTTTGTACGTTTATATATTAGAATCCTGTAATCAAGAAGTTATGTTTGTTGTCACTTTTTTTTAGATTTTTAGGGGGAGGTACTTTCTTGATTGACTAATAATAATAAAGATTAATAATTAATAATAGACCCAAATATGTCTTTGCGATTCTTTTTTTTTTCAGGAACAGTTTACTGCAGCAATGGCACAATCGGCGCCATTATTCTCCTCAGCCCAAACAGGAGTTATTGATGATTCAGCTAAACAAAAATACTTAGAAGAGGAGAAGGAAAGATTACGATTATTTGAAGTTTGTTTCTTGTAATAAGTTGTTGTGAAGCAGTTGTAGTTGTAGCCTGACTAGCTAGAATCATCTGTTTACTTACCTTTCCAGCTAGTTAGGTCTGAAAGACTTTTGTCTTTCAAGTTTCAAAAAAGCGTGATCCGGTCAATCAAGAAAGTAACTTTATAGATTCTTTGTAACCAACGTTGAGCTCTTCGGAATAAGTTTGAACACTTGGGATGGTATGGACATCACGCTTCCCTTTTCTCTTTAGATTAGCTTTCCTCGTTTTCTGGGATATTTTTAGCCAATGTATTATATTATGAAAAAGAAAATTTGGATTTCGAGTGTTTACGACTTTCAAATCAACAAACAGATTTGCAGGAGCAGCGAAAAAGACAAGCAGCAGCAGGTTCATCTGGAATTGAAGCAGGAGGACATTCGTTCAATCCATTCGCTGGACCTCAGTCATCAACTGGCACTGCAGACCGATCTACGAAACCAAGTGATGATCTTCTAAGTCTGTTTGATCCTACTCCAGGAGCTGGAGGAATTACTACTCCTTCAGGTTATGGAGCTGCTGCTCAAATGAATGTCGCACAGCAAGCAATGGCTTTGGATTCAACAAATCCATTCGCTCAAAATGTTTTCCAGCAACAGCCAGCTATGGTTATGCCCATTAATTCTCCTGCTCCTGGTTCGTATTCAAAAAAAATGTTTTTGAACTTTTCCTTCCTATAAGAAATTTGCTGTAAGGAATTCGAATTTTAATGAGTAGAATCTAAATTAATGAATAGAATAACAAAAAAGTTCACTGACCAATACGGATATGCATAATTGTTATACTTTAGGTTTTGCGGCATATCCAAGTATTGGCCGGGCAAACGCATTTGGTGCCGATTTCGCAACAGCTTTTAATGTTGGAGCGATGGCTCCTGCGACTACTGAAACTAATGGTTTACTTTTTTTTTTTAAAAAAAAAGCCTTATCACATAATTATTGTTATGGGGAATTTTAATCCTCGTCGTCCGTGCAAAAAAAAATGTAGGAGAACGTTGGTATACAAATACATATGACATATAGTGCGGATGACGTCCTCACTACTTTTTTTATGTTTTTTCCTCCTAATATGTTTGTGCATGCACAGTGCAGAACATAATCGGTGCTTTTAAACATGTAAAGTTCAGTGACATCAACTGAACTTTTGACGTCACTGATTAAGCTTTTTGATAATTTGGTGTAAACTGGAGCACGACTCGCTGAACATTTAATTGTGGTTGTTTTTTATCTTTTTTTTTTCTCTTTGGTGATTTTTACTTAGAAAGTTTTTCCGATGCGTTGTGTAAATCTGTTCAATTTTGTTTGCGTACTTAAAGTGGTAATAGTACTAGTAATCGGTATTGTACTATCATTTCAATTATTGTCCTCCCTTTTGTTGTTTTTGTTATTGTTATTCGAAAGGTTTTTGATGGCAACATCTACAATCTGCTGTTCTCTTCGACGCATTTCTGCCGTCAATTATTGATTTTATACTTTTGTTATTGCTATTGTCGTTATTGTTCTTTTTTGCTTTTTGCATGATGTTTCAACCACTTTTTATGTTGTAGAATTTTTGTAACTTCATATTCATCGCTAAATACCCTAATTTTTTAAATCGAGGTTTCATTTATGAAAAAGCCTTGAACTACTGCAGTTGGGTTCAATCCATTTCTGGTTAGTGATATTGCGGATTCATCAGAACCACCAATACCTTCGCAGTGGCCTATAGCGGGTGGAGAAGCCGATAAATCATGGTCCGGGCAAGCTTCGCAAGATGCAGTTTCGTCGGAGCAGTGGACTGCTGTAGTTCCTGGATCCGATCTGGAAGGTGATTCATGTGCTCCTCCTTCTTGGGGTAAAAACGATGGTGATGAGAGTGATGAAGCAGATGGAGCTGAAGATACTGCTGATATGAGCAGTGTACAGCAGCAATCAAGTGGAGTGATCAATTCAGCTCTTCGGAATCCATTCAGTGCCATGCAACAAAATGCACAAGGTAGAGTTTTTTTTATAGGAATTCAGCATTGATTTAAAGTATTTGGTTTAAACGTTTCAGCAGTTACAATGTCCATTCTCGCATATTTACAGTTTTTCTCATGTTTTTTTTCCATTCCTAAACGATAAAGGACATTTTAAATTTATTTATAATGTCATCTATTACAGTGTTGCATGTTTCTTTTCAGGACTACATACAACCGGTGTTAGTGCTACTCTGATAACACCGCAACAACTTGATACGCCAACATTTGGGGCGCCACAATCTGGTTCATCATCCGGTTTGTTTGTTCTCCGTTGATTGTTCATCCGCACTCTTTTATTTCTCAGTTTGAAGATGTAAAGTTAGTGTCTGAATTTTATTTATATTTTTTTTTGAAGTAAATGCATCACCAATTCACTTCGCAATGACCACCCAAGCACCTCCACCTGCACTAGCACCACCACCACCACCATCACAATCATCAGTGATCCCGAATCAAAACCTTACAATTTACGAAGAAACTCCATTTTGTTAGCTCTTTATTCATTTTTTTAATAATATTAGTTACTTTCTAAAGCTTTATAGTTTGCCATTCGCCACTCTCAAAGTTGAATGAGGCGTGCGTTTTTCAGCTTAGTATTACTCACTAATAATAGTCGATCCACTTTTTGTAAAAAATAAAACCAGTGAGCAAATAGCTAAAACTGTTTCAGAGAACTGAGAAAAATCGTTTTTCTATGTTTGGGAAATTAGATGCACCATTAGGAGAGAATTGTAATGTAAATGTTTGAACTGTTTTTTTACATCGTAAGTCAAATTCTTAGCGATATAATAATTAATTATTTTTAGCTTGTATGGACGGTAGCTATACTTCATCACCTATTATTTCCCGCCTTTCTCATCAACAAGCAGCAACACCACATGCTGGTTTATCTTCTAGTCATTCTTTTCATTTTATTTTCCGTTAAATCTGCAACCTTTCGTCATCTATTATCATCATCATTCATCTATTATCCAAATGTATTGAAAATCAGCTGGAATTTTTTTTTCTCAAAACATTTTACTTTGTCGTTTAACTTTTTTGTTTGTTTTAATTTATATAATTGTTTTTTTAGGACCGCAGAACGTGCCTGGAGGTAATTCATGTTGTTTGCATATTGTATTTAGTTAATCACTCCTCCTGAATGACTCATGGAGTGTCTCTCGGCACAGAATTTTTAGTGGTTCTAGTCTTATTTTAACCTAAGGCGTCCGCGTATTTTTGACAACAAGAAAGTAGTGAGAAAGGAAAGGTTAAAGATTAGCAGTAATCTTCTATAAGAAATTGTGAGCTGAGCTTTCTGGTTTCAGTGCTGTGCATGTAGGCTCAAGTTTGAACTTCGGAGTTAAGGACACACTGTTTCGTATCCGTCTTGTTTTTTTTTCTTATTGTTACTGTTGTTTCTAATATTAAGTTGTAATAATAATGTAGTCGATGTTGTTATGGTTGTTATTTCTAATGCTGATATTCCCTGGTAATACTGTTGTTGTTGTTGTTGTTGTTGTTGTTGGTGTTGTTGTTGTTGGTGTTGGTGTTGCAGTTATGGCTGTTTCGGCTTTGTAATTTTGCCTTTTGTTATTACTTTTTATGAACTTTAGAATGCTTTTGCACCATGTAAATTGAGATATGATTTGCTTGTGATTAGCAAGAAAATGTAGTAATTTCATTAAAAATTATGAAAGTTTGTAGACAAACAAACTAGAAGTGGTTCGTTCTTTTGCTTGTGACAACCAGTCCGTATTGCGTTGGAAAGTTTAATGAGAATTTAAGAAGCATTTTATTTGGTGCAAACGCATTTTAACTTTATTTTCAAGTCGGATGGACTATATACTCCCATATTTTTCTGTTATGTACTCTTTTTTATTTTTGTATATATTTATCAAAAATTTATGAATTTCCAAGTTCTGTTGCAGGTACAGCAAATTTGAACACATACGGTGCACAGCAACAATTACCATCGGTGCCATGTGGTGCTAATACGCAAGCTGGTAAATTCAATAGTGGTGATTTAGATAGCGCACTGTCATCACTTGCCGATAATCTCTCGGTGAGCGGTAAAGGAGCAACTAATCATGGGTAAGAATTTTTGCACATTTAACTTTACCGTAACGCTTTTTAAGTTGGTTCTGTCCCAGCAATTTGCCGTGCAGATTTTTATTACTAACATCAAGCTGCATTGCTATTTATAGCATGGAAGTGAACAACTAAGTGGCGACAACTATTTAATGTAGGATTTGTCAAAATTATGGTTTCAAGAAATGTTTCATTGCAGTAAACCGGTTCAATGGAATAATCAAGGTGGCGTGAGACCTGCAGGTGCAGCGCAAGCTATTGCACAACCACAGTATGCTGCAATTCCACCGCAGCAGTGGCCGCCAGTTGGTGTTTATGCTCCACAACTAGGTATTATATTCCAACTTATGTTTTCATCCCATACAGAATCAATTATAAAGATCAGGGATTGTTTTGGAATTTAATAGAATATATAACTTAACTATTACATACTTTACATATATTAACTTAAATGGTAAATTAAGTAGTGTAGGACAATGAATTCCCACATTTGGCATTAGTGTTATCATTATTTCGGATTGCTTTAATTTTCGCCAATGAGTGCTCAGGTTCTGTTTCACATTACAGGCATGTATGCGCAGCAGCCAGTAATGGGTATGTATGCGCAACCAGGTTATAATCCACAAATACAACAAGCGGCTGCGCCGGTCTATGGTATGACGTCAAACGTATCCCAAGCTGGACAAACAGCGCAGCAACCAGCACCACCACCACCCCATCGTCCATTCATGTGAATTGTGTAGTATTTTGCTAGGACATTTTCAGTTTCTTGTTTTTGATTTGTTCCATATGAACAAGAAGTATGTGTTTTTGGAGATATTAGAAGAATTCCTTTCTCTTAATCAGTTTTTTCTGGACGATTAATTCAGTGTTGATGAGGAAGTTAGTTTTCTCAGCTTCATCTTCCAATCCTTGATCTTTGATAGCACTACGTGTTTGTTGATCTTGAGAATCAGCAAATGGTTTGCATTGCTACATTCTATCTCTTTTCTTCTGTATTATATTTTTTATCATTTTTTTATGATATTCGAAGGAAAGAGCATGATATTGCTGCTGTTGGCTTATGCAGCTTTGTTTGTGTCTGCTTGGGAAAGTAAGTTTTTGTCAATACGTCCGTGTCGAAAGTTCTTGCAGGCTAGTTGTGATCTCGGATTTCATGAAGGTTTTCAGCTGAATTCGTAGTAGGAAAACCCCTGGATTCTCTGTGAAGACGAGCCTTTTCTATGTTTTTACTGATGATTATAGAAGTAAAAAAAGAATCTCTTCTAACACCAGAGGATAACAATCCTTTAGAAATTTTCATTTCTCTCTTTGGTCACCATATATGCACATATTCTTGATTATGCATATATTTACGTGCGTATGTTTCTGAATCATTCCACTTGATATTTTTTTTGTTTCAAAAATTTGAAAAGTCAGTAGAACTTTGAAGTTCATGCCAATTTTACTTTTGAAAAAATTTTAAAAATTTGAAATTACTGTTTCTTTTAGTCAGTAGTGAAGTATGCTTTGTGCTACATTCTTTAGCTTTTTTTCACAATTTTTTTATCAGAATGCTCATCTGTCAAAGTTAGTAGCTTTGTATTGATTGCTTGTCTGCCCTTTTCGAATTGTTTGAAATAAAGGAAATCTTAGATTTACTAGACTTATCTATCATTGTCTTTTATGTGCAAGAAAGAGGAAGAAAATCTCCATGTCTTTAATAAGTTATATAAGGTAATATGTTTTATCCATATTTTCGTAGAGGTGTGCTTCATTGAAATTTGATTTTGTATTTTCTTATGGCATAAAATTAGTGATATCGTTTGCCTAAAAGTAATTTGTCAGCATAACAGAAAGAATACAATCCATTAGAGAAATAAAATCGCTTTCTTTTTTTACAATTAAAATTCGTATGCCAGTGAATGAGAGCATGCATGACTCATCTACCATGATCATTTGAAACATTTGTTACAGGTAACTCAATGATAACGTAATGGAGGAGCAGCGCAATTTCATAGATAGTTATCAGTTGGTTTGATCGTGGCTAGCTATTATCATAAAGCGCATAGTTAAGCTGTAATTATCAATAAGTCAGCTGATAATTAGCTAACCCTATTTTGTAAGTAGCCTTGCAAAAGTTCAATTCCTCTATTAGTCGTTCCAAAAATCATGGGTTTGAATTTTTTTGTTAATTCATGGATAAGTCACGCCTGAGTTTTTCCACAGTTAACTTTTACAAAGACAAAAGAACTTTCATTTACCAAGCATTTACTTGTTTAAAAAAAAGATCTTTTCTTCCAAAAAATATTGATCAGTTGCTAGCTGAGGTGGTGGTGATTTGAAGTTTTCGTTGTTAACGAATTTCGGTTTTGATTGAAATTTTAAAAAGCTTACAAAAGAATTAGAATAATGTGGGGAAGTCTGATTTAAGACTTCATCTTCTTTCGTGTATTTCTAGCTATCATGTCATTTAAACTTACATGCTAATGTATCCACCATGTACTTTAACATTTTAATTTAAATTTCATAGGGATGATGATTTGGTTGCATACATCAATATATTCATACTTCCTGCTACAAAATTGCCAATCGCAGGTGCCGTTGGTAATAACGACTTGGGGAAGCGATGACTTTCAGGCTGCCACCGGAAAAGGTTCGTAGGTTAAATGATCATCGCTTCATATGCTAACTGATAAACCGAGTGGCTGCTGCACCGACCTGATCATTCCACGTGAGACTACTGAAATGAAACAATTAGTGATAAGCCCGCTGTTTTCTTTTGCAGCATTTTTGACGTTAGCAAAAACACGCGACAGGATGGAATCATTGCTGGAAGGTTTGACGGCATGCGAACGATCGCAGTGTGATGGAACAGTTGGTTTTGGTGGTTCACCGGACGAGAAGGGCGAGACGCGACTTGATGCGCTTGTTTATGACGGGTATTTCTCTCTCTTCCCTCTGAATTAAAAATTAGTTAAGCCAACTTGTTACAACTAAAAGGAAAGTGGGAGGGAAAGAATTGTTGAAATTATCTTTTTCATTGAACTGAATAAAATCATCTGAAAGTTTTTTAACTCTCATTATTTGCAAATATTTTTCACTTCAACTTGTTAGAACTGCTTAGTCATAGCTGACTTAAAGGGTTGATTAGTTCATCAGACTTAAATGATTTCGACTTTATCTTCCAATTACAGAAAAATATGTCAAGTGTTCAGCAATTCCAGTTGAATTTATTTCATTTGAAATTGATCCGTTGCAAATACTAACTGCTCTGTTCTTTTTAATTTTGTATAGTTTGAATCATGAAATGGGTGCCGTTGGTTCATTGCCAAATATCAAGAATGCTGCACGTGTAGCTTATGCAGTAATGAAATATACGAAGCATTCGATATTGGTCGGTGAATATGGTATGCTTACTTTCATTTTAATTTTAATTTATTGAAGGAAAAAGTATATCAGTTAAAAACAGATCACATTATGTGTATTTTACGAAGAAAATCTTTTTTAACAAATGCTTATTCTAATGGAAAGTTTTATTTACTATTCAGTTATTGCAATTTTTCTAGGCAGTAGTAATTTTAGCGGTAATCATTAATTTAAAATTTTTATTTATTGAGCAAAATTCCTTATTAGGACCATTTCAGTTCACTTTGTATAATTCACTGTACAATCAGTTAGTCTCTCATTTAATTTTCATTATAGTAATCAATATTTTGCTGATATTTATTGCTAAAGTTCAAATTATTGAAATTTGTACTTTAAAATAACTGAGCATATAGGTGTCTTTGATTTAGCGGCTGACTTTGCTGTCGAAATGGGCTTTAAACGTGAATCGTTGTATACAAATAGCTCACGTATTGCTTATCAGAAATGGATCAAACAAAACTGTCAACCGAACTACAGAAAAGTTTATTTTTATAGGACATTTAAATTTTACTAGTTTTAATACTTAAGGAAATTTTTTTCATTTTACCAAAATTCAAATTTGTAATTGAGGATCATTGGTGATAGTTATAGAATGTGTTTCCGAATCCGAACAAATATTGTGGACCATACAAACCTATAAACGATAACAATAAATTCACGTATGGTTCGAAATCAAATTATTGGAATTTCGAGGTGCAGTTGGTTTTGCAGTGTACAAAAGTGTAATTTAGCATTGTATAGGTAGCACAGGTAGTAATGTGAGGCGCTTTTCATTGACTTCCTGAAGGTTAACACTCAAAAATGCTCAGTTCGCTTCTTTATCGTAGGATTCATACTTGCCTCGTATGACTAACTATTCCAATATTATGATAGGACTCCGGTAGGAAATTTCTTTCACAGAACTAAATTTTTATGAGTGAAATTCATCTAATCGTCAAAATTTTAAAATAACTGTAAAAGAGCTGAAATCGAGTCGTGTAAATGTTTGTTTAGGTTAATAATCGTAATCATGACACCATAGGTATGATTGTTATTGATTTCGAAAATAATATTGTTGCTGGTACATCAACAAATGGTGCTAATCATAAAGTTCCGGGGTAATTTATTCAAAAACATATGTTTATTCCAACATTTGTTTAAAAAAAAAAGTGAACTTTGAAAAGCTTTCATAGAGTTAGAAGAGTTAGTGGAATTGTGAAATTTGTAAAATTTACTCCAATTTTCTAGTTTAAAATTGGAAATCATTGGCTATGTTGGTAAAACGTTTAAGCAATCGCCTATTAGATAATGATTTGAGGTATCACCCAACGAGTAAACTAATCAGACTGATTTAGTGATTTGTTAAGTTCGTTACGTTCAAATGTAATTTCAGACGAGTAGGTGATTCACCGATACCAGGTGCTGGCGCATATGCCGATAATGATGTTGGTGGTGCGGTAAGCACCGGTGATGGTGACATTATGATGAGATTTCTTTCCAGGTGTTTTCCTACTTCAAGTTAAACTTTGATTGACCATAACGTGACTTAAATATTTTTGCGCCTAATGAGTTACTTTATCATCTAATTTCACATCTCATTTAAAAAATACATTACAGTTTTCAAACAGTGCATTATATTCGTGAGGGTAAAACGCCAATAGTAGCCGCTGAAACAACAATTCATGTCATTGCCCGCAAATATCCTAGCTTTAAGGGCGCAATTGTCGCAGTGGACAAGAAGGGTCAATATGGTGCTGCATGTCATGGCATGGATCTCTTCAAATTTTGTGTTCAAAATGCAAACTTTACAAGAGTTAGGACTTTATCTGTAGTATGCATATAACTGTTGATTAAATTTTTGACTGATTTATGATAATATTTCCTGTTAGCGTATTTGCACACATAACATTTAAACGTACGTTAGTTATTATTCGCCCTGATAAAACGTGTAATTGTTATTTGTCCGACAGTTTCACGAAATTATTTCAAATTTCCTTACCGATCGCTTAGGATTAATGGTGAAAAAATTGCTGGAACGACGTTAACTGATGTTGCTTAAATTATATTCATATTAAATCATCGATAAATACCTATTTGTAGTTGACGTAAATGTTACTTAATAACACTACTTATTCCATTAGCGTAGTTAAGGATGATAATTAGAAACTGTAAAATAATTGAATAATTGCTAATTTGAATTACATTGCCTTAACTTTCATAGCGTTTTCTTTTGCAAAAAAGAAATTTTGTCTCGTTTTGTAATTTTTAATTTTTTTTTAGAAAAATTGTTTGTAACATTTAAACATAGTTTTTGCAATCCTTTTTTTTTCTCCATGAAAAGAGGAATGAAAACATTTTTTGCGTACAGTTATGAATGGAATTCGCAGTACCTGTCATTTTGCTCATTACGACAAGTTCATTCTTTCACTTTTAAATTTTCCAAGCTTTGTAGGAGAGGAACACACGGTTGTATATTTCCAATTAATAACCAGTGAATTTTTACTGAACGCCGAATAATTTGAAAGCTTTCAGGTGAAAATTTATGAAAGATTAATTATTTGTGTTTGATAAATGGTAAATTATCGTTTTAAAACTAACAAATTTTCATTTTAGATGAATCAAATGTTTCATTAATAGATGATGTCGTTTATTTTCATCGTTTAATATTCAATTAAGTTAAAGCATGTAATTTTGAGACAATAAATGAGCATAAAATTGAAAATTAATTTTTCGCTTATTTTAAATTCCATCGTTTAAATATCCTTTTTTTTTTTGGTAAATATGGAATGTCTTGTCCTTTCTGAAAACACGCTCAAAATTCTTTTGAAATTTCAGTTGGTAAAAATGACATAGCGTATAGTACAACACAATGCAATTGCTGTAGTTTAATGTAGTTTCAAATCGGTAGAGAGAAACAGCCTAGATGCACGGTAGCCACGTGAACGTGGTACAATTCAGCGCCTAGTTCGATGCAACCATCAAGGGTTTCCTGCCGAAATTCGAGCTAAAAATAAAATTTGTCAATTTCATCTCTTGAAACTTCTCATTTGTTTTTTTTTTGCAAAATTCAAAAACACTACTAAAAAATAATTACAAACGTTTCTGAGTGAATCAACTATTTTGACTTACGTTATATAGACGTAAACAAACGTTGGCATATTCCTTCAGGAATGGCAATGACAAGCAGAACGATGGTGGATTACGCACTGTAAAAGAAGATGAAAACATTCCTTTTTAATTTCATTAATAAATGAATCAGCAGATTAAACAATTTTGAATTTTTGTTGTTTTTATTAAAATTCTTGCAAACTTCCAAATTATTCTCGTCGTATTCATATTTTTTAAATATTAATGCGTAGTTTACTTTAAAAAAAAAAGCTAAAATTTCCCACTTCGTATGTTCAAATTACGAAGAATAAAAAAGGACACGAACTAACATGATATTTCTCTGGAAATATAATTATAACCATTTATGGAAAAGGATAGGAGCATGCCGACATCTTCCGCAACGTACGTGATGTTCACGCATGCTGCAACACTTTCCTCTCATCTTTTATCAACGAAGGTTTCATTTTTGATAGATGTAGGTGGTTTTCATTTTTTTCTTCTTTTCCTTTCACTGTGTAGATTTTCAGAATTTAAATTCTGTTTGCAGTTTTGCAAAATTTTAACTTTTGTATTTCTTCCTTTTTCAAAAAAGAAAATTCCTTTGGTGAAATTTTTGCCAAAAGCAAAAAGGAAATGATTTCGCTCTAATTTGAATTTAAATTATGCCAACAGAAAGATGAGCATATTTTATTTTAGATGTGTATGGTAATGATAGATGAAAGGATCATGCGTGCTTTTGATGCTTTTTAAATTAAAAGCAATCGTACAGATTGAAATGAAACGAAAAAAAATTGAAATGACAAATGCTATTACAGCTATTTTTATCAAAAATGAAAAAATTGAGAAAAAAAAAAGCTAAAAGATTTAACAAAAATAAAGCTATCAAATAAAAATTCACCCTCAAAAGAATTTTTTTAGAAATTAAATGAATTTGAAAAAATTAATTATTGCATTTATCTTGTCTTTTCTTTCTTTGTTCTAAATCATTCTCTAATGTTGCAGTTTATAAATAAGCCGAAATTTTTACTTTCGACCACAAAGTTGTGATTGAAACGTCGGCGTTGACACTTACCAAAATCGTTGAGACCTATTTTAACGACGTTCAACGTCATGCAACACTCACAACTCTTTCGAACGCACTTGCAGGTTGTCGCATTCATAGTGTCATTGTCTATGTGATTTGATTGTAAGCCTGTAAACTGTGAAGAGAACGACTTCTTTTTCCTTTTCAATACTTTTTTCGAAATTTATGCTAAATAATTGAAATGAAATGAAATGAAATAATCACATAACCCAAATTTTAGTTTTTTTTTTAAAGCATCAAAATCCCTTCTTTTCTTTGGTTTGCATGGCCACAATGCAAGTTGACGAATTTAAGTTCACTCACTCATTAATTGCTTCACTTCACATCTCGCATTTCAATTTTCTTACCGTAATTTGTTTCCATTTCTTTGGTGACGTGCACGTGAAGTCGATAATTTTCGGTTATCATTTCCAACTTCTTCTTCATACCATTCTCAATTACCATTGTTACGTCCACAATAATATAATCTAAAAGAGGTCGTCAATAGGTAACCTAGAAAGAAGAGCTAACACTTACAAAATGAATAATTAAAAAATACCAAACTTAATTGCTTAAATTTGAAAATGCGAAATTAGCGCAATATGAATAAACCTATCACTCTCACTCGTATTATCACACATATTATCATTTTACTTCCAAATCATCATTTCAGACGATGTAATTTTTTTAGGTTATAACTTTCTAATGAAATGTGAAATGGGTGAGTTAACCTTGCATTCCAATGGGTAAATCAAAAAACCGTAATCCAATGTATACTTTGCCGTTGTGCGATTTCATTGTTTTTGTCAGTCTGATAACTGTAGAATCGCTGTAACGGTTATGATTGTGCCGTAGTGATCCACCGTCTTGCATCATCACACTCTAAAGCACTTACTACTTCTAAGTAACTATTCAAAAGTAAAGTAATCCCTTCTCCTTTCCACGCAACGTTTGCACTCTTATTTGAAAGAAAAGAAGGAAGAAAGGAAGAACTGAAAATAAGACGTACCTGTAAATCGAAATGATTCGGAGAATTCAGGACAGAAATAGCGTACGGTATCGAACACGGTGAGTCGCTCTCACAAATCCTCGCTTCATTAAGTGGAAAAAATTTGATGCGAAGATCCAAATATGAATGTGCCTAAACTGTGCCAGTTAATAAATTTTGCTACGATTACTAAAAGTTGACGTTGAATGATTGGAAATGAGTTAAATGATTTTTAATTTATCAATTTTAGTCAGAATTGGAATTTGTTCACAAGGAAATAGATATTGAATCGGATGAAATTTGTTTTTTCCTTCGTTGCATTTTCGAAGTAAAATTAATATGAGTTCAATTTACAGCACTTCGACAAAGAGGACAAGTAAGGAAAGATTTTTGATAAATTTAATCTATTAATTAATCAGTAATTAATTTGTTCATACACTCTTTGGAAAAAAGTTCACAGTTCACGTCATCTTCCCCAACTTTTTTTCGTTGCTCTTTTTTTTGCAAATTTTGTTGCATCTTTTTTTTGTTCGAATATTTCAATGAAATGATTTGTTATTAATATGTAACATTGCTTGCGTATTATTACGAGGAAGTTCACGGCAACCTTTTTTTCTCACTTTTTCTTTTTTTTTAAATTTACTATTTCGTCGTTTAATCGTTTTGCTTTTGTTTCCTAATAGCAAATTTCTTCTTTGAAATTATAAACAACATGTTGTGCGATACAACGTACGTGTACGTGTAATCATACAACGTTGAATTTATTTATTGACATTATGCACGTGTAAAGCGTGGATTTTATTGGATAACTAATCAAATCCGCTACAAGTGTTAGCGTTTAGAGAAAAAATTACGGGAAATTTGAGTGCTTAAATTAGATAAAATCATTGTGCACTTAACATTTCAAAAAGTTGCGTGACATTTCCTACTACTTAATAATAAATTAGGAATGGACAAGAGTTATGGGAAAGTTTTGCCTTCGATTTACGCAAAATTAATTAATTAGCGAAGTGAAGGAACTTAAACGGCAAAATTGGAAGAGAAGATAGCTTCAAATACTTGAAGAAGGAAAAACTAAAAATTCCAATAAAAAAGGCGGAAATCATAAAAAAAAATACATTGTAAATTAAATTTTGCACTTTCAACTTCTCCGTCGCCTGGTTTTTTCGCAAGGAAAAAGGCTTGCATAAGTTAGCATTTGCCGTAGTGATGAACAAAGCGCTGCGAATTTATTCAAAATATTTGATTGAAAAGGAAATTTTTGCTTTGTTTTGAAATGAAAGAAGAAAAGAGGAAGGAAAACTGCGGCAACTTACCTTTCGATTATGCGAAAGATGTGTGGCATTGTTAGCTGCAATTAGCAGAAAAAATATGTGAACAATTATTGCTAACATTGTTTGAGACAAATGAAACGATTAAACGCTTGCAAT
Source organism: Litomosoides sigmodontis (assembly GCA_963070105.1). Taxonomy (NCBI): domain Eukaryota; kingdom Metazoa; phylum Nematoda; class Chromadorea; order Rhabditida; family Onchocercidae; genus Litomosoides; species Litomosoides sigmodontis. The sequence goes on from OY718803.1 coordinate 10,867,876, forward strand.
CAAATATTCGCCGGAAAGAAAAAGGGAAGATTATGAAGGAAAATTAGAGGAAAATGATTAATTAATTAATAGTTAGCCAGTAAAACAGAGAGGAGAATTGAATGAATTCTGTTAATTTTTTAATGTTTTCTTTTCGAATTTAATTTAATTTAATTTAATCAGAAATATGAAAATTAATAGTGGCAATGGTATTCAGTGAATTGTACCAACCGGATTACGGCATACAGTTGAAATTACAATGAAATCAGAGAGCGGCAGCAACAGGCAATTTCAAAACAGCGACAATAGCAGCAGCAGTAGCAGCATTTTTCCTTCCTTCCTTCCCTCCCTGTCGACGATGATCGAAACGGAAGACACGCCTTTGTTGATTTCCCATACGCTTTGTTAAATTCAGTTAAGGGCCGGAACGGCAGTTGAATCGATCTATCCGGAACACCCCCCCGAGTCATTCATTCATTTCACTTCCACTATGCAGTTTTTGATGATGATGATCATCATCATCATCATAAATTTGACATTAATAAGATTGAATCAATTGATGAATTAAATTAAACACCGCTTCGTGAAGTGAAAATAAGGTGTAACTTTTCAAAACGATTTTAGCAATTTCAAAAATGAATGAACAGCGGAATATCGAATTCGGAGGAGTAAGATGATTCAATCATCGATATTACAAGTACTGGTTGGGGATTAAATTAGGATTGGAAGACTGATCGTGCAATCTTACTTGAAGAAAAGTTGGTATGTCATTTCAAAAAGGCTGAAAAAAATGTGAGCTAAAATGAAAGTTAAAATGAAATGAAGTTTAATTTGCAGCAAAACTATTAATTGAACAGCGTTATTTCGGATATCAGATTTGATAATGTGTTACAAATGTAAGTACAAGTATGAATTTTAATTAAAATGTTATTTAACGAAATTTTAATCGATTAAACACATGAAGTGGTTGATGCAAAATTTTCAAACTTCCTAATTCCTTCCTTTCTGCGCAATAATCTTCCTCTTTTTTCTACTGAAATAGAATTAAATCATTCAATTGGAAAAGAGAGAAAGAAGTTTTTCAAAACAAAATACAAGGCAATAAGGAAGAAATAATATTCGAAATTTTTTTGGATAAAATTAGTAGCGATAATCGTTGACCGTAAAAATGAGATAATGAATTAATTATCATCCTTAAAGCCGCTAATATTGCTACAAACAACATTACTGTGTGTAAAGCTAAAATAGCTTTTATTGATAGGACTGATAAAGAATGAATATGTCTGCTAAGATAAGAGAGTACGAAAGAAACTGATAAGCTGTGGAAATATCTAAGCTGATAATGACAATGATAATAGTGATAATGATAATTATGATGGTGGAAAAACCAGCTCGAGATAATCCGACTTTCTACTATCAAATAATTATAGAGCGATTTTCAGGAAGTAATTAATTACTTGGACATTTTTCATTAAAAAGTAAAAATAAAAATGAATGATTGCAAAATGAGAAGGTCGAATTTTTCCCACCCATCCAATTTTATTATTAGAAATTTAAGTGAATAAGTGAATGAGTAATAATCAGATGATTAAGCAGAAGGCCTCTTTCATTTGCATTTCAAGTGGAGCTTCTTGAAACGGATATCTTTTTGTTCGTTGATGAGTTATTTGTGAGAAAAGAAAATACCTGAAATGAGGCAAATGAATGAATTATTCAAATAAGAGGACAAAGGTGTCAGTTATCATAGCATTTTTGAAAACAATTCCTTTTCAAATTCCATTCCTCAATATGTTTTGAAACAAATTGTCGTTGACGTAAAGCGCGACACATTGATTGCGTGTCCTTAAAAACGTGTCTCTCTCTCTCTCGCTCATTACAAATAGCAGACTAGCAATTGTTTTTTTTTTTTAAAAAAAAAGGAGAGAAGAAAAAAATTTTCAGAAAAGTTTAAAAGGAATTACCAAAAATTTTGTTTTTTTTTTTGCTCAGATATTTAATTCGAGGAAAAAACGATTTCACTTTTTCGATAATGAAAAAAACAGTTCAAAAAAGTTTTATCTTACGTCGCAAAGTAAAAATGAAATGGAAGTGAAAAATGATAGTAGTCATCTTCGCCTCTTCCTTTCTTTCTTTTGTTTCTCATGAAGGTTAATGAAACAAGTACACTATGACCACTATTTCTATAAGCAATTGTTTTACAACAGCGGTGATAACAGAAGTGATAAGTGATAGTTACGATAGTGGCAATGATAAGGATGATAATAGTGGCAGAAATAATTTGCGTGCACTACGAAATGGCTTAAAATTTTATTAATATTCAAATATAATAAACATCTCCACCTCCTTCTTCCTTCTCATTGCATGGAAGAAAAACGAATAAAAGAGAGATAGAGAGGGAGAAGGAGGGAGAGAGAGTGTAGGATGAAATGCTTTGCTTGTAATTTGAATAAAATTTTATTGACGCAATCATTAAGCTAAACAATGTGATATTTCCTTAACATATGCTTTTTTGATCGCATTAGCGCAATGAATGAATGAACTTAAAATTTTCTAATTATTTAATATTTGAAATTTTTTCCCTTCCCCACAACATTTGAACACATCTCTTTTGCAAATATTATTTTCGAGAAATTTTCAAGAAGAAATGCAATTCTTTCGTCACAAATTAATGGCTAAATTAATTGAAATATTGAAAGAGAAATAAATTCAATAAATAATGATTGAAGGAGGGAAGCGAAATCATTGGAGCATTTCATCGTTGCAAAAGGAAGCGATAATAAATGATAATGTTAATTAAGTAATTAATTAATTACTTAATTAGACTTATCTATCTACGTACGCTGTAAGAAATACACAAAATGCAATAGTATGTCAGGAGAAAAATTAAAAATTGTAATACTAAAAAGTGTAAAATTAAAATTGTTAATGAAGTAAGAGAAGAAATAGCAAAAAAAAACGAAAAAGATGAAAACTGTAAATTTTCGGGTGCTATACGGCCGCATTTTTTTTTGCGCTGTTAACAGTTTAGTGTGCAATTTAAAAAATTACGCGTTTCACTCGTCATTATCATGCTGATGGCACCATGCAACAATTTAAAGTGTGTAAATGAGAAAACGAATTGAAATAAATTGGAAGGAAATGCGCAATCGTCGAAATAGCAGGCGTAGCAAAAAACACTGCTAATTAATTTATTCGCTAGTAAAATTTAGTTAAATCATAAATTTCATAAATCATCTCTAGTGTTGAAATGAATAATAACTCAGTACGCACATGTATTTTATCCTGCATTTTTTTTTAACAAAAATCAATTATCATCGTATTCATAATTATTACCAATATTTGTTTGCTCGAAATTACTGCCACTGACCATTAAGCAAGAAAAGGAACGAAAAAAGTGGACAACGATGTTTGTTTATTTATTTTTTCTGTTTTCCTCAGAAGAAAAAAAAAAAGAAACATTTGAATATTTATCATAAAACAATCGTAACAAACGATGTTATCGTCATTTCTGTACAATTAATAAATTAATTAGCAATTAATTGACGAAATATCATTATTTATGCAGGATTTTCGTTTAATTTCTGCAAAGCATCGTTAAGTGGTGAAATTTCCGCTTGCGAATTTAACTAAGCAAGTGGTGATTGAGAGCCAAGTGGAAGAGCTCCAAGTCACGTACGCTTTTCACCTTCCACAACGGAATATTATCCTGAAAATGAAAGAAAAAAATGATTAGAAAGTTTCTCTACTTAAAAATTGATATCTAACACTCAAAAATATCACGTCTGCTATGCAATAAAACATAAATTAAAATTTTATACATGAAGATTTACACACATTTTTTGCACATGCACGTGTGTTATCACGTTGACGTGTAGTTGACGTGTTGCATGTAGTTGAGGAAGAGGGTAGTAGAAATATTTGTGTATTTTGAAGTAAAAGTTAGCAAACGTATTACGTCATGAATACTAATTAAAACAATTTTTCATCACAAATTAAATAGCAATATTTCAATAAAAAAACTTTCATAAATATATGCAAAATTAAACTAACTTATTGTTGGCACTTTATATTATCGCTACAATTTAACCAATATTGTTTGTGAGCAGAGCTAATTAGGCATTAGTTAATACTTAAGGATTAAAAATTTTTAATTTTTTCATTGAAAACATTTTTAACCATTTAAATTAGTTCCGAAAAAATATTGGTTCCTTTTATCAAAAAAAAAGGATGAAAAAATTAAACTCAATTGCAATAATTTTTTTTTCAGGCCATAAGAAGGAAAAAAAAGTTTTTTTGCAAAGAATTTCGTGACAATAAATTTGCAAATCTTTCGTATTCCTTCTCATCGAGCATTCCAAAATATTTCTTCGTCTTCTTCTTCTCCGTCTAACGATATTTCACAATTGATGACTTTTTTTTTGTTTCAAAAATTTTTGAAACTTTAAATTTAAGCAAAAAAGGAGAGGGGCGACCTTCAAAATAAACTTGTGAGGCTTCTTTTTTTTTCGGCGAAAAAGAAAATTTTCCTTTAGCAAATGATTGTAGAAAAGAAATACAATAGCACCTTCATTTGCTCCCATAAGCAAAAAAAGAGAGAGACAGAGAGAGAGAGAGAGAGAGAGCAGTGACATTTCTTAAATTAATTAGAGGAAAAAAGGCGAATGAAAGTAATTTGTAAACAAAGAGTTGTTGCCATCTCCCCCGGAAAGTTGAAACATCACATCATCATAAATAAATTCATTTCATATTTTATTCCATTCCAATTTCACTTATAATCCTTTCCAATTTGCACCACTTACTTTTGCTAATTTCGCAATCTTTGATATCAATAAAATTTTATATTTTATTAGCCCTCACAAAATTCACTTCTATTTCACAATTTTAAGAGTGCAACTTTCAAAAATTAAATTAATTTAATTGTTTTTGTTAAAAAATTCCTTTACGAAAAGATATCCCTTTTGAAAACAAAATTATTTTCTATTTTTTGCATAATTCAATGGAAGCAAAAAGGGAAAAGTGCAAAAAAAAATATTAACTATAATTTTGTCAAACATAAAATAAAAAAAAAAATGCATCGAAATGCATATGTTTCTGAACTGTTAAACACAATTTCAATTTCATTGGCGATGAAGATAAAAACAAAAAATGAAAATTAAAATAGAATGAGAGGATACTGCACTAATTTCAACAATACATTTAAAATTTAACGTTCGAAATTTTTTTGTGACAATTTAGAAATTTTTTACAACTTTATTTTATTGCGCTTTTGTATTTTATTGCAATAACCGCACTACTGCATTAATTGGACAAAAGCCAAATTCCTTTTGATAATTAGCAAAAGTTATTAATTACTTTCTCACTTAATTGATCCTTCTAATAATCATCCACGCTGACAAAAACTTTCCAAAGAATAAAAGTGAACCTTTCGCGCAATCTCTTGTGTGTCGCGATGCGTTGTTATGATAACAAAGGAGCATTTCTTTCCAAAATGGCCCAAAATTCGATCAATTACCGCCTCCTTGCCAACTTTCATCACACTGTAGACATTCTCCGCCGGTATCATTGAGCTTTGTTCCATAATTAATAATTTAGCTAATGTTGAAACAATACTTTCGCTTGTCAACAATACATTTGCGTAATGCTCTCGTGATGATCTATAAATCAAATTGAAATTCAACTGATTGAAGAAAATTAAAAATTAAATCAAATAAAATATTGCAAAAAAATAAGGCAACTGATAGTTTTTTGAATTAGTGACTAAAATAAAGTTTTACAGCATTATTGCCTGGAGCGTAAGAAAACCTTTTAGGAATATCAATAACCGGAACCGTATCATTAAATACCTCTTACATACATTAATCCCTTCTGGATGTTTCGGAAAATTTTTCGACAAATTGATAAATGAGGAATGAAATGGAAAGTGTGAAAAAATCGGAGAGTGTAAAATTAATAAAACATTAGGTTTTTGACGTAAGCACCTGTCGATGATGAGTTTCAAACATTGTCTAACGCTTTCTCCCCAGCCCTGAGTTAACGGATCCATTTCTGATTTCAGCGCAAGCAATTCAGCTCGTCCGGTGTTTCCAGTTCGTCCCAAAAGACCTCAAAAAGAACGGACTTTTAATTTAAATTACTAAATTTATTTTGGGAACCTTTGATTGCATTATTTTTCGATTCTAATAAAATGCAGCTATTTTTTTTTATTTTTTAGTTGAATTAATTTTATTCAAAGAGAATGACACATTATGCTCCTTCATTTATATTCATACTATTTGAATAAGTCAATTGTGGCATTTGTGGTTGGTTGTTGGTTCCATTGCTCGGTATGAAAAAGGATAAAGAAAACCGAACCGGAAAAATCACTCTTGTACGAATTATAAGTATCCTTGATGTGTTGATATTTTGCAGCCACTTTCCTCATCCAGTCTACACTTCCGTGTGCGTGACCGATTGACGATGATTCTGAGTTAGCCATAGTTGACGTACTCGGCGTATTGGTGCCAATTGACGGGTATATGTTATCATCAAATGTATCATCGATATTAGCATCTTCGATATTCACATATTCACAGTCTTGCTGAAGAAGAAAGAAAAACAATGTGAATAATTCATGTGAAATCAAAAGAAAACCTGATCCGGTCATTAAACGTGAATAATATTCCGTGTAGTTACATCATCATGATCGGTGCCAAAAATGGATGCAATCAATCGATCCACATTATCACTGATCATTTGTGCTGGCGACTCATTGCGGAGCGCATCGTTTGATCGAAGGAAGAAATTGGACAACACGCATACGTCTTCCATTTCCCATATGAACGCACGCTTATACTGCTTTTCCGGACTACTCGTTCTCCCCGAGTTTTTCTTACGTTTCATTGCTTTACCTAAAAGACGCCAAGAAGTCGTCAATGTTGAATTATCAATTACAGTTGTGAATTTCTGCTAAAATTCCACAATTAAACTAATTTAAACAATTAATTGCTACGAACCTTTTTTTCGGTATATGAATATTGTAATGAAAAGAAGGCTGCTTATTGATTGATAATTCAGGTTAATTTAAAGCAAAATTAAATTCCGATATTTTTTAAGAAAAGTTCCGGATGAACACAATTTCATAATCAAAGAATAAATTTAAATTGTAAATAAAGCTCACTTGAACGCTTCGTTTCGTACTTCGTGGTGAAGGAAGACAACTGATTTGACGTATTCATATCATTTGTTAATGAATTCATTGCCTGAAATACTCACTTCTTTTACATCGCTTCTTTTAAAACTAAATTTCAACTTTTCCTAGGAATTTCCGGCACATTACATTGTTTGTGTTTTCTTCGATTGAAAGAAAATACGACTGCAATGCATTTGCATTTAGCACGTACGCCGTTCATTATACGGTTTGAACGATACTAGCATTACACGTAGCACTGCGCCGATCAGACATCATCTCGTCAGATCTTTACGTCATTAACGCATTGCCGCAACCAACGTGTACTATTATTATTACATGAATTATATTGCTGATTTTGTAATCTCGTTTGTGAAAAAAGGGAAAAAGGAGCTGGTCACGGCTGTGATGGAAGTGTATTATAATTGAAATAACAACACCCATTGCTTCGTAATGAAGCACAAAAGCGGGCGTTAAGTCCTGGAGATATGGGGAATCGAACCCCAGCCCTCTCCCATGCTAAGGGAGCGCTCTACCCCTGAGCTATATCCCCAGCGGCAGCGGTAATCGCTGGCACTTAGAAAACTATACCTTCTTCCATATTGGAACTGGAATTCATTAATTAGTAGGTATTGAATTTCGCCAAGTAGTCAGTTTTAGAATTCATTAATTAGTCAGCATTGAAGTATGTTAAGCAATCCATCTTGGAATTCATCAAAGTGTAACTAACTTCTAAATGGTTTTCCAAATTCAATTAGAATTTCAATTTTGCTGCCAACAATGAGCAGTGCGCACTAATTGGAGAAGCGAAGAAATTTTCCATTTTTCTACTATCAAATTTATCTCCCCTTGCTTTTGACATTCTCAAAAACTAGTGTAATATCAATTTTCTCATTTTTCTTTTTTCTTCAAATCTAATTCCAATTGAAATATTTGTAAATTTCATTGCAGGATCGTTTCACTGGTTGATATCTTATGGATTGCCGATCATGCACCACCCTTGATAACCTTCCAGTTCCACAAGATGCTGGAAACCTACGTATAAGGATGAATTTGGTGAAACAGGACTGATAGAACACCCGTAGTAACCACCTCGACCTCCGTAATAGTGCATTGTTGCCGGATAAGAAGTGTAATCAAAAGGAGTTGATGTGTAGCCATTACCTGCAACTTTAAATTTTTTGAGATGAGGAAATTTGAATTAAAATTTAAATGTAAGAATAAGTGTGAAAAATTGATCCTGCAAGAAAGAAGTTCTTCAATTCTATGTTTTAAATTTTGACGTAATGGCAAAAGTAAGTGCTCTCTAATTCTAATGCACATTTTAATTTCCGAAAATTCGAATGTATTTACAAAAAATTATTCAGCTAACATTTATTTTGCTATTATTTAAATGCTTTTCCCAATCAATCCTTTTCCTCTCTCTCTCTATTTCTCTCTCTTTCTCTCCCTTTCTTTTTCCTAACTTTCCTAAAACTGACAGTAGCCATCATTTGGTTATTTATTCTAATTCTGTTGTTTAATTTTCCAAAGAAATAGAAGAGGGAGAGAGGTAGAAGTTATTCGTGAAATACCACCCCACACGGGGTCACTACCATAATAAGCGTGGGATGCAGCGGCAGCGGCAAACGGAAATGTTGTCGCAGCGGCAGTGGCAGCAGATCCACGTAATGAGGACGATACGACGGGATAGTAATTTTGCGTTCCACCAGCAGCATACATTCCAGCATAGCTTGCGCTCGGATAACCACCGCTGTAGTAAGGCGTAGCACTGATTATGCGAGAATCTGCAAAACGTTTAACCTCTGACCCTCAAACACTGCGTGAACTTCGTTTACCGTTAAATATGAGCGCACGAATAGTAAAATTAAATTCAACAAACATTTAGAGGACAGTACTTGAAATCACACTTAATCTTCTAGTCATTAAGAAGTACCACTAATTTGTTTCCAGCAAGTGCAGTAATATCTTACCACAAGCAACTGCAGCTGCTGTAGCGGCTGCGGCATCCGACATGGCTGTAAGCGCAACTGGACGCTCGGACACCGTTGGCATTAAACTCTCCGGTTTTATACCACTTGATAGATGCGTTAAACCGAACGGTGCCGTAAAAAATGTGTTTGGTGGAGCTTCCAGATATCCCGGTGGTTCATCACTAAAAGTGATAATTGCGAAAAATTTAGAATCTTGCCGGAATTGAACAGGAAAATTAAAATGAAATCGAAATTTCGATAAAAAAAGCACTGAAAAGTACTTCATTATATTTAAAAGCAAATAAATGCTTTCAATAAATAATTACTTGAAGTGCAAAAATAAGAGGCCAATTTTTAGCTTAGAAATTCTTTTGGGCCACGTGATTTCCATTTTTTCACTCTTCCATTTAAGTTCTTCTAGACTTAAAAAAAAGGAGAAAGAAATAAAATAATTTAAATTTTGCTCAATTCAGCGAAGACATAATTTTTGAATTTGTCCTTACCTCACAGTCTCATTTGATGAAGTTGAAATTCGAAATGTATTATTTTTCACCTGAAATTATCACACAGAAGAAATTCAAATACTAGCAGAATGAAAATTTGCCATTTCATCATATCTGAATTAAAGAAATACAAACACAACGAAAATCTATTAGTTTATCTGACAAAAATTTTTTCGAATTGCTAAATTTTGCATTGAAATTTAACATGTTCCGGAAAATCTTAAAGATATGCCGTAAAATATTAAGGCAAAAATTTCCTAAGTCACAGCAGAATGGTCAGGTCTATTTAAACTTACTTTTGTTGAATGACTTGCAACAGTAACATTTCGAAGTGGGAAGCAATAAAAGTCTTAAGGAAATATTGAAGGCAAAAAAGTGAGAAAAAAAACCCGCCGAAAACGATAAAAAAAAAAAGTGGACAGGTGCAACCGCAGGGGTCCTACTACACGCTACGTTGCAATTAACCTACGACCTCAAACAATCAAGCCTTTTTTTTCCTAATCCAAAATTACGGCTGCTGCTTGTTCGCTTCTTATCCATTTGCTCACTCTCTCTCTCCACTTCTCTCTCTCTCTCTCTCTCAATTATTTCATTTTTGCTCAATTGCCCATCCATTCTCAACGGTTCATTTCTCATGCAACTTAGATATTACCAATTAAAAACAAGCGTGCAATTATTAATTTGTCGGCTTATCGCTTTTTTTCTTTTATGCAAAAATTGCCACAATTTAAACTGCGAAAAATTACGCAACTACAACGATAATTTGGTGAAAAAAAAGCGAAGATCATTTTAGGCCTTAATTGCAGTTACACTCTATTCCTAAGCAATTTCGAAGACATTTCGAAAGTTTAAGTTTAATTCTATTTTTAATCGCAACTACGCAATGAACAAACACATCATACTTAAAATGTTATGCAGTGTAGGTTTCTAAAATTTTAATGCCTAAAGTATAATCATTGATTAATAATTTCTTGTCGGCGAAAGAGCGCATCATCGTCGCTTAAATTGAAATTAAAATTGAACTGAAGAAATAATTCCTTGCTTTCAATTCACTTATTGTGTTGTTTTAATTCTACCAGCAAAAAATTTCGCCTCGTGGCAATTCTTAAACAAGAAGGCAATAATATCGTAATTCGCTAATTTTTCAACTAAAATTTGAGAATGAAAAAAAAAACGCCAATACCAACAAGAACGACCGAATTTGGACAAAAGAAAAAGGTATGCTAGCGGTGTACACATTGAAGTGAAATTAATTAATTTCAATATTTGTGGAATGGAAATTTGCCTTTTGCTGTGAATTTTTTGCATACGTTTCGCTCATTGTAGGAGAAATAAGTCGTCAAAATAGGGCATTAGCAGTGGTAATTGGTAGGAAAGTTTGTGAAAGAGTGGACAGAGGCCACACATAGGACTGAAATATGGATGGACAGATGTTAGCAAGGGTTTATGCAAATATTGCTGATGGCATATTTGGAAGATGCAGTGCAAACACAACTCCAATGTCGTGGGCGATCAACGGAGGAGGAAAAATGAAACGAGCAAAAGAAAGTAGGTGAAGAGGGAGTGGAGCAGTTTGATGATATGATAATGGCACTGATCACCAGAAATATCTGATATGCTAATTAACTGATAAATAATTTGCATCAGTTCGAAATTATTTTGAAAGATGAAAGATAACGACAACTGGTGAAGTCAAAACAATTGCTTTAGCATTGCTATCAGTGTTGTTAGTTGAAAAAATTCAATGGTTTTTTAACTGATAGCGCTCCGCGGTAGTCGCGACAAAATCTCAAAAGAGCTAGCACACACTGAAAAGGATTGGAAAAGTGAAAAAGTGAAAATTTATCCCTCTACGAAATTTGCCAGTGAAGAAAACAAACCGAAATGCTCTACATAATTGAATTTCATTTCAAACTATTACAGTATTTTCTGGTACACTTATTACTTTTTAATCGTCATTCTTGTTTATTACTATTATTATTATTGTTATTGTTATTAATAATATTGTTAATTATTACTGTCATTGATAATAGCAATGGCAATATTATCGTCATCAATAACAGCAGCAGTAGTGCTAGGTAAAGCAGTAGGAACTGGTAATTTGACACTTTGCTGTAGTCTTCCATTCCGCTCTTTCCTCTTCAAAATCTACCCGATCGTATAATCCAAGCAAACTTACTAAAATGCGTCATCTGACGCTTCGTTTATAAACGTTGAAAAATCCGCCAACTAACAAAATAAAAATACGTTGGGAAGGAAGGACAGAATTTCTTTTTCTGAAAAAGTACGAAAAAAAAAAGAATTCTGTTAAAAGAAATTTTGCGAAAATCTCATTCTCATCTGATTCGACCATTTAGCAAGGAGGAAGAAGCAGTGAGCTGATTTTAGGTGACCTCTGAAGCATACGGTAAGCCGAAGGATGCTGGAAACATTTTAAATGACAGTTTAGAAATTACGAGCGAATATTACAGTTTCAAATTCTTCTTCCAATCACAATTCACTGGCAAAACGTGCCTTTTCATCTAAGTTAGTAATTTGTGAAAGTTAATTTCACGCACCATTTGCGAAATGTAAAATTTAAGATACCAAGTAACACCAATTAGATCTAACCCTAGCATAGGTTAGCTTACACCTGTTTCTAACTTAACTTATCTACTGTTTTGTTACGTTAAGTATCGCATCGCATAAATACCGTTGTTTCCTTTCACCAAAAATGTTATCGTTACATTCAAATTTAAAATTTATTAAAAATTTAGCAAAAAAAATATGTATGCTACGCAAGGTAATTAGCTCGTTCTACCTATTTGTTCAAATTTTAATCCTACAAAATTATCACATTTCATGTTGTAATTTAGCACGATCAACGTGTTTTGCGTGACTGCTACGGAGAACTATTGCAACATAACGCATAGAAACAATTAAAAGATAGTACTGTAATTTTAAATTCTATAATTTAGTGAGAAGGAAGAATTAGGTGGAGATGAGGCTGGAATTCTGAAGGAGCAATTCGAATTGCTCTTTTTTGTATTCGAAGAGAGAGAGAGAGAGAGGGAGAGAGGGCAAGCAAAAGATTGTGTCACTGCGTTGCGTAACTTTCCTGATATCGACACCGAATTTCAGAGCAGATATTGGAGAAAGGACTAGTTTCAAGTGGACATTACCATCGACGCAACAAAAGAGTGAAATTCTCGAACCGTCCACTATCACGTCCTTTTTTAAATAATAGTTTTCTGTTCAATACCTGTCAGTTTTTTTCCTTTTTCTTTCTTTCTTTCTCCTCCGTTACACTTCTCTCCTATTCACTTAATGCTCCGTTCCCTCCAAAAGCACAAAACTTTTTGGTCTAAGTTTATTGCGAATTATTCTACCCAACAGCATTCCGCACCACAAGTATACAAAACGAATAAATAAATAAGCAAGAAGTAGCAATGAAATAATACTTCGATGGGTCGTTTCAAACAGTAATGGTTGGCAAATTTGACTTTCATTTCGAATTTGTTAAATACTTAATGTAAACTAGGGAATTAAGTGATAGTGAAACTATTGTCCAAGAGTTAAACAAAAAGTTATAGTAAAAATATTGTTTGGCTAGTTCCTTTTTGATCATTTTTTGAATATTATTTTCATTTGCATATTCCCCTGCAAACACAGCAAGTGAATTTTAAAATATTTAAAGCTTTTGTGAAATTGAACAATGACGAAAAAATAGCGTATAATTTGTTGTTTATTGTTGTTGTTTTCCTTTTGTTACAGAGGAGTATTTCATAAAGTCTCATTTTGACCTTCACACGGAGCAGAAAGATGGAGAGGGAGAGAGAGAGGAGGAGGAGAGAAACAAAAGAAAAGGAAGAAAAAGGAATATATGAAAACTATTCGATGTAAGTGCGAAAGAGTCACGAGAGGAAAATCCCTCATTGTCCTTCATTCGGTTTTAAGTTCAACGAGAAATAATACCATTTCTAGTTAATTTATAATTGCAATTTGAAGTGTACACTAATAAGACAGGAAAAAGCGCATCTGTGATAATATTAATTAGAGAAAAGTTTGTGATATTGCTAATTACATGACTTTTAATCATTTTTTCTATTGAATTAAAAAAAAAAGCTACTCTTAATAGCCCACTCTCAAATAATGAACTTCATCATTCCGCACTCTGTGTGTTAAAATTAAAATTTAATTGAAAAAATAATAATTCAAAAAAAGAAAAAAAGAAGCGAAGTACTTCACCTACCGTATTTTTTATACCGTCACTTGCACCGTCAAGTTGTAGCATTGCTTTCGCTGATAATAAATGCGAAAAATTAGCAGGCAGAGAGAGTGAGCGATAGGCAGAGAGAAAGAGGGATTTTTGTTTTTAATTTTTGATAAAAAATTTTATTAGTTAATTTTATTGAATTGAAGGATAATGATGAAAGAGAGAGAAATGACGATTGAATGAATGGAAGAGGATGTACAATTAAGTCATTCTGAGAGAAAGGGAAAGGGAAAAGGATGAGAAGCTCCCTCTCTCTCTCTCTCTCTCTCTAACTCTCTCCCTCACTTCTCTTTCTCCCACCTCTTTTTACTTTCTCCTTTCCTAATTAACTCTTCCCTATTTTTTGTTCCCTTCTAACATTCACTATTATCAGTTTGCATTCAAGCTAACAGATCCTATCATTATTTGCAACATAAACAGCCGTTAACTACCGTATACTACGAAATTTCAAAATTCTCGTCTAATTAAAACGGCGCACTTTACTTCAAACATTTACATGACAAATGTTATTGTTTAAAAATTAAATTAGTATTTAATTGTGTAAAAATACTATTTACTTTTCAAAGCGTATAAGTGCAATTTAGCTATAACTTTTGTAAATGAAACTGAAAATTTCGGCCGATATCTTTCATGCCACCAGCATTTCAAATAAAATATTTATAAATTTGTATAACTTAGCCATTTGCTTTCCTTTCACAGTAATAGCGTTAATCACATATGAAATACTGTCACTATTTACCTTAGAGTTAAAATACTCACTTAACAGTTTTCGCTCACAACCCCCTCTCCTCCCCGCCAATTACCTGTGACCTTACACTACACTTCCGAATACTTAGGGATGCATTTATGTGATAGCTAAATTTAGCATAATGTTCATCGGAATGTAAATAAAACATTCGAAAAATATACGGAAGCTCGTCCTTACATTCTTTTCCAAATTTTTTTTCTCATCGATGTTCGAAAGTGGCGACAATTTCATTTCACATTAATCGATGAGAAATTTAATCTTTTTTCCTCTAGCACTTTCCGCTTCAACTCAAAAATATTTCACTCTTTTAGTGGAATTTCGGAAATTTATTAAATCAATGGAATGAAAAATTTACCGCACAAAAATATCATTTAACTAAAATGAATAATGTAGCCAACAATTCCCAGTGATTAGCTATGGCCTATTTTGCATTAAGCTTATAAGAATTTTGTCTATCAATCGCTCTTCCACATTCAATAATCTTCGAAGCAAGCTGGTAACATATGTTAAGCCTAAATGTTCTAAAATTTAAAATTTGTATTTCAACTATTGCTAGATGAAAGCAAATGGAAAAAAGCAGTTAAACGATCATAACTTTAAATGAGCATTTGCACTTTTCCTATTTTTGAGAACTTCACAACTTGTGCATGGAAAATTGGAACGCCAATGAGCAACTGATGGAACAATGAAAAGTAGCATGATTGTTGTGGATTTAAAAACCTCCCATCCCACGCGATTACCCCTTCCTTCCCTTTGCCATCCGTGTTTCTTCTTCCGGACCGTCGAGTGCTCCTTTAGGGAAAGCATTCACCGCTCCGTACACATCGCTACTCGTAGACTGAAACGTAAAAAAGCTTATCGATTCGCTTTACTGCATGCGTGCAAACACTTCTCAACCAAATTTTCCCACTCATCCATTTGCAGTGGGAAAGGAATGAGTGAAATGAAATGAGAAATTTCTTTATTGGAAGAAGCCATCGGTGCTTGCTGTTGCAGCAAATTATAGGATAAACGGTGGAAATTAGTGAACTTTCAATGAGATTAATTCAGTGCTAAATGACTAGTTATGTCCTAATGACTTACATTCGAGTTTTCAAAATCAAATGTTTCAGCGACATGCTGTTGAATTAAGTTGAGAAAATGCACTT